>OZ017769.1:1635978-2030172 GCA_963969345.1 Turbatrix aceti | reverse complement strand
GTTTTTAATTTTTAGCCCTTAACTTGACGTATGGCATGGCATCACAACATCCGTTATCGCTAGACGTCAATTTTGACGAGCCTCTATCACATGAATGTGTATGTTTTAAAATGGGTTTTACTTATGCATGATCCATGCTTTTTAGGTGGATTTATTAATAAAGCTTCTTGCCCCCCAATTTACATATGATTGCGACCAAAAAAGTTTCATCTTAATTGATGAGAATGTCAACTACAAACATTACAACAATCTGAAAGTTCAGATATTGTATAAGTTATGTGGTAAAAAATGGTTACCTTCATTTTCTATTGTAACACAAACATGGATTTTAAGCTCTTATCTTAGGTAAGGATTTTACAATTTTTTGTGCTTGTTTTTATATATTTTTTTTCAGTTGCGCAGATGAATCTATCATTGCTACCTCCTTTGCTTTTGGCATTCATGACAATGGAAAGAATTTTTTGTTCAACTCGTTTCCCCAAGCACAATATCATGAGCTATGTGCTGACAAGAAATTTCCCATAGTTGATAAACCATTTACATACGACCGTGGAAATCGGAACTGCTTTCGGTTTGACGCCATGCACACCGATTCAGAGTTTATTTTACGAATTCCATTGGAAGATACTGACGATGTAATTCGTAGAAAAATTTATGCTGAAAATGGGAATTCAAAAAAACAGAAATCTCAGATTTCTGCTGCCGATCGTGCCCGTGCACAGCGACCCCATGGAATCCGAAGACGGTATAACGAGATTCTGATAAAACTTGCATACGGCTCCGTTAGTCATATTCATTTGGATGTCTGCAGTATTATCAACGATGGTGATCAGTATTCTGTACACGTTTATTTTGACTACCGTTATCCTCCATCAGTTTTTATTGGTGCTATTGATTTTGGTCGTCGTCGTAAACCAACACGCGTCTTTGAATGGTCGTCGGCATTCAATTTTCCTGACGTCATAGATGAAGCTAAGAAGTGCAACTGCTTATGCGTTGGAATGATTCTGACGGTTGGTTTTTTTAACTTAAAACACTGTATTTCACTTTTACGATTGCAGGTTAATGAGTTAATCAACTTAGTGAATCAATTTGATAAGAGAATCAAAACCTCCATTAGTTTTGGATTTAAGAATAACAGCTGCATGAAATATTTGATCCCACGAAAATTACGACTGCCAGATAATAGTGAGATCCATTACATGTTGGATTGTATTGAGTCACTCGGAGAATGTGGGCGCTTATTTCTTCATAAGCAGTCAACAAAACTAGAAACGTATAGCTCAGAAAGATCACTAGATTTCTTAAAAAGAGCTTTTGTAAAACTGATGTCTATGAACGGCAGTACCACTGACATTTGCAAACAAACAAATGTGGTATTGAATTCTACAAGAACTGATAGCGATTACGTTAAAATTGCAAAGGTAAGATCAAATAATTGAAAGCAATTTTTTTTAAATCATTAAAATGGTTCATTTATTTTAGGCGGTCATTACACCTACTAGAACCATTTTTTATCCCCCAGAAGAAATGATGGGATTTCCACTGGTTCATCAAATTAAAGGAATTGAAAAAGATCTTCTTAGAATCGTATTTAAAGACGACGACTTTCGATCTATTCAAAACTTTACTGTGTCGGATGATATTGTTCAAGAAACTGCCAAACGCTACTTTGCAGATGGAATTTTTGTTGGTGGTTGTCGGTATCACTATATGGGCTATTCTAACTCGCAACTCCGTGAAAACGGAGCATACTTCCTGAAAACGGATAACCCTCGGAAAATTATTAATATCATCAACCAAGTTGGTGAATTCAAACCAGAAGGAGTAGCGAAAATCATGGCAAGATTTGCGCAACTTTTCACTCAGGCTAGGGTTGGTTTTTATTATATTTATTCATAGTTTTTGTACGTTTTTTGTTTGCAGCGTATGAAGTCTTCAGTTTCGCCAGACCGATTCGTTCAGATTGGTGATTTTGAAGGCTACTGCCCTGGAGATCCAACTAAACGCCATTGCTTTTCCGACGGATGTGGTTCTATGAGTCTTAAATTCGCCCGACAACTGAAAAAAGAATTGCAACTGGACAGCATTCCAAGCGTTGTTCAGTTCCGATTCCAAGGATACAAAGGCATATTAGCTGTGGATCCAATGCTTGACAAGCTGAAGAAAATTAAAAAGGAACAAGAAACAGAACATGAAAATTGCATTATTGGATGTGATTTGGTGTTCCGTGACTCACAGTTGAAGTTTTCGGGCAAAGGTGAAGGCTTTCACGCTGTGAAGCATTCTAGTCCGTCGTCCGTCTGTCTTAACAAACCACTGATCAACGTTTTCGATCAGGTGTCTGCGATGCAGGGAAATAGCTGTCGACGTCGCATTCGCAATCGTATTCATGAGTTGGTGGACGACAACATTCAAAGCATCCAGAAACCACTGATTGATCAAGATGCCTTCTTAGCAGCGCTACGTGAACTTCCGGTTTACGCGGTTTACAATTCGATGAATTCCTACACTACACTCATCGACGAACCGTTTTTCCGTTCAATGGTTAAATCAAGGGCAAAACTTCAATTGAGTAAGTCCTGGTTAATTCAATCGTTTGTATAAATATAAACCGTTTTGCAGTGTTACTAAACGACAAAAAGCAAATAGCTATTCCACCTTCGCTTGGGCGTAACTGCTTTGGTATCGTCGACACCACCGGGCTTCTACAATACGGCCAAGTGTTTGTTTGTATTACCGATGACGTGAATGACAGCAGCGCTAACCCTTCAACCAAAGTCATTACCGGCCCGATCATGGTAACGAAAAATCCTGTTTGCAATGCAGGTGATCTTCGGCGTTTTGATGCCGTTGACATACCTGCTCTGCGTTGTTACCGTGATGTCATCGTATTTCCAACTAACGGACCTCGTCCTCATCCCGACGAAATGGCTGGTAGCGATTTGGATGGCGACGAATACACAGTTATCTTCGATCCAAAACTTCTGTTTTGCCGAAACGAACCTGCCTTTGATTACACACCTGTCAAAGTACCACCCAAAGACGTTAAAATTAACGAATTGATCAAAGAAAGCAAGTTGTTCTTTGAAAACTACATGGTACAAGATGTTATTGGGAGTGTCGCCATAGCACATCTTGGGAATTCGGACCTGTACGGAATCAACAGTGACGTATGTTTGAACATCGCAAAAAAACAGACTATTGCTGTTGACTATGCAAAGACTGGAGTCAAGACCGAAGAGCTGACGAACAATTGGAATGGTGATCTTCCACCTGAAAGAATCAAACATGCCGCAGACTTCTTACAACGTGACCACGTGCCTTCGTATAAGAGCAAAAGACTTTTGGGACAAATTCATCGCAAGATCCAGGAATATTACGACACAATCAAAGCAATTGTTGATATTCCTGAAGAAGTCGTTTGCGATGAGTTTATCACTAGCTTCAGTGAGCCTGAATTCAGGGTTGTTGAAGTTGTAAGAAGGTTGTACGATAACTACTGTCGAGATGTGGAGGTATGTTTGTCTAATTTTTATGTCTAGATTCATTTCGTTTTTGCAGAACATTATGCAATTACATGGAGTTCAAAGTGAAGGAGAGCTCTTTAGCCAGTGTTTCATTGAGTTAAGAAACCCCTTTGGTACACGAGACCACGATAACTCTGCTTTTGGCACTGCAAGTAGTGTTCAGCGTGAAGTAATCGACTTATTTGCTAGCTATCGAGTGCAGTTCTATGAAAAATGCTCTATCCGTTTTGATCGGGAGCTTGACTCCAAAGGCATCATCCGAGATGTTCGGGGTGTCAACTTCCCTGCTAAGCAACTCGCTGCCGAGTGCTACCGGTGTGCCTACAAGCATGAACGAAAACGTTTCCTGTCGTTCCCGTGGATTGCCTGGGAAGCTTTGAATGTGATTCGGCGAGACCATAATGATAATATTGTTTTGGATCCAATTAACGAGATATATTCAAAAGATATCGAATCGTTTTATCAAACATACAAAAAGCAGGAAATTGTTTTATTTTATATGAAGAAACATTTTCCATCAAGTATTCCATACCTTAACAGATATCATGACTTGAAGAAACTTATTTCTGCTTTATATGAATGGCGTCGCAACATCAGTGCCACGTTCAACACAATACCATGCTCAATATTGATACCAGTTATCATGCATTTTTGTCTTGGAAAATACCCACATCCCAAGGGGTTTGTTCCGGTGATGGAACATGTAAGTTTTAATTACGCTTCCATGCTTTTGTTTCTATTTTAGTTTTTTTTCAGACAGATGCTGAAAAAACGTACGAACTCGTCAAGTGGCCAAACCTAGGACGCATACTAATTTCGTTTTTTGAGACACTTGCTATGCGAGAATTTCTTCAACAGGATTACCTTCATTTTGGCGAGTTTGCTTTTCACAACTATCCAGAAGCAGATTTCGACTCCGGTAATATTTCAAATTTGCACTACGCTGCTGTTAAGACGTACACCTCGATTGCTTTCAACTTACGTAACCATGCATGGAAATCGCAATTGTTTTCACCTATCCAGGAAGGCAAACCGTTTGTCATCTCAATTCCAACAAAACACGCCGTCGCATTTACGCAATCAATTGATTTACTAGAAAAGATGACGTCATGTAAGCGTATAGCTATTCACGTGTGGCCCAATTTTCTACGTAGCAAAAAATGGCAAAATAAGGACGACGAACGTCTCAGAATCACCATTTTAGGTGAAGGCACCGTTGAAGCCTTGGCAAATTTGAAAGCATTCTTTTCTGTTGATGCCGATGGTCAAGGAGTTATGCCAAGCAACTGTAAGAATATTTCTCGATATTTGGAAGTAATGCAGGACAATATTGTCGGCCGACTTATTCGCGCTAGAAATCCTGTACAAGAAACTCCGTAGTACTACTATTAGGAATTATTTGGTTTGTTGATTTATTATTTTTTGATGTGTCACAGTAACAGGGTGGCGAAGAGGGGATTCCCATGGGACTCCCATGGGAAATATCCCGGGAATTATCCCGGGATTCCCATCTATCACGGGATAATTCCCCACGGAATTTTGAAAATGCGCGATCCCGCCTAAAATATCACCGTTATTTTACGCAGGAGCGTGCTTTTTTCTTTCAAATTAGGTAAATGATTTTATTTTCATTGTTAATTTTATTACATTAATAAAATAAGTGTGTTTTTGGATATCTTTTTTGTATGAACATGTACTTTTTTAAACGTACCAAAAAATACCCCCGGGGACTCCCATGGGACTCCCATGGGAATCCCATGGGATAATTCCCCTATTTCTAATTCCCATGGGAGTTTCGCCACCCTGCACAGTAAGTATCAGTTTGCGGTCAGTATTGCTAAGATTTACCCCCCATAGCGAAGGAATCTGCTTTTCATATAGGATTAAGTTTCATTATTTATAAGGTAAAGTAGTATATGTCTTTTTACTACTTTTCCTTATAAATGCGAATTTACTCCTTGGGACAACTATTCCCGTTTGTTTAGAACACGAGTGTTATCAGATAGATCCGTTAGTACCTAATTCGACGTACGTTTGGTTTTCATGTTGGGAGTGAGTTAGTTATTTGTTAGTGTTGAAACTATAACAAATAACATGGTTTATGTGATAGAGTTCAGAGTTGTCGACCGAGCCAAAATTGCCGAGCCGAGCATTCGACGCTCGGCTCGGTGGTTCTCGAGCCGAGCATTCGAGCCGCTCGGCTCGGCTCGGTAGCCCTCGAGTCGAGCATTCGAGCGAGCGGCTCGGCTCGCTCGAAATGCTCGGCTCGATGCTTGGCTCGGTCGACAACTCTGATAGAGTTGTTGATGTATTGAGAATTGTTTGATGGTTCTAGAGAGAGAAAGTTATTGTGATAACCGTTGTTCAAAGGAAATAAGTTATTATTAGTGAAAGATTGATACTTTGCTTTTGTGATATTGGATAAAGTTAACATTACTGGCTGCACTGATATGTGACTTGTTATTATTTAAGTATATTGTGATTCTTCTGATGAAATACTTTTTGCATTGTAATCTAAGTATTGATTGTTGTATGTATTACCTATGCATTGATTTGTTTGTTTGTTATGTTTTGTTTTGTTTGTATTTAATAGGGGATCAAAAAGGGAGAAAAATAAAAAAAGAGGGGAAATCATGTGTAAAAGGGGTAACATGACAGTACGGAAATACGGAAGGCAATTCAATGTTTTCACTGATTAAAAAAGACCAAATAACCTACAAAATTAAACTGAAGAAAGTATCTGTAAGTTTTCTGATCAGATATGAAAAAAAAGTGAAAAATTAAAAACAGAAGAATTTATGTGTAATACGGGACAATGGCGAACGCAAGGCGGGAAACGCAAAGCATGATCATGAACAACGAATTGTTGCTTTTTGTCACTGAAAACTGTACATATATGATATATACCAGGGAATAGACATAAATAATAAATAACTTTGCGTCCCAAAAAAGCATTGCGCACGTTTTTTTATTTTTACACAAATGTTTGTTTTGTTGCTTTTATTCTTGTTACAAACGCAAAAAAAGTATGGTATAGCAATCAAACATTTTCTTTGATCTGCAATTCCGGCAGCACGGTTTCAACAAAAACGTCTAAACGATCGTAAAAGTGCAACGCAGGTATTTTTTTCATCAGATCTGATACCCAATTTTAGTCATTAATAACCTCCAGATTCTAGTAAAAACAACAATGGTCTCATGATTTCGTCGTGAACACCACGACCGCAAAGGGGTTAAGATTGATTATGGTTTGGCCGGAGACAGGTACTACGTTACAGGGGAGGGGAAGTAGGCGACACCTAAACGAGACACTACCTTTCAACACCAAGGTGTCAAACCGACTTTCTAACCAGTCGGTGAAGCGCCTGTTTATTTGTTAAAAAATGCAGTTGCCGACGCCGACGCTTTCCTACATGCTGGCCGTGCATGGCCTCTTCGGAGGCTTCGTCGAGCTGTTTGACTACTCGGCAAAGCGTCTCGCGCTCCCAATCATGCATTTTGCAAACTCAAGCATTCACAAAAGATTTGGAATCTCACTGACGTCTTCCCAGTCAAATTCTGTCTACCTTGCAATGACCAGTTTGGCAATGATTGGCACGATTATTGGCATGTTCGTTGTGGCACCGGTTGTGGAACGCTGGGGTCGTAGGTACACGGCTGTCTACCTGCGAGCAGCCATCGCGACGACCGCTATTGCCCTTGTCCTGGTCAGTCGATGGACCGATGGCATAGAACTTCTGTTCGCGGGATTCTTTGCCTACGGCATAGCAGATGCCATCCGACTGAGTGCGTCCAAGATCTACCTCACCGAATGCGCGCCTAACAACATGCGTGCATTCGCCATCGAAGTTTGTACTACAATTGGAGGCTTTGAATCCGGGTTATTCGCTTTTCTACTCGTCAGCAACTTTTTTGGCAACGATCAGGCTTTTCACTACGCGTTTGTCGTTGTTCTGGGCCAATGTTTGATTTTTGTGGCGCTGGCTGGGTGGATTCCCGAATCACCGAAATTTCTACACGTGCAGGGTGTGTCCAGGGACAAGGTGGCAAACGTTGTTAGAAAGTTTCATGGAGAGGATACGGATGTTGGTAAGTCAAAAAATTTTTGGATAAGGATGTACCCCCCTTTTTTCTAGATTCCATATTGTCAGAATACCGGGTGGAAGAAAGAGTCGCCGGCCACGTCCCGATAACCTCCATCCTAGCAGATCCCTTCCTGCGCCGCTGCTTCGCCCTCACCGTCGCGCCTCTGCTCATGACTCACTTCTGCGCGTATACGGTCATCAACGCGAACGGCGTCGTGCTGATGGTCCGCTTCGGATGGACCCACACGTCGGTGGTCGCTTCGCTCGGCGTCCTCTCCCTCGCCATGCTGCCGTTCTCCGTGCTTCGCCCGATTTTGTACGAACGCGTCGGGCGAAGAGGAATCATCCTGACCAGCATGGTGCTGGGCTTCATCGCGATTGCGCTCTACGCAGCGGCCCAGGTCATTGTTGACCTCAACGACGGGCCGACGGCTGTTTCTTGGTACCTCAGCGCGGGGACTTTGGTATTGTATCACACGGCACTGGCCTTAGGCATCGCAGGGGCTTATATGGTCATCGCGATGGACATTGCTTCTGTCAATGTCAAACTCACGCTCATGCAGATTGTTCTACTGGCTAGATGTTTGTTGCCCATAGCTTCTAATTTGTACTTTATGGCCCTGGATTCTATCTCGGGGGCCTGGATGTACGTCCCGCTGTTGATCCTAGAGGTGGCCTGCATCCGGTACATCTGGATCTACATGCCCGAGACCAAAGGCCACTCTGTCGCAGCTAACATCCAGAAAATGCAATCCAAGATGACGGATGAAAAGGATAAGCCCGCACAGGTTGGCCTTCTACCCAATGGCAATGATATCGACACACAGCCCCTAAAAAGTGAAGCCTAACTGACATTTGTAAATACAATTTTTAAACCCGATGTATATTTTTTTCAGAAAACGAATAAGATAAGATGGATCAGAGCGTCAACGTGAGAAGCAAATTTTTTTCTGGGGTGGTTTTTTACGAAAATGCTGATTAAATAAAAAGAAGATTATAAATGTGTTCTAATTAAAAAAAAATGGGGTAAAAAAATATACATTCAAAAAAAATATAAGCGCTTAGACAAGCGTCTGATCTTACAATTTGGGAACTATGTAATTTTCTGTCAACGCAAAATCGCTGTTCTGTCCATTTATCCACAGACTATGCCGTTGCCGCGGCCGCGGCCGTGGTGCGCATCGTTGACACATTTTACTGTCTCATTCCCAAGAGCGTCCCTTGAGTTTGCATGCGAAAATGGACAATGGACAAGCGCATGAGTGCCATCGACGTCGCCAGCAACTTCATGGTGCAGGTATTTGAGCGTTGGTTTATCTTGCAGAATAATTGTCGTTCAAAATCTAATACATCGCTCATCCAGCGACTCTACTGCCGAGCGCGCCGCGTCGTTCACACCTCCTACCTCCCGGGAAAATATAGCAACGCCCAGAAGACGCGCTGGGTTGTTCCCAAGACTCGCTCAACCTGAACCAGCAAGCAAGTCAAATGCTAAGAAACTAGTCAGTCAGTTATATTTGTGGCGGTAACAAAATTCATATGTAAAAATATATATGTATATACATATATATATCTGTTTATTATTTATACATGTCGGCACACAGCTAACATTGAGTGTGCTGACTACTTGTTTCGATCGTTATTTTGCGCATCGAATAAAATCTTTGAAGTGAACGTCAGTGAAAACTGCAGATACCGCGGACAACATTAGACATAAAGTATCTAAAGAATCTGGTTAGAATTCTACAGATTATTACTATTATATATATTATTTGTAAAACATTACCTATATATGTATACTATGTAGCAATTCGATAAACGATGTCTAAATACTGTTCATCGGATTTGCAATCACTCATTTGGGGGGGGGACGGTTTTAGCAGCATAGAAAATAATTGAAATCTTTTGATTATTTGATATGCTGCAAAGGACTGTCGATACCCGTACGAACACATATTTAACGAAGGACTTCCCTCGCCATTCCGACTGCTCATATACATATTATCACTGCAGCTCTACCCTGACGCCAGCTTTCACCGTCATCTCGTATCAACATATTTTTTTTCAATTTTACGGTTGTTGTTATTATAATTCTTTTGTTATTTTGTGTTATTAAATAAAAATGTAAATACATATGAAACTCACTTCGGGTTCGGATTCGAGAAAACATGAAGGATAGTTTATCAGGGTTTGTTAACGGCGTTGAAGAATCCTTCAGCCGATTCCATTGAAGCGAGAATAAGGTCGGACGATCTGACCTCTTTTGCGATTTTCGGGGGGCCAAAGAAGCTGCGCTTTGTGCATGCTGTCTGCGATGGTTCGGACCACGTTCTGCAAATCGTTCGCAAAATCGAATATTTGGGAGACAGGTGGAGGTGCTGCTTCGACGAGATCCTTCACGGAGCCGTTGAAGAATTCACAGACGTTTCTTCGACCGGCTTTTTCACGAAACCCTTCGTGATGTCTCATGCCACAACAGGTTTATTTCTTTGCGCAGACGTTTTTTTGGGAATTCAGTTGTTTTTTTGAATCCATTTTATAAAGTTTTTTTTTTGTTTAAATTTTGAAAAATTTACTAAAATTATTTTTTTGCTAAAAAATATCTTATCAAAAAATTCAAACATTCGTAATTAAAAATGAAAAAAAAATTGTGAGAAAATCAAAATTTGTTTTTGTTTTTTTAATAATTTTATTTTAACAACAAATAATAAAAAAAATGATATCAACAATTTTAAATTTAAAAAATTTCCGACCACCCAGACCCTCCTCCAAGTAAAAAAAACAAATTACAACTGTATTTTTTCTGGCAAGAAACGACCAATACAGCAATCCGGAATAAAAAAATTAAAAAATCACACAATAAATTACATCAATCAAAAAAAAGTTGAACTTCAAAAAAGTGAACATCAGTAAACATGTCCATACCACAGTTCACTGAGACAACCCCGTAGGTAGCCCGCAATTGTCAGGGGAATCACGGTGAATGGGACCAGATAGATGAGTGCCGGCTGGGCGACCTGCATGAGGCGCAGCGAAGCGAAGGTTGTGATCAGACCCGCTGAGTAGCCGATGAGCGTGATCGGGCCAAAGCCTAGCAGATAGCGATTGCCCTTGGCCTGGTCGAAGACAAAGCCGTACGCGACGAGGTAGCCCGGCAGGATGACGTCGCCGAGGCCAAGCATCATTCTGGGGTACTCGAGCTCGATGGCGAGGTCGTAGCACGCGTGCATGACGTCGTTGAGGACCGGGATGTAGAAAAGCATTGGCATCTGAAAAATTTCACAAACAAGTCATAAAAAAGCAGTTTTTCAATAAAAACTCACCCTTTCCGGTGGAGGAGCTTCAACTGGAGCAACAAAAAATCCGACGTCCGCGCTATGACCCCTCGAGCAGTCCATACCTGTCGCAACCTGCACCATGACTGAGCAGCCATCTGGGGTGAGAAGTTTTGTACCGTAGACCATGAAAATATCGTAAACAAACATGGCAATCAGAAAAATGACTAGAAGCTGAAAAAATGTTTTTTTACACACTTTTTTTTTAATTTGAAAACATACCCTCAGCTGCCGAATATTGGCCAGGTAAATAGCGTGAATGCTGATGCAGATATTGATGATATTGAGGAGGATAAACGACCAGTAGTCAGACTTGTGAATGTACCAGATAACGCAGAAGGCAGCAGCAAAGAGGAAGAAGAAGAAGGAAGCAATGTTAAACTTGCCACGATAGACGGTTGCCCGAGCGAAGGGTCGCTTGACGCAGACCCAGATACACGCATGGATGCTAAACGACCCGACGATGGTGACGAAGATGTTGAACACGATGATCGCCTTGTCGCGGAAGAAATAGGCGACCAGAAGGATGCCTACGACGAGCGGGACCGCGATCATGATGCTGATGAGCTGTTCCTTGAACGTCGACTTGTGTTCACCCGTTGGCTTTGTTCGTTCATCTGAATTTCCAGCCGGGTTGTCGGCATCGTCATCCGTGGCTGTAGCCGTCGTCGTTGCAGTCGGTGACTCAGACGACGCTGCTGAAGACGCGACAGGCAGAAGCATGGTTGCTTCGTTTTTCTTGAGACGAAATTCAGTTGCAGTCCAGAGGCTTCCAACCAAAATGCAGAAAATAGCGATTGCCAGCGTCACAACCTCCGCAAAATCAAATGGCCAGGATTTTGGGTGGTAGAATCTCAGCTCGACATCTCCGACATTCCCCCCATCCGCGAGGGAGAGGATACGGTTGTAAAAGTCGTCAACATACATGTAGAACGTCGTCGGATGTTGCACAGACAAAGTTGGATCGTAAAAGTCCGAGAAGAGGTAAAACGAAAAATTCGTTTGGGAAATCTTCTCCCCCTTCTTGGCCAGGTAGATGACGGTATCGACGTCGTGCTGCTTAAGGTACTTGGCCTGGGCATTCATGAGGCTCTGACCCGTCGTGTTGAGGGTAAAGTAGCATTGCGACTGCGAAGGCTGTCGATACCGGGCTGGAACAACGGAGACTGACGCGTTCAACGGAGCGTAGGTGGTGGATGACAGGCAGAGTTCCGTCACGTTTGGCTTGGTGTAGAACCACGAGAGACGTAAGGGGTCCTAAAACGATCAAAAAAAGTGAAATAATAAAAAGTAGAGTAAAAAAAATAAAAACGAGGTTTTTAGTGTGATTTTGAAAAAAAATATAGTAAGTAAAGTAAAATATCGAAAAGTAATAAAATTACGGGAAAAATTTATGAAATGTAATAAAAATTTTGTAAAAAATGTTATGCAGTGAAAATATTACGATTTCGATCATTTTTTATAGGATCGTAATCCCTACGCCAAATTTTAGACCTTTTTAATGTCACAATTTTTAGATATAAAAAATCGTGAAACAAAAAATGCAAAATATCAACAAAAAGGATAAAAAGAAAAAAAAAGCGTTTTTAGGCCAGTTATTAAAAAAATATCGTGCAATACCGCAAAAATCGAAAAGTAATAAAACTCCACAAAAAAACGTTACGCCGCGAAAACATTATCTTTACGATATTTTCTTTGCTATTTCACGATTACGATCTTTTTTTTGTTACTTCAAATCCCACGCGGAAAAGTAATAAAATTTGTGATTTTTTCTACATATTACGCTGTTTTTTCTTCTTTTTCATGTTTTGTTTTGAACTCACCGCAACATCCGGAGAATAAGGAAGCCTTTTCGAACTGAATTGCTGATAATTGACACATAACTTGGCGCTGTTACCCGTTTGTACATTTTTCGCTTCAACAAATGCAAAAGTTGAATCCGAAACACCTGCTGTAGTTGTCTGAAATAAAATGAGTCGTCAAAAAAAAATTTTTTTTCTTCCTCGAGTGATAATAAAACTTACACCAAAATGTAAAGCTAAAATCAATAAAAGTGCGAATGACACCCGTGATGACATTGTTGGTTTTTATGAATGGTTTTTTGCGTAGAAGGAGAGACGACAGGAAGAATAAAATTTGTCAAGCAACAATCAGCAGCTGGATGACGATGTTGGGCATCTACGTGCAGCACAACAATGGCGATGATGATGAGGAGGGTGGTTGTGGGGATAGTGGGTGGTGGCTGGTAAGGTGGACGAAAAAAAGGAGAAGAAATAAGTCAATTAAAACTTTCTTCCTTTTTTTTTTCTCTTTCCAGTGCAACAAAAACAACGTCAACGTCCACGTCCACGAAGCAAGCGATTTACGTAGAAAGATGGCTGCCTCTTACCTGCCTGCCCGTTGTTGTCCTGTCGTCTGAAAGAGTTTGAGTTTGAAAATCACTAATTCACGCACAATCACGAAATTAAATTCGCATCAAAAATGCACAAAAAAAACCCTAAAAGATAACTGAACGACACAATCACAAAAAACTGGAAATCAAAAAATATAAAAAATTTTCGAGCGGGCAAGAACATAAAAAAAACATTATTTCAGCTTTTATAAAAACGTAAACGTAAACGTAAACGCAAACAAACATTCGTATTCATGGCCCGCTCATGACATGACGCGAAAACGAGTGAACGTTAGCCGACAGGACAGGCTCGGCATGAAAAATGAAATGAAATGCATGACAGAGGGTAGTAACGCTGCAGCTGCACCAGCTGATGAGGCAGCAGGAGGTTTGTCAATCAAGCATTCTTCAAACATAATTCAGGTAAAAAAAAGGGGGAGGTAGACCAGTCACTGCTGTCTATCATCAGCTTACGTAATAATCGAGCGATGATTCACTTTCGCATATAAATCAGTTTGAAAACAAACAAAACGGAAAAATATGACCCTCATATCGAGATATTACGATGAAAAAAGCCGTAAAACAAATAAAATGATAACGTTATGATCAAAAAAGATCAAAAATCGTCAAAAAGAACAAAATTTAGGTCTAGTTTGATAACTGGACGGGAGAAGGCTGGGGTCGCGGCGCTGACGTCTTCAACTGACCTTTTATATAAGCACAATCAAAAAAAGCAGGACAATTCACAAAAAGGGGAAAGAATTATCTAGAACAAACAGTCTGTATTCAAATCAAGGGAGACGGCACCGCTGGGCGGCATTTCCAAGAGATTGGAGCAGATGGTTCTCTGGGGGGGCTATCGGGGAAGGTGTGAAGCGCAGCGAGAGTGTGAAGCGATCGCGGTCTGTAGGACGCGACAACGGTTTTTAAACCGTTAAAACAAAAAAGTAATACTTTTTTGTAGGATTTTGTTACTTCAAATGGGATGGGTTACAATTATTTTTCATTTTTACGTTATTTTCGTTGTTTCACGATCAAATAAGCCCCAAAAAAGTACATCGGGCGTTAAAATCAACGCATAACCAAAATTTTCCCTTCGAGACCACCAAAAATCTACAGTTTACATAAGTTTATTGTACATTTTGCAAAAGACTCGTCATTCACATGTTTTTCGGCACAAATCATCAAGGCTGCTTTATTAGTTTGAAGTGTGAGTAATCATAGCTGTAGAGGTGAGGTAGCGACCTTATCCATAACGTAGCCAGTAAATCTTCTCAGAAACCGTGGATACTCTCGCTTGTAGACCTGTCTGAGTGCCGCAGTTGGCACCCAGCCTCCTGGATGCACCTGTGAGATGTAGTAAATTCGGCATGCGACATCTGCTCGCGTCAACTCGGATATGGGCTTTCCAGGCGTGAGGATCAGCGTCTGGCACATCATGGCTACGGTAAGGCCTACTCTGACGCAGCTTTTGTCCGTCAGCTGGAAAATAGAGTTGTTTGTGGGTGAATAAATTTGAAAGAATCGTAAAACTTACGGGAACGTCATCTCTTTCAACATTCTGGTTGCAAACAATGTAGGCATCGTGCGCATCGGCTTCACGACTCGCGGATACGTCCTCAAAGTGGGTCCAAAAGAGGGATTCTCTTTGCGCAGCTGGCCAGACTTTTTTGTGCAGTTGATGGATGATGAGCGTGTTCGGATCCAGCGTTTCGATTACGTTGATTTTGACTAGCGTGTCTGAAAAAAAGCAATATCGTAAAAAAAGTAGGACGTTTTAGATGCAAAACGGAAAAAAAAAGAAATCTGAAAAAAACCGCGGTTTTCAAAAAGAACGTAAAAGTAACGTAACTTTATTACTGTAAACTGCATGTTAGAACGTTACTTTTCATTCCGCGGAATAACATTTTTGGTCGAAATTTTGTTACTTCAGGTCGATGAAAAATTATATCGTAAATTTGAACGTGAATTCTTTTTTTTACCTATTTTTTGTTGCAAAGTATAAAAACGATATTCTTAGAGCAACATTTGTTTGTTTTTTTTATTGAAAAAAGACACCTACCATCCCAATCCGGTTTGTATTCAGCTTTGAAGAAGAAATCAATGTACTCCCTCGCAGAGACGCCGTCGACGACGTGAACAGCCTTGAGCGGATCAACCATGAGCCCGTCTTCGGATTCCATTTCCTGTTTGTACATCTTCATGGCTCCATCCTGGCAGAAGAGTTCCCAGACGCCGTCGTCGGTGCCTGCCTTGGCTTTTTCGACCTGCATACGGGTCATGCGGTGGATTTCGTTCCAGATCGGCGAAGACGTTTCTTCTTTCGATCTGTCCTGATCGATGTCATCGTAAGCGGGAGGGGATTCGCATTGACTCGTGCTTCGAACCATGTCCTGAAAAAAATAGGGGAAAAATTGATTTTCGACTGAAATTGAAAAAAAATAACGAGAAATTGAAACCAAAAAACAGAGAACTGCGAAAGAAGCGAGCGTGTTTGTTGCTAGGCGTACAAAAGAACAATATTTGTCATTCAAACAAAAAAATTGATGACTAACAAACAGCAAAAACGTATCCATCCCACACGCTGTCTGATGGGAGACAAAAATAACAGACACGGGTCTGAGAACGAAAATTAATAAAAACAAAAAACTCCGCCCAAAATAACTAACCTTTTGGAGTTCAGAAATCATCTCACGATCCAGTTGGATGTCGCCGTCATCCGCGTCGTGCCATTCGTCTTCGCTCATGACGCTTTCTTTTACCTAAAAAAATTGTATTTTTTAAAAAAAACACAAAAAAAGAAGAAAAAAAAATCAAACCTGATGAAGACGAAGGACGGCCCTCAGCTGCTTGAGATGTCCTTCCAGCATTCGACATCGATCAAGTGTCTGCTCGATGGTTGAAAAATCCACTGGACCAGCGCATGATCCAAGAAAATCTCCCAAAAATTTTTCTATGTACTCAAATTCTGCTGACATGTTTTGCGACATGATCGACAGCTTGTGCATGTCGACTGTTGAGTGTATCGGAGATTTGAGTGATTGTGGCATTGGCTGAAATCGGGAAATGTGGATAAAAAAGGAAATCCGGGACGAAAAGTGAAAAAACTGGTTTTTAAAAATATCGTGAAAGTAACGTTACTTTGTTACTGTAAACTGCGTGATAGAATGTTACTTTTCATTTTGCGGAATAACATTTTTGGTTGAAATTTTGTTACTTCTGGTCAGTGAAAATTGATATCGTAAACTCAACCATTTTTTACCAATTTTTTGCTGCATAACAGGAAAACGCACTTTTTTTTAATAAAAATGTAAAAAACAACGTTTTTCAAAATGATATCGTAAACTGGAACGTATACGATATCGCCCGATTGAACGTAACCTTTACCACCATTTTATGCTACAAAATATAAAAACACACTTTTTTGAGCAATATTTGCTTGTTACCTCACATCAGTGAACGTAACAAACAAATATTATTTATTTTTTTACAGTGAATGTAAACAAAAAAACAAACAAAAAACACCCACCAAATAAGCGCGAAGTACATTCTTCCACTTGAGTAAATCGTCTTCCGTACCAAATCTCAAACACCATCTTTCGTTGTCAAATACGATGTCGAAGCGACAGGGATCGATTTCGTCCATCTATAAAATGATGGGGTTTTTTACTACCTCAACGTTTTTGTCTCCAACCAACCTCAAGTGCAAAATTTGTCAGCTGTTTAAATCTCCGGCATCCATCGCGAACGGATTCCTTTGACAGGTAATAAAAAATATTTCCATTTTGTATCTTAAAATATCGTTCTTGATAGCCGTAAATAAAATTTGTGTACTTAAAAATGTATCCATGAATTGTTATATCATCCATGATTGCTGATCAGTCAGAAAATGTTGTCTTCAGTTAACAAAAAACACCTCAAAGACGAATACACAACACAGGTTGCAAAAATTAGCCTAATGAAAGCAAAATAATAGTATGTGTATCGCCAGAACCAGAAATCCTATTCTATTCTTCTCCCACTAGACCAGACAAAACCAGCGTCAACGTCGTCGACGACCCGTGCGTCGTGTGTGTTTACACGCACACAAAGAGTAAGTGGGTGAGTGTCGTCGCGTGAGTATGGGAAAAGGAATCCAGGTAGAAAAAGCACAAAAAGCTGGTTTGACTTTTAATCAAGATTTTCAGCTGCTTCGCATACAGCCATCATGGCCCCATAACAGCCCATGGTGCACGTACGTACGCAACCAACGCAACGAACGACGGCGGATGTAAGCAATACGCACTCTATAATCCATGAAAAAAGCAAAAAAAACCCAGAAAAGAACAACGCACGAGGTCTCAAAGCGAAAAGACTGAAACGCGCGGTATTTTTACGCGAACTTAGAATTTTCAAATTCTTTCGCTTTTGTTCGTCGTTGTTGTCTGTGGTTTACGATTGATTTCGGGTATCCATCTCCGTCGTCGTTTTTTTCGTCTGTTGTAGTCGTCTTTTTGTGCTTGTTCATTCCAAGATGCTGGTGTACATGCCTCAAATTTACTGGTTTGATAACCGAAGCTCGATCATGTGTATCGACGTTCAGCCCATCACGTATCCTCCCGATCGTCCAAACCGACAATGCCAACGCGTCTGTGAGAGATTCTACAAGATAGCAACAGTTGGTGTACAAAAAGACGTCCGCATCTGGGAATTTTGCTTTGAGGAAGTCGAAGATGCACCTGCGAAGTTGCTTCAAGTCGATTTTGTCGCAAACCTCGATGGACATCATCGACCACTCAATTGTTGTCGGTGGGCGCCTAATGGTATGTTTTTTTGTGGGTTTAACGGGGTGAAAAGTGAAAAAAAAGGGGAAAAGGACGAATGTTTTATTTTATTGGAAAAGTAACAAAATAAGGAAATATGATGGTTGTATTACGTTCAATTTGTTGTGTTACGATAATTGTGAAGAAAAATCGTTACTTTCGGATGGACTGTTTTTGAAAAGTAATACTTTTTGGTGCGTTTTTGTTGTTATACTTCTGCTGGGTTTGTACTTTACTTTTGGTGGGTTACGATCAAAAAGTGCCCAAAGTATTACGTACACCGTAAAAAAGTAACGTTTGTGTTATACATACAGGAGAAGTTACAAAATTTAGGGATAATTTTTGTACGTCCGGTTTGTTGTATTACGATAACTTTGACGAACTGTTGTTACTTTTGGTGGGTGGTTTTTGAAAAGTAATACTTTTTCGTTCGGGTTTTTGTTACTTCAACTGGAATAGGTTACGGTTTTTTTTTCATTTTTACGTTACTTTTTTGTAGTTCTACGATTTTTTTGCGTTTTTTTTCTAAATATCTGTTTTACGATTTTGTATCTCGTTTTTCATGTTTTTTTTTCTTTTCCAGGCCAACTCCTGGCAACCGGTGACGTCGATGGCGGCCTGATTGTCTGGTACCACGACGACGACGAACGAATAACCATTGATCCAACATTTGACTACGAATTTCCACCTAACCTTGAAAATTGGAAGCCTAACAAAAAGCTTCGTCGCTATCACGACAGCGATGTCACGTGCATGGCTTGGTCACCCGACAGCCAGTTCATTGCCTCCGGCTCAAACGATGACTCCATCGTCGTGCATAACGCAACGACGGGAGAAAGATTGTGGCAGCGACGTGGTTTTCGTCACTTTCCCATTGGACTTTCCTGGGATCCCCGGGGAAAGTACGTCACTGTCTTCAGCACCGATCGACGACTCGATGTCCTGAGCGCCAACAAGGGAGTCAGTCTGCGTACGATACACGCTGTCGAAGGCCTGAATCTGTCTATCGGAGATATTTCGACTCAGGAGGGTGTGGTGAGTTTTTTTGTTTAAAGGAAATGTTGGGTTTTTACTGAAGAGTGTTTTCTAGCACTACAAGCTCTTCCACGACGACCAGCTGATCGCGTTCAAGAGATCGACGGATTTCTCGCCTTGTGGATCACTTTTCTTCGTTCCGAGTGAGTATTTTTTGTGGTTTTTCAGCAAATAACGACAAAAAAGTTTTTATTGAAAAAAATGAGTTTGTTAGCCTAAAAAATATTTTTGGATATAAAAAGTTGTCATAACCTAACATTGTTACTGTAATTCGCATGCAAAAACGTTACTTTTCATTTTTGCTGAATAACATTTTTTGATCGTAATTTTGTTACTTCTGGATTCCACAATGGCCTAAAAAATTGTTATTTCTCAATTTTAACTTGGCATGTTTTTATTTATTTCTTGATTGCAGGCTAAAACGGTTTTTTGTGCCGTATGCACAATATTTTTTTGTTTTCCAATGTTTTTTTACTTTTTGTTCTCTTTCCAGCCGCTCACCTGGAAATCGGCGGCGACAACATCTACGGCACGTATGTCTACAAACGAACGGATCTCGACTCACTTAAACCCCAAATTATGCTTCCATCAACCAAGCCGACGATTGCGGTGCGTTGCTCACCGATTGTGTACAAATTGGTTCCAAACACGCGTGAAAACTTTCTTGGGTGAGTTTTATATTTTTTATGACAAAAAATTGGCTTAAACAATTTTTTAGGTTACCGTATCGAGTTATTTACGCTGTCATGACGAAGGAAGCGGTCTTTGTCTACGATTCCCAGCACTCGAATCCGATTGCCTACCTCGGCAATTTGCACTACGATTCGCTGACGTCGGTTTCGTGGACTCCAGATGGCAAGCATTTTGTCGTCTCTTCGCTGGAAGGATACAATTCATTCGTCAACTTTTCCCTCGACTCGTCGTTTGTGCCGACTACAATGCCAGAGCTCGCGAGTGGGGATGAAAATACTACCCCTGACTCACCGGTTCTCCAGAGGCTACCCAAGAAGTCAATTGCTGCGACGACCGCTGCCAATTCAACGGATACCTCGACACCGACCCGGCGGCGCAAGTCTGCGGCGGCAGCGGCGACCCAACAGCCCCCTTCCACCCCTACGGCCCCACCCAAGACTCCCGAAGCCCCAACGGTTCAGGGAACCCCCAAGTCGTCGAAGAAAAATACTCTGTTGAAGTTTTTCACTCCCGTGACGAAGAACGAGCAGCAGCAACCTGCGGCAGAGGGCACTCCAACCCCGGCGCCGGCATCGACCGAAGCACCCAAAAAGAAGCGCGTCCAACTCATCAAACTCGATGATTGACTGTTTTTTTGTTTTATGCAATTTTCGTCATCAAAGGTGGGTTGTCACTAGTAAATTTGAAATCAACCAATTTCGGAGGCTTCGGTGAATGGTCATCACCAAAGACCGAACGGCGAACTCTTCTTGCGCTTTTTCTTGTGCTTGTGCTTCCGCTTGTGCTTCTTAGGCTTATCGCCCGGAGGGGCCGCGGGATCTACAGGCGGCGCATTTGGATCCACCGGCGGCGCATTTGGATCCCCGGGCGATGGAACCATAGCCCCTGGAGGAAATTGGCCTGGAGGGAATTGTCCTGGAGGAAACTGGCCTGGAGGAAACTGGCCTGGAGGAAATTGGCCTGGAACAAATTGCCCTGGAACATATTGAGGCATAGGCGGAGCCATTTCTGTGGCCGATGGAGGCGCTTCAGCCGGAGCATCAAATATTGCACTGGCACAACCCATGATGCCAACGAGGATAGAGGATCCGCTGAGAGCGGTAGCGATGATGGTGTACGTAAAAGTCGATCCGCTGCTGGCGCTATACTCTAAAAAAACAACAACATGAAAGTATTACAAAATCAAAAACAGAAGACATACGGGCGTTAACTTTATCAGCAGCGGTGACAGCCTGTAAGCACATAATGATGAGGCCAGCTTCGTTTAGCACAAGCGTGAGGCCGAGGATCGGGAACATGTAGCTCATGCATGGCACGCAGCAGCACGCGAGGAAGCCGATAAGAAGGCCCACAGCTTGCTGTCCCAACGCGGCGTAAAACAAACTCGTGAGAATCCCTTGGTTTGGCATGCCCTGAAAAAAAAGTTTGTTTAAAGTGAACAAAAAAATAGATTGATGCTGACTTACACCAGAAAGGCACCCATCAGACGATTCAGATTCATCCACCAAAGAAACCTGTACCTCGCCATCCCCTTCAGCACCCTTAGCGGGAGGAGGAGAAGCGTCAGGAGCTCCAGTAGGGGCTGGAGCTGTTTGAGGGCCAGGAGCTGCTTGAGGGCCTGGAGCTCCTTGAGCGGCTGGAGCTGATTTAGCGGCTGGAGCAGAATCAGGAACAACATCACTGGTCTCCAGACTGCAGCC
Source organism: Turbatrix aceti (assembly GCA_963969345.1). NCBI lineage: Eukaryota > Metazoa > Nematoda > Chromadorea > Rhabditida > Panagrolaimidae > Turbatrix > Turbatrix aceti. Next base: position 2,008,600 of record OZ017769.1, on the reverse strand, counting down.
AAATAATCCCAGGTAACCAAGTTGCTTGCTGTTTTCCTGGTCCTTGGACGCGCCTTTACTGTAAAGAACAATCCACGAATCGTCGTTGAAGGACATCGCAGATAGGACCAGACACGCGCCCATGATGGCGATAAAGGCAAACTGGACGAACATAGCAACAGCCGTGCATGCTCCCATGATGACGAATTCAGCTAACAGGAGCTATCGACCAACGCCGATTCAGCTAACAATGAATCTGACAGAAGCACAACTATCATAAGACTGTCGTTGACTATGCTAATTTTTTTTTAATTTGCATTTATTTTGGGTTACGGTAGGGGGGGATTCATCAATTACGCACGTAACGATGAAAAAATTTGCAACTCTCACATCAGATTCATTGCAATCATTATAGTCAAAGGTCAAGGCCGGAGTCCTGATTCCGTAGCAAAATATCCGATAATTTCTGTTTTACCCATCCGATTCGATCAGTCATCTGAATCGGATGAAAAATGAGCACAATTGCTATAAGAAACGACAGCCGGAACCGCGCTCTTTGAGCAATTCAATTTTCCGTGCTCGCTCTGCTCATGCTCTTTGAGTTCCTAAAATTTTCGCGCTCGCTCCGCTCGCGCTCTTTTATTCTCACATCCTCTGCTCTTGCTCTGCTCAATAAAGTAAAAGTGCTAAAAAATAATAATTTTATATTTATAGAGGGGGCCTTGGAGGCTGGGGGCCGGGGGCCGGGGCCGACAAGCTAGGGGGCAGAGGCTCGCGGGGCACAACATTTCAGCCCCCTTGACATGCCTGGTCACGATCTTATTGACAGTGCCTTACAAAATGTTGACAGTGTCTGATCTAAAAATATGTCTTATTGTGCCCGCGAGGTTCGTGCCTTTAAGAACAAAGTCATTGGGCGTAAACATGTTTGTCTGTGATAACTAATTGTTTTAGGGTAGGAAGATCGCTGCATCTTCTTGTGTTCTTTGTTTGCGTACATTGTCAGACGTGCAATTTTTTACACTGTCCTTTTAATTTTTGCTAATAATTTTTGTTTATCCAAATTTTGTGTCCTAAATTTGTATGTCATATCCTGATGCCCATTACATACATCAGTTTTAATTCATTCTTCTGTGAAATGATTCACTCGTATGCCGCGTTTTTTTGTCTCGTTTTTGTCGTTAGAAGCCACGCAGCTGCGCCACCTCCACCAAATTTCGTCGCACTCAACGATGGAATCAAGTTTGTCGAGCGTCGTGAAACCAATGTGATAAATCATGACGTCGTCATTGAAAGACTCGTACTAGCTTGTGCAGAAGCGTGTCCGAAGGCGGAAAAGGAGTGTCTTGACCGTCTCAGTAAAGGCCTTGGCGACTACAGAGTTGAAACAGTGAGTTTTTTTTTAATTTTGATCGATCAAAAATGGTTTACAGAAATTTCTGGCTAACCAATGCAGGAATCTGCCGGTGTCATCTGATCCGCCACTCGAGGCTTTGTGCATCAGTATGCTACCTGAGATGGAGACTACAAATGATCCCGACGCCGTATGCCGAATCATGTTCAATGCGAAGGCGCTCTACGGTGTTGATACAAAAAACAGCACAATGCAAAGCGAAGAAGTCATAAAATCCCGCGATAAGCGTTCAAGAGTTCAGACAAAGCGTACTATATTTGACTACTTTTTTGTTGATAACCTCGACATGACAATTACAATCGGCTGTGCTTCCATTCTCATCTTACTTATTACCTGTTGTGTTTGCTGTTATATTATCTGTATGTGCACTAGACGTTAACGCATAAAAACTGATGGATTTTTGATTGTTTTTTTTTAATAAACAAATGTTGTGTTGAAAGAAAAGTTCAGTGATGTAACCTGATATCAGACTGATATCGTGATCTGTCTGATATGATATATCCCACAAAAAATCTTATATTCAATTTCACTTGAATCAATAACATGTCGTCGTTGAGAAAAACGAGTAAAAAAAGTGAATCTCCAAAATCTCCCAATAGAATTTCTCCGGAGATTCTCCCGGGTAAAAAAACTCTCACGGGAGCTTTCAAAGTGTTCAAAAAGAAATAAATACAATATCTAAAAAAATAACGAAAAAACCGAGTTTTTGTACTCCGCAGATTTTTTCACCGAAATTTTGCCAAACTGTTCTATACACACTTTTTGTTGTTGCGTCTGTTTTTTTGATCGAGATACATATCAGTATCATGATACTTTTTTCTGACATAATGATACTGACTGATATTGATTTTTGCTATCATGATATCACGTTGACCTTTCAAAATTCTTGCCTGACTGAGACCCTGATACCAGGCTAAACCTGATATCAGATACACACTACTCACATAATTTCAATGCTGAGTGCAAAAACAAAAAGTTTCTCAATTTTGCAGGTGATTTGGTGTTCTCACTCTGACGCTGCTATCGTTGCTCCATGACCATTGATTACAATGACTACAGAGAAGTGGTTGAGAATAATAAACGAAGGCACAACATTGAATGTTTGTCGACGTTGCGGACACACGAACATTCACTTTCACGACAATGGTGCATAAAACAGCGTTCATTCGCACCTATAGTGTTGACTTTGGCACCTTCGCGCATCTGCATTTTTGATTTTTTAATGATGGCATTTGCCAAAAGAATTTTTGTGCCAAAAATTTGTATATCATGTTATCCCGTCAGATGACATGGCACTTATCAAACCAAATTCGTTGAAATAAATAAATAAATAAATAAATCGATTTTTATAATTTTATTGATATCTCGTTCCGCAATTACAAGTTTTACGAAAAGTAAGTGATCATACGTTATCAGCAGTAGCACATGCTGCATTCGCTGCATTGGCTGAAGGGCCTACAAAGACAGTTACAAATACAGTTGCAAATCCAGCAACAGCAGCACATCAGCAGAAACACCATGAAAATTATGAGAAAGGCGTAGCCGGTTGTCGTGAGGTTGAAGATCTCGTAGAGCATATCGTCAAGGTAGGAAAAAAAATACGGCCTTTCAACGACGTGATCTTCCGGCGTAGGCGGAGGTGTCGAATCTTCATTGTTTTGAAATAATCTAACCACTGGATTGATTACCCTGGAATTTTCAAAATGCACGTTGTTATTGAAGTACAAGTTATCAGCAACTTACTGGTAATCAAATTTGCGAAACCACCAGCCAGCAGTGTTAAAGACGTTTCTTGGTTTCCACGTCGCGGTTTCCGGAACGTCGGCATCATCGGCGAGAGCGAAGACAAGGAATATCAGGATAAGAGTCAGCGCCAGGTAGGCAGATGAGAACAACTTCATTGTCAATGTTAAAAAATCATGATTCTCTGTTTTTTGTACGCGGCGAGGTTTGCCAAGTTATGAAGATAATTTGCATAAATGTCAAATTGACATTTAGAACTTCGCCAGGGTTTGACAACTTCAGAATTGCAAAAAAAAACAAACAGAACGTAGTGCAAATTAATTAGCAGTTTTTTTGTTTTTGAACGATGACAAAGATTTGGATCACAAAATTAAACGTATTGGTTTGCAAAATTAAACGTACATGAACATTTTAGTGAATTTTTGTTCGTTTGTATGCCCGAAAATTTTTTTATTGTTCATGAGGAAAATTGAACACAGTAAATTTGTTCCCGAACGAACACGAACGCTTGCCTGTGTATCTATCAACTTCAATGAAACCGAACAAATGAACTTTACAAAAAACAAATCATCAAAAACAGTTTCTTCAAAAAATCAAACTGGCAACAAATCCATGCAAAAAAAGTTAAACGTATAACATTAAAGGCAATTCAGTACTCGGAGTAATCGTAGTCCATTGTAGCCAAGTTCTAAATATCCAAATCAGGAAAAAACACTTTGTACATTTCGTGCAGGGGAGTTTGATTGTTTGGGTAGCCCCCGTCGTATGAATACTGATACTTATGGTCATTATATTTAGTGACATGACGTGCGAGCAGAGATTGAAGAGGCTTGAGGACGTTACGGACGCTATCCATCGTTTCACTGCCTTGGCACATCGTAGCCCAGTAGATGGCATTGTTGAGAACAACCGAAATATTTGAGTTTGAGTAATTAGGGCTCGACAGGACCGTTTTCCACATTTCGACATCCGCGTATTTGCATGCTGAAAAATAAAAGAAATACATCAGATGTGTTTAGTTCGAGATCAGTTTACCTGCAGGAAAAAAAGCACGACCAGCATCTTTCGCCGCCAGTGTAAGAGCTCGCTTTTGGAGTTCGACGATATTGTACTTTCTAGCAATCGAGCAAAACTGAATGCAATTCTTAATGTTCAATCCGCCAGCCATGAAATCGTTCCATTTCTTGCGAAGTTCTTCAAAATTGTACTTTTCGGCTGTAAAAGTATAAAAAAGGTCACAAATGATAACAAAATAGCGACAACTCACCGGCATAGGCGACCTTCTCCAAGTTGTCGTCTGTCATCGTAAAAGTGTTTGTCTGCTTGTTGTACATGCAATCAATCATGAATTGAAACACCTTAGATTCGATGTCTTCGATCTTGACCACCTGGAGGCCGTCAGAGTTTGTCTTAGTCGCCATTCTCGTGCCAGAACCGTAGAACATGGCCTCGAAAACATCGGACTGATTTGCCAAAACGAGCTTGTGAGCCTTGATTTCCTAAAATACATAATCAATGAGTTTAAAAAAACATTCCCAAAGAAAGTACCTTGAATTTTGCTGCAGCAGTCGATTTCGTATTTGTCGTCTTACGTCTTCTGCTAGGAACAACTTCTTTGACAGGTTCGGATTCGTTAAATTGGAAAACAACGTCGTGCAGTTTATTCATATTCATTTTAAAACAGTCTGAAAAAGTTTTGAAATAAATATAACGCACATCGAGGAAACACGACCGCAAACGAGCAAAAACAAACGAACGATGTGCCAAAAAGTAGGGCAATTACGGGGGGACCCTATGCTTTTTTCGCGTGCGTCGGTTGCAACGGCGTTCGTCCGTTTTCCGCGCGCCCCTCGCTTTCTCCCCCCCCCTTGGTCGGCCGCCGCTCGCTCATTTTCCTGAGTCGGATCACTCAGAACCACGCCGGTCGTAACAACCTATATTACGGTAACTATGGTTTTGTACGCTTTACAGTTTTCGTCCTGAGAAAAGTAATATGGCGATGGCGCTTACAAGGAAAAAATTGCCAAAAACTAAAAAAATAAAAATTTTAGCACGCAATTTGCATTTTTGCAGTTAGAAACAAAATTTTATTACAATGATAAAAAATACTTCTATCAAAAAAAGCGTTCAATTTGTTTTTGTAGGCATATGTCTTGGCGCATATGTATTGTAAAATAATTGTTTATTAAATTATGAACATCACATTTTGTTATGTATTTAGAAAACACAATCGCAATAAAAATCATGGCCAAACATGTCAGCGTTCTACAGCATCATTTTTCCAATGTAAAGCGTGACGACTGACGCAATAAGTGCCGCAGCACTGAAGAACATAGCAATGAGGAAAATTATGAACGAAGCTCCGTACCACACATATACAGCTTAAAAAATGATTGATTGCAATGTCCTTAAATTTTTCTTCGAAATACATACGTGTTCCAAAGTTCATTGATCGGAGTTGTTCTTCAATTTCGCGTGAAGCATAAACGTTGAAAACATGAACAACAATTTGAAGTATGATCAGTATTTTTGCAAAGACGACGAGAAAGTAAAGCATGATGCCGCGCATGCAGCAGGCGCACAGCGTGTAACACGAATAGGCTATGGCCAGGAGGGCAACAAGGTAGAAAACTTTGTTGAAAATGTTGATGGCATTGCCATACGGTAGATCCTGAAAAAAAATTACAATTTTATGTTTGTACAATATCCATGAAAGAAACTTGCATCGATCAAACACGTGTAATTCAAATTTCCGGATTTAGATGAGGTTTTGTTGTACCAAGAGTTGTTTTCAATCAAAGCAATGTTATCAAGATTATCGTACATTATTTTTTGTGCCTCAAATAAGTTTTTTTCCGTAAAGTTGCATTTAAATAAACCAATGCCACCAATAATTTCAATAAATGCGGGTTCATCTGGTACCTTTGTATATAAGTAAAATGTTGCATAATTGTCCAACAGACCGTTTACAAACCTCAAAATAATGAGTATGAAAACGAAAGAGTTAAAGATGAGCTGGCCTGCCATCGATACGACACACATGACAGCAAGGGACTGAACGGACACCGATAGCAGGCCGTTGACTTCCGGGAAAGCAGATAAATGAACAATTTGAGGCCGTCGACTTGCTGGCAAACACAAAATACAGATGGCAAATTTGTGTAGGACAGAATGTGTGAATACAAATCGAATAGTGTTATGGAAAAATTTTCTGATGTGAATGATTTATCAGAAATTGTTTATATGATAATTTTAGAAATTTTCGCTTGTTCTGCATTATATTAATTGTAAAGTTACGGTATTTGTAGAGTTCTAAAAAATTGCAATTCTGTTTTTATTTTTTGTTGAATTGAGAATGCAGGACGCTGCAGTCCCAAAATATTTACAAAGCTACAGTATAAAAATTTATTGCAAACATGAATTCTAATCAGTTGTATTCCATATATTAGCAAGTCAAAGTCATGAGTTAGTAAAAATCATTCTGATGTCGTTTCATCGAGCGGTTCTCTTCCGAAGCATATCATAAAAGATCCCATAATTTCGGCTACAAAACTCGTGAGAACACATGCTATAGACATCACAAAAGGCAGTCCAATTTTGGCAATGTATTCTAAAAAACCAGTACACGTTATGAAAATGATAAACAATATTTAAATAAACCCCTCTTACTTCCATCGAGTTCTTTCTTCGCATCGGAAACCGCCATATAGTTAAATGAAAGCAGAAAAATGTTAGCTGTAATTATCATAAATACGGCACACGGCAGAAACATGAAACACACATTTCGGAAGCCCTTAGAACAACAGCAGCACGAAAACAAGCCAATAATAATGCAGATGATTTCAGCCAAATAGATCATACCAATAAAACTCAGCAGGTAGTTTCTTCTGGGCAACTGTTGGATAACGCAGTTTTGAAATTTGGAGGAATTTGTATTCAGTATCGTGGCAATGGCTTTAGGATCCAACCTTTTCTTTTCGGCATCTTGCGTTCCATTTAACGCAGCATCCGGCGTTCCATCACATGTCAGGAATCCAAGTGATCCAAATTTGATGTAATCAGTAGTGTCGTCGGGTGTACTCGGGTCGTCAACATAGAATGTAACCCATTCGTCGTTGACTAGGCTGTAAGTTGTAAAAGCGGCACAAATCACAATGCACAGGATGAAAAAAATCTGGGCTATATGTGCACAGCGCGATACCATGACGATGCGGTGAGTCAGTCAGTAAAAAGATTAGAATGACAAATAGGGAATGTTTGGGAAGGGAAAGTCACTATACAAATTTTATTACATTTTGTTGACTAAAAGTTTAAATGTAAAAAAATTACTTTTTGACCGAAAAAAACATTCAGGTGTCAAAGTGTTCAAACCTTGACCCCCCAAGTATCCCTGTCCAACCTCCTACTAACAGTACCAATCCAAAAAACAGAAACAGTTTATGGACTTTTATATATAAGTTGTTACAATGCATTTGTGAAAGTTTTTTCTTCAAAGTTTTCACAAAAAATAAACGCATTTTTTTCTAATCAATTGGTGGGAACCTTAAAGTCAATTTGCATGTCGTCGATTTCAAACATAATCGAAGGTAAGTGCTGCTATTTCTTCTTTCGTCCAGTCTTGCTCAACGATGACAGACACGTCTGAGACATTGAAGAAGCACGTTCAACTAATGCATTTTTTGGGTTATTGGAAGCAAATATCGTTCTGGGACAAATTCGTATCTTCCCACGCACTTTCTCTTGGATCGACTGATCCGGCAATGCCACTGGGAAAACAGAATCCAGGACAGGAACAATCGGATATTTTCTCATCTTTGTGGTCGACACTGTTGTCTGCTGCAAACAAGAATTCAAATACGCTCGAAACTTCGGCGCAAAAAGCAAATGAACCGCTTCCAGCTGGACCAATTTTAAAAACGGTAGGTAGAACTGTTTTTCTAGAACCTTCAATATTTTCTAACCCAAACTCATGCAGCCCAAAGAACCTCCTCGAACGAGGTACACGTGCGACAAGTGTTGCAAGACATTCGCCCAACTGTCGAATCTCAAAGTTCACCTGAGAACGCATACCGGCGAAAGACCCTTCAAGTGCTCCAAGTGCAGCAAAAGCTTTGTTCAGTTGGCGCACTTGCGAAAGCATCACCTTGTCCATACCGGTTGGTTCATGCAAATTGGGATTAATTCAAAAATCTGTTTTGCAGGCGAACGTCCGCACTCCTGTGAGGTCTGTGGCAAGGGGTTCAGCTCCAAGTACAATCTCAAAACGCACTTTCGACTTCACACCGGTCAACGACCCTATGCATGCACCATGTGCACAAAGGTCTTCACTCAGTCCGCCCACCTCAAGCTTCACATTCGTCGACACACTAATGAGTGTGAAAGAAAGTCAAGCGCAGTTGCGTGATAGCTTTATTGGTTATTTATATAAATGAACTGATATAAAAATTTGAGCTTGGGCACTTTGTTTCGATTAAATATATAAATAAAATGCGATTTTGTTTTTGGCTACAAATTTAAAACAACGTCATTTTAAGCAAATCAAACGAAACTAACAACCCTCTTAATGTTTGTCAAGAACAGGCTTCCGGCTGCTTTATAATTTTTTTTCACCAGAACAAAGACAGCAAAAACAACAAAAAACACATGTGACAGCAAAAAAACTGGTAAGCATAATGACGAGTATCAGATTGTCAACAAATATGCTCTGAACTATGCTACGCGTTCGCTGCACTTTTGGACGCTTCTCACGGGAAAGTTTGACGGCTTCTTCAGCCAAGGCGCTGTCGTTAGAATTAATGCCATAAATCGCCCTCGGACTGAACATCTTGCGACACAAGGCATCTTGATCGTCTGAATTTTCCATCTGAGATATCATCTTGATGCAATGAGACTTCAGCGATAATACAAGGGTGAACGGTAGCATCTGGCACCTGCTGCGCACAACGTTCTACAAAAGTTTTTTTTTGTCGTTTAAGTATGAAGAAAATTAGACTTACAATATCAATTCTGCCGTATTCATCCGCTTCTTCGAGATTGTCAAGACACACGGTTTCGCCTTCTGAACAAGCACTGCCGCACACTGTTTCGAGGGTTTTAATCGCGCTTTCGACAGCCGTATTACGGATAGCACTTTCAATAATACCAGCTATACTACGGCGCCTGATAATTTTGATTTCATTGCCACGTACATTGCCATTAGATGGGGGCGGAGCGGCGTGACTCAAAGTGACGAAAATGAAACAAAAGAAAGCGACATACGGGCGCATCATCGCACAGGTGAAAGAATTCAGACGGACGGAAGTGACAAACGACTAACGTGCAACGCAAATTTGTGGCATAATGCCGGGATAAAAATTTTGTGTTCTAAACAACAAAAAATAATATATTGAGTTTTCTGTTGTTGTTTGTCCGTTTTTCAGGTATATGTTTGTGTTCTTGATCGAAAATTTGTGTTCTACGGCTTTCGCGTTTGGTTTTTTATAATTTGGATTACCGGTCCGGAAACCCGGAATTTTTGATCGATAATCAACTTTATCATCAATTTGCCACCAGAGCTTTTATTCTTGACGTTCGTTGGCATCAGTCTATTAACAACGGCAACCAATACAAAAGAACCAAAAACAGCAGATAAAAATGATGCAAGTCAAAACACTGCACACCGTTATTGTTGTGAATAAGTGATCAATAAAAATGAAGTTAAATACATTACGCTTTCGTTTCACTTTTGGTAGCTTTTCACGGGATTTCCTAATGGCTTCTTCCTGCATGCTCTTTTTGCCGCTGACGTAGCCAAAGAGCGCCCTCGGATTGAACATCATTCGGCAAACAGCATCGGGATCATCCGTAGTCTCCATCTTGGGGATAAACTTGAGGCAGAGTATTTTTAGCCTTCGGGGAAGTTTTTTGCATTGTTCTCGCAGGTAAATCTGCAAACCTTTTTTTTATGGATCAATCCATGGATAAAAAACTTACTAAATCGGGCTTGTGTTCTTCAATCGTTGCTGAGAGTAGGTAAAGGCAAGCTTTTTCAGCAATTAGACAATTATCACCGCACAACTTTTCGAATACTTCAACGGTTGATTCAGCAGTAATGGTATCTTGATTGGGTACCTCGACATTTTTAGGCCGGACAAACTTGGTTTTATTTTTGAGTGCGACGAAATTCGGCGGAGACGATGCTTGGCTCGCAACGACGAAAACGAGATTAAAGAAGGCAAAATACGAGTGAATCATTTCGCAGGCGAATGAATTTGAACTGATAGGAATTGCAAACATCGCATTTTGTCATCTAACGAGGTAACATGACATACAAATTTTTAGAACATAATTTGGATAAATAATAAATAATTGCAAGTCGAAAGCACAACATTCACTTTAACGACGTTCGCGACAAATGGCGCGTAAAACAGCGCTTATTCGCGCCTATAATGTTGACTTTGACAGCTTCGCGCAACGGCATTTTTTATTTTTCAACAAGGTGTTGCATCGCGTTCCCAAGCGCGGGCGGAGCGGGGGTTAGGGTTTGAACCCCCCCCCCCCCCGGCAGAAGTCGGCGGGGACGGGGGTAAATGCCCCCGAATCCTATGAAAAAGAAGAAAAATTTTATCTTAAAACGAAAACCGAGGCATATTTTGAACAAATTTTTCGTTTTTTGCTCTGTTTTTTGCCTATTTGTGTTGTTTTTGAACGTTTTTCAGCGTTTAACGCTAAATTTTGCTCTGTCGGGGGCGGGGGTTTTACTCCCCGACGGAGGTCACAAATGGTCGGGGGGCCACTCCTGGCATCACCCCCGCGGGGATCCCAGCGGGGGCGGGGGGGGACCCTACTCTGGGTGACATTGGGTCGCCGGGGGAGGGGAAAGGGGGGAGTGCCGTACGAAAAAAAAGTGCTCTAGGGTACAGAAAAAATAACCCTACATTTTTTGCAAATTTTTTGTAGATGAAACAAAAATGCCGTACAGTATAGGAATGCAACTTGTTTGGGAATAATAAAAAATTAGAAACAGTATACATGGGTGGTAACAAAAATGAGCACGTTGTTGGCACAACGTGCTCACATTTGCTTAATGAATGCGTTGTTGATACACCGGTTGCAATTGCTTTCCCACAACCTGTCCGGACTGGCAAAATCTATAAAGGGGCACGAAAGGGCAACACCGATCATGGCAAAGACCATATAGGGGCTACAGTGGTCTGTAAAAAGATAGGGCCACCCCAAAAAAGGGCGTTTTGGACGTTCATTAAAGAGTAAAACAAAATCTGTTTTGAGGAATAAATTCAGCGTCCCAGACGTTCTGATACCCGTGATTCAAAGTCGTTTTAAAAAAAATTAAACAAAGTTTTTTTTTTTTTTTTTGAAAATTTGAAAATTTTTTTTAAATTTTTGTACCATCCAGTTTCTAACCTAAATTTAGGGTTCCAAACAGAGTTGTCGACCGAGCCGAGCATCGAGCCGAGCATTTCGAGCATTCGAGCGAGCCGAGCGAGCCGAGCCGCTCGCTCGAATGCTCGGCTCGAAGATTACCGAGCCGAGCCGAGCGGCTCGAATGCTCGGCTCGGAGGATTCCTTTTTTTTTTTTTTATGCCAAAACTATGATATTTGTAGTTTATTTACGCTAAATTCCACAATTCCAAACACGTTTTTTGTTATAAAATGGTTTTTGTGTCCCCAAAAATTTTTTTCTAAGCGAAAATTGAGTGGAAAAAATTGCCATGCTCGGTTCGAGCGAGCCGAGCCGTTCGCTCGAATGCTCGGCTCGGGGGCAACCGAGCCGAGCCGAGCGGCTTGAATGCTCGGCTCGAGAACCACCGAGCCGAGCCGAGCGGCTCGAATGCTCGGCTCGGTAATTTTGGCTCGGTCGACAACTCTGGTTCCAAAGCATTTTTAAAACCTTATATTTAAAACTTTATTTATTTATTTATTTATTTATTTATTTATTTATTTATTTCACCATTACTCAGTGGTTAGTTATCATTAGACCAGATGTTAGGAGGCACTTAGAACCTTATATTACAATTCAATTTGCCCAGGTTGAAAATTCTGGCAAAAAATTTTCGCAGGTCGCAAATTTAGGCAAAAAATTTTGTCGTGCCGTGGGTCGCTGTGGGTGGCATTGGGTCGCCGGGAGAGAGGAAACGGGGGAGGGCCGTACAAAAAAAAAGTGCTCTGGGGTACAGAAAAAAAAGTGAATTATTGTTTTTAAAATTAATTACCGGACTTTTGTAAGTAGGACGCCAATATTTCGCATAAAAAACCGCAACATGTAAATGATAGCTACAATCCATATATTCTGAATTTTGGACTATTAAAAGAAATTAGAAAAAAAATAAAGCTACAGAAAAATTTTAATTTTTTTTCAAGTCAATTTATGAGAAAATAGCTAACAATCTGGCTGGAATTTTAATTGCTAATAAAATTTAAAGAGATTTTTTTTTTGATTTTAAAATTAATGATTTTTGTACGTATGCGTGCATTGAATTTTGTACTACTTCTATACGATCAAATATGAATTTATAAACATTATGGGTGTATTATGCGCTGTTTTATAAATACATTCACACCATTTGTCTGTCTGTCCCAAAAAAATCAGTTAGCAAGCAAAAGCTGCGCAGAGAGGCCGTCAAAATACAAGCAGGGATCGTATAACGTTTGAATGTTGACCTCATTACGGTAAACGCTTGGCGGGAAAAATACTTCTCGGCACAGTAACACATTGGCAGAGCTGCATTCGGCAAGCGCGTCGCGAATCGACTCATCGGTTCGCACATCCCTGAAGGGTGGAAACAGTCTTTCATGGTTGTGCCGTCGTAATCGCGCGACGTGGATGCTATGCCAATTGCTTGTATACTGTTCTGATGAGAATTTTTCCCGAAAAAAAAATTTAGCATACAACTCGCTGACGTCATTGAATCAGACAGTAAAGGACAGTACTTTCTGTGGTGTAACCTCACAGTATTTATTAATTAGGCAAAGTGTGTGCGTGTATGCTTCATTTTGTTACACCGACATACAGACATACACCACACACAGTATGTTTGTTGGTACATCTTCAGTTAAATCAGTTTGTTGGTACTATAACTCTGGTCGCGATTCCAGTGCTATCTCTGTACCCCACTTTAGTGTTCGCCACGTATCCAACTCTTGATTACGATTACATGTTTATTACGCATCTTGAGGAAGGGAAGGAGAGGGCCAAATGGTGAGAGAGAGAAGAAGAGAGGGAGTCCCAGCCTCAGCCGGTCTTTGGCTGAGGCCCAGTCCAGACTGCCGCGACGTGTCTCCACGCCGCGAGCGCTCGCCTATTTTGCAAGGCGGGGTTAGAAATGAGGGGCTGGCTTAAGGGGTCTTCCACTGGGGTTACATCTACCCCACCGGCAGAAAATACACTTCCCCTGAAGTGTAAAATAGGGACATAAAAAAAAAACATTACGAGGGTGATTATCGCGTTGTCGGCAGGAGTCGATGGTTAGGGTCACCGGATGTTTTGACGATCGGGGGAGAGCGAGGGACGGCGCCTGAGGATGGGTGATGGTTTGGCAATTGGGCGCTTCGTTGTCGAAGAGGGCGTATAAAAGAAGCTCCGAGTTGAGTAGTGTCTCAATCACTTTACAAGTTTCTTGGGATGAATGCTACTGGTGTTGCTACCGAGCCTTTGCGCCCGTTTCGGCACATGGTGGGTCCGCTTCGAGTATGACGATGTCCACATCGTTTTTGTTTCTAGCGGTTCCTGTCGACTGTGTGTCTGGATATCGAGTGTCCGGACACTTACAGCTGTGTGCGGCCATACCGCCACATCCGTCCCATTTTATGTTGGCCGGATGGTCTGCCGCCGGATATGGGTCGTCACTCACCCGTGATGGAAGTCGAGACCCTCGTCATCATCGGGTTGTCCCTGATCATCCTGGCTCTTCTGGTTTCGATCGTTTGTCTCGTGCGTCGTCGTGAATGCCGTTGCGATCGTCCGCTTGCCACTGAAGGGCAGTCGTTCCTCCATACTGTTCCTCTCTCTGTTATGGGGCCGTGCGTTTCTCCTTCAGCCAACCAAGATGCTGAATGATTTACGAATTGGGTCTATAAAGAGATAACTGTTACAATTAGTTTTTAATAAAGTTCGATGCTCTATGCGACTGTTCCCCTCATTTAGCATCTCTACTGGGGTAGGGTTTTATCAAAAAAATTGTAATAAATTTTCAAAATACAATTAATCATACAAATTAAAAAAAAAAATTGTTTTTATGGGGTCTGGGAACAGTCGATTTTTTTTTTTTTTCGCGCCACGCTGTTACCAGCGTGTGCGGAGTGGCAACACATGATCGTCTATGTGTTTTTTGATTTTGTCCAAGTGGACTGGAAACGGTGTTTTGGTTTCATCTACATTCGTTAAAATTGCCGTATTATTTTTGATTTTTATTAGCTTAAACGGGCCCTCCCACTTGCTAGAAAATTTGTTCCTTAGAACTTCTGAAATTTTCCAGACCAGAATTGTTGGTCTGTCCAAGTATCCCCAAATGAAGTTATCCGTTCGTGGAGCTAACACGACATGTTCAGTGTTATGAACGTATTGAGTGTCGGGTGGTGTCTCCACGAGGGCACACATCGGAAAGATCTGATCTTTCCATGCCACTGTTTCATTCTCGAAGTCAACATGGGCACTGAGTTGTCTCAAAACATCATAGCCAATAATGAATTGTGCTGGGCATTTACCTTCCGGCAAAATTCGTATTAGAACTTCTTTGCCGTTCAGATCGATTGTTGCTTTTCCGATAAATTTGATTGGCGAACCATTTGCTGTTCTTCCGATCAGCTTGGCTTCAGTCCACGGGATCTGTAATCTTTTGGCCGTGTTTGTTGCCATAAACGATACTCCAGCGCCACTGTCTATTACTGCGCGAATAATTGTTCCGTTGATTTCCACGTCAATCTGGGGTAAGTTTTCGTAATGAATAAAAATATTGTACACTGGAGGTACATACAACTGCAGTTCTTCTTCCTTGTGGTATGGAGTCCTGACTGCATTGACTGGCACTTTTCTCGTTTTCCTATTCTTTGGCGTTTTTAACAGTGGAATGATCCATGGTACGGTAAGCAAATTGGTTATTTTGGCGTTGCTGGTTTTGGACTACTAGTTGTTGGACTGCTCTGGTGAGTTCTTGAATCTCAGAGCTATTCTGATCGCGCTCTACAGGTATCGTGAGAAGAACGCTCGCACCTTCTTGTGCTAGGATTTCTTCTTCCTGTACCGCTTTTTCTACCGCTTCGTCCAATGTGAACTCCGCAGTGACTTCTCTTGCCACTCTTCGTTTTAGTTCAGGCCGAAGTCCGTTGACGAACATTTCTAATGTTAATGTTTGTCTATGGGCATCTTCAAAAGTCGGCGCAGGGTATCTGATCTTCGCTGTTTCCTTTAGTCTACGCGCGTAGGCCCGAGCCGTCTCCTCCTCCTTTTGTTTGGAGTGCATGGTTCTAATCAACGTTGCCGAGCTTTCTTTAAATTTCTTTGCAGCCTCGTCAAGAAAATGGTCCCAAGGAAGACTACCGTCGATGCTGTCAAAAACATCTAGGGCGTCGCCTTTCATACAGGAGCGCATCGTTCTCCGGAAACTTGCTGGCGGCAAATTATAGAACTCTGCTAGGGAGTTAAACTCTTTAACAAAGTCTTGAAATGGGGTTCCTGCATGTGGACCAGTAAATTTTGGCATTTCGGCGTAATTTGGTAGCTTGCGTGTTTGCGCCCTACTCATGTTGACGGGGGGTTGTGCTACGCTTTTTCGAGTGGTATTTTTTCTCCAAAAATTTTTAAAACCGACCTTGGCTCTGAACTTGAGCTTTCCCAGTGTTGATGTTTTGGGTTTGTATTCCTCGGTCGAGGTGGAGTGATCTGTATCACTGTCTCTTGTGACGTCGCTGTCTTCTTTGTCCGACACGGGAGCAGGAGTGACCGGTGTTGCTTGTTGACGATTTGTTTATAAACACGATAGGGTGGTTCTTGGCGATACTGCGTTTTCGAGCGTGTAGTCGCTGGCATTAGAGTCTTGGACTGAGGCTCTCTCCTCTCTTCCCTCTTTTTCTACATTTTTCCTATGGTAACTCCTCCCCAATGTTTTCTGGTCGCTAGTTGTTCTATTCCTAGAACTTCCTCTGTTTCGCTTCAGTTGTCACATTTTTCCTTTTTTTTCGTCGAAACATGTGCCTCGCTGCCTCGGAGATAATTGATGCTCGGCTTCGACAACTGGCTTTACTATTCTAGGCCGTCACTTTTCGTGCCAGCCTTCGCCCCTGGAGTATTCAATTATGTATGCTTCCCTGTGGAGAACAAAATTTGGCCGAAAATTGTTCTCTCTACGCAAACAGACGTCTCCCCTTTTTACTCTCGGTGCCCGGGGACAGAAATAATTTGTTTCCGCCTGAAAGGATTTTTCCCTTCTGCTAGAGCATGTGGCACCGAGTCGAACCTCAAAGTCATCCATTCCCGTGACGGCTGTCACTTCGGAGATGTAATAGGGGCTTAAGGGTTCTAACAGTTAACAAAAATAGTTACATCCCATGCAGGAGCTCGTCCCTGCATACTTGAACGACTAAAATAACAATTGTCATCATAATGAGCACTGTCCCGCAAAAATGAAATAAATATCGGCAATATGGGGTATCTGCGTGAGGGTTATGGTTTGGACAAAAGAAGCTAACATTCAGTTCTGTGCGACTTATGAAATTGGAATACATGGTTGGTAGGACCTCCATCTATAACTCTGGTCGCGATTCCAGTGCTATCTCTGTACCCCACTTTAGTGTTCGCCACGTATCCAACTCTTGATTACGATTACATGTTTATTACGCATCTTGAGGAAGGGAAGGAGAGGGCCAAATGGTGAGAGAGAGAAGAAGAGAGGGGGTCCCAGCCTCAGCCGGTCTTTGGCTGAGGCCCAGTCCAGACTGCCGCGACGTGTCTCCACGCCGCGAGCGCTCGCCTATTTTGCAAGGCGGGGTTAGAAATGAGGGGCTGGCTTAAGGGGTCTTCCACTGGGGTTACAGTACAACATTTTTAGCACCGCGCATTCCACATAAAACAAAAAAAAATTGACTTGAAAAAAAAATTAAAATTTTTCTGTAGCTTAATTTTTTTTCTAATTTCTTTTAATAGTCCAAAATTCAGAATATATGGATTGTAGCTATCATTTACATGTTGCGGTTTTTTATGCGATATATTGGCGCTCTACTTACAAAACTCCGGTAATTAATCTTAAAAACAATAAATCACCTAAATTGTGAATTTTTCAATGTTTTAATTTTGTATTCTCAAACAAGGAGCGCTATCACTACCGGGCCAAGTGGTAATAAAGTAGTGTTCAGGCATTACGTTTTGTCGGTTAAAACCCTTTTTTGCTAAATTGATTCTAAACTTATTTTTTGCTCGTTTTTAAAAATCATTAATTTAGTTTGTTTTTTAAAATCGGGTTAAAACTCGGCTAAAAAATTTCTACATCAAGATCGGAAGTGGGGTTTCAACCACTGAAGAGCACTGACACCACACTATTTTATTGCCACTTAACCCCGTGGTGTCAGCTTTCCTTGATCGAGAATAAAAAATAAAACGTTGAAACCTTCGAAATTGAGGTGACTACTTGTTCTGAGGTCTGGTAACCAGCGTTCTGCAAGAAGGGTGCTCATCTTTTGCATCATAGAGCACAACATGTTAGTGATAACTATAGTTAACATATGAGGGATTCAGTAAAATTACAGACGATTTTATTTAAAAATCTATCGGAGGCCAAAACGCGCATTATTAACCTAACAACCTGATAGTTGTTTTTCGTTTGGGAAGAGTATATTTGAATGAAATTTATTGAACACGATTGAAATGGCTGCGTAAATCGGGGTAAATTTAAAAAAGTAGATTTTTGAAAATTTTTTTTAGTTCTAAAAATTGTTAAATTACTGTCGCATACAGAAAAAATGTTAAAAAAAAATATGGGTCTACTATTTATACTTCAGCCCCCCATTGACTTTTGACCTCCCAGGCCCGGACTTTAGCCCCCCATTTCACCTTAAATCAATGACGACATGAGTTCGGAAATCCGTATGATAGAGCCCTAAGACGTTATGATAGAGCCGAAGCCCCCCACAGATGGCTTCATACGAAAATCGTGTTGAAGGAGAAAATGGGGGGTCGTTCCATACGGCGTTAAAAAAATCCAATCATGACGACTGAAATTTTTCAAAGTAATGCACGTTTTGAAGGCATCAAACTTCTTCAAGAAGTAAATTTAAAACAAAAGCTAGAAAAAATATACTTATCGGTAAAAAAATTTTTTATTGTCGTCGTCTTATATGTATTTATCAAAAATCATTTACACAAACAATTTTACGACAGTCAAGAATTACGCCAGTCAGCCTCAGTCTCTCCATTTGTCAGAAGTTGACATCATTATCGGCGCTCGCCTGAACGACAGCAACAACAATAAATACAACAGCACACGAGGCAATTGACGACGGTGATAAGAACGCCCACGGTAATTGTCACTGGCAAATTATCCTCAAAAAGCCACTTGACCCAACCAC
Organism: Turbatrix aceti; assembly: GCA_963969345.1. NCBI lineage: Eukaryota > Metazoa > Nematoda > Chromadorea > Rhabditida > Panagrolaimidae > Turbatrix > Turbatrix aceti. Next base: position 1,989,909 of record OZ017769.1, on the reverse strand, counting down.
TCTTTCGATAAATTTTAGGAGTCTTCTTACGAGATTCGTCGACGGCTGCTTCTTGCAGGTCTTCTCTTTTATGAAGTGCGCCGTAGAGACCCAACGGAGTGTACAATTTTCGACACATGGCATCGAAATCTTTTTCATCCGAAAACGTAGGTACCATACTGACGCACTGATCCTTGAACGCCAGAAGTTCAGAATTCGGTAGTTTCTGGCACATATCTATCAGGATTCCCTGCAAACAATTTTTGATCGACAAAATAAAATGAATTAAAAGACTTACTGTCTCTACTGGTAGAAGTTCCCTGCCTTCGTCTGAATAATTAAAATAAGAAAGACATTTATGTACTACTGAATCACATTCGGGACACTTGTTTTCCATTACTTGTATAGTAGAAATCTCTATTTCCGTGAGATTGTGTTCTTGAAGGAAGGCTCTATCAATTTCGCGCTTGACAATTTCGGACGATCCGTCGACGCGATCGGCGATGTCAAACGAGGTCGAAGGCGCCGCGCGCACGAGGACGAAAGCAAGCAAAACAAACACGAAGCACGAACGAGTCATCATCGAACACGCAACGAATTTGAGTTGATGTGATTGAAAAGTCTCTTGCCATCTGACTCGATGACATGATATACAAATTTTTGGCAAAAAATTAATCGAGAAATTTTATCCAAATTTTTTGCCGAAAATTTTGATATCATGGCATCCCGTCAGATGGCACGAGACTTGTCAATCATCACGTCAACTCGAATTCGTTGCGTGTGCGATGATTTTATTCGTGCATTGTCAAAAATTTTGCCAAAATTGGAGAATTCCACGTTCGACAACAAAAGTGTACTGTAGTTCTGCAGTGAAAATGTTCATTTTTTTGTCTTTTGTGTATGACCTAGCATCCAATGTATTATCCTACAAAAAAACAGAACACAACAAAATCAAAAATCAATAACTTGTATCACATGGGATAGTTGTGCTTTTTGACCGAAGGCTTGTGATCGTACTGCCATCCCAGGAAGGCCTGTTCGCGGAGAACGCGTCGCATGATGAGTTCCCGGCCTCCCTGCTTCTTGGAGAGAGCCTCGACGCTGCGAAACCTCAGCTTGTCTCGGAGGTTGAAGGGAAAGAAGGCGGGACGATAGTTGCTTCGATGCCAGGGACAGTTGTGACGAACGGACTGCAGTACCGTTGATCGGCTGGTCGATGTCAGGGGCTTGAGGGCCGTTGACAGCAACATAGCTAAAAATGTTTTTTTACTCCAAAAATAATTTTTATTTCCCTTTTTTTCCTTTTTTTTCAAAAAATATTTTTTTTCTCCAAAAATTATTTTTACTTTACTCATAATTTTAAATTTTTACGGTTTTTTTAATCTAAAAAGAAATTTTTTTTTAATAATTTTTACTTTTTCCTTTTTTTTCAAAAAATGTTTTTTTTACTCCAAAAATAATTTTTACTTTTTTTTTTCTATTTTTTTTTCAAAAAATGTTTGTTTTTTTTTCAATATATTTTTTTCCTTTATTTCAAAATTTTTTCACTTTTTTATTTTTTTTCTTTTTTTTTAAATTGTCTTTCAATCTTTTGTAATTTTTTTTTCAATAACCAAAAAAGTAAAAACAGCGATTCAAACGCCCTTTTTTCTCCATTATCGTCTTCAAAGTTACACACATTTATAAAATACAAGTCTGCTGACACAGCTGCTAACAAAAATGAGTTTTAGGGCAAAAAAGAAAAAAATATATAATAAAAAGATGTCCGCCGTCCGGGGTGCTGTACATGAGCCTAGGTATGGGGAAAAGCCATCCAGCAAAGTGGCGACTTTACTGACGAGCATGCTGGAAGCGTTCGTCAATGTTGTGCCAGTTTGCGATCTTCCAGATTGCATTCACGTAGTCTGGGCGGACATTTTTGTACTGCAGGTAGTAGGCGTGCTCCCAGACATCGATGCCGAACAGCGGGACGAGGCCGGTCGTCGGCTCGAGGGGGTCCTGGTTGGGGAGGGTGGCGATTTCGAGGCGTTTCTCGGCCTTGTTGTAGCCCAGCCATCCCCAGCCCGAGCCCTGGACCGCAATCGTCGAAGCGGAAAGTTTCTTCTGAAGCGTTTCAACCGAGCCAAAGTCCTTCTTGATCTGGTCGAGGAGTTCGCCGGTGGGTTCGCCTCCGTCGCGGGAGAGATTCGTCCAGAAGATGCTGTGATTGATGTGTCCGCCTCCGTTGAACTTGAGCGCACCCTGGAGTTGGATGGAGGTGCGGATATCACCTGAAATAATTTTTTATGAATTGTAGAACACTTTTAAAAAAAGAAAAAAAAATCACCCTTAGCGATGGCTTCGGCGGCTTTTTCCTCGGCGACGTTGAGGTTGTTGACGTAGGTAGCGTGATGCTTCTGGTGGTGAAGCTGCATGATCTCCACCGAGATGACGGGCTCGAGGGCGTTGTAGTCGTACGGGAGGTCGGGGAGGACGTGCTTGCCGCGAACAGACGAGACAAGAGGAAGCTTTGTGGTGAGGGTGCGGACCGACTTAGCAAGCATGATGACGAACAAAAATCTTCTGTTGAATCTCTGAAAAACTGTGCAAGTCCTAAAAGGAACAAAAAAGAGTCACAAATTATAAAAACACGTAAAAAATAAAAATTCAAATAAGACAAAAAAATTGAAAAAAAACCCGTCAAAATCCTGAAATGAACAAAAAATAATATGAAGTGCAATTTTTTTAAATCACAAAATGATAAATACCAAAAAACTGTTTTAACTAAACTTTAAAAAAATTAACTAAAAATACTTGACAACTAAAAAAATCAGAAACTGAACATGAAAATCTTAAAGTTATCAGAATCGTGTATTCAACAAAAAAATATAAAATAAAATTTTTGAAAAAAGAACCCCTCAAAGTCGTATAATGAATCAAAAAAGTCCCAAAAACTGTAAAAAACATAAATTGAATCACAAGTTTCAAAAATTGTAAAACAAAAGCTCTAAAATTAAAGGAAATTTTTTTTTAAATTTAAAAACAAAATCATTAATTAAACAAAAAAAATCTATTAAAAAAATAAAAATCTTAAATTGAAAAAAAATAAATAAAAAACTCAAGAAACGGTAAAATGAACAAAAATTCTGAGAAATGAACAACAAATTAAAAAAAAAAAAGAATCCAAGTACAAAATCCAGGCAAAAAACCTGTATCCACCTTTTCCAACTCGTACAAAGCGTTTTTATGCATACAAAACCCCCCAACAACCCTTCAAAGTCAGTAATCAGTCTTGCGCTTCTTCGCAGTCGGCTTGTCAAAGATGCTCTTCATTCCGCCCGCCTGTTTGGTGACAAATCTATCATTGAGTGGATTTTGACTCGCCCATACGCCCTGGTGATCGGTTGTATCCTCAGCAGTGAGATGAGTCCACTTTGAGCGACTCGCTTTGCCAAAGTCTTTGACCTGCATAACCTTGGGCAGGATGGTTTTGTCGACAGCATCGGCTTCGGTTGCCTCGGCGTAATCGCGTTTGTACAGCTCATCGTCTTCGTCAAGGAAGAATGCACCGCGATGGTAGTACTTTTGGAGGTAGTTCATCTTTCCTTTTTCCTGTTGATTGGTGATGAGTTTGGGGTTTGCTCGACGGTATTCCTCGCGTTCTTCTTCGGTCATGGCGTGGACCTTGGCGATTTCGGCTTCCTCGCGTGCTCTCGCTTCTCGCTCTTCGCGGGTGCGTTTTAGACGCTTCATTTCGCGAATCTGGAAGTTTAAAAAAATTTACAAAACGCAATAAAAAACGTTTTTGAATAAAATATTTAAAAAAAAAAATGTTTTTTATAAAAAAATAATTTTTGACAATTTTAAATGTAAAAATTTTTTTCAAAAATGTAAAGATTTTTTTTAATAAAAAAATTACATCATAAATGTAATTAATAAAATCAAAAAATAGTGACAATTTTTAATTTTTAAAATTTAACAAAAAAACGTAATTTATAAAATGTAAAAAAATTATGACAGAATAAAATAAAAAAATTTTGAACGAAAAAGTGTAATTTATGAAATGTAAAATTTTTTTGTATAAAAAATATAAATGTGTAAAAAACCGACCTTCCAGGTATCGTAAGCGAGCTGAGCGTCCTCGTCGTCGGTTACGATAGAACTGAGGTCGATGTTGTCCTCCTTCTTCCTGCGCTCGGCTTCGAGCTCTTTCCGCTTCATGTCCTCGATCATGGCGACCGTCTGCTTCTTCCGCTCTTCCCGCCTCTTTTCCTCATCGAGTCGAAGTTGTTCCAGTCTCTCCTGCTCCTTCTGAGCCTCGTCGAGCGTCACCCGGTCGACTTTGGGGACAAAGACGGGTTTTAGCATCGTTTCTTCCTCGCTTTCCTCTTCTTCGCTGGATTCTTCTTCTGACGACTCACCAGAGCTCTCGGAGGATTCCACGGCTTGCAAAAGCTCTTCTTCTTCCCTTTTCTTGGCTTTTAGACGCAAGAGTTCTCGTTTGCGAGCCTGGACTTCTTCATCGCCGTCGTCGGCTTCTTCTTCCTGCGCTGAGGCTTCCTGCTCTTCCCGCTCGAGTTCAAGGCGTTGCCGGGCTCGTTCTCGTCGCTTGAGCATGGCTTCTTCGTTTTCGGAATCCGATCCGGAAGCGGCATTGTTGTCTGATGCTTCGGAGGAGGACGATGCACGACGCTTTCGGACTATTTCTGGATCGGCTGTTGAGCTGGAAGACAAAAATGGGATAAAAATCGATAAAAGTATAATATTTTTTGGACTCACCGTTTGGATTTTCTGTGATCATCGGAATCGTCGCTGCTCCGGCGATGTCTATCCCGGCGTCGATCGTCATCGCGATGTCGTCTGTCCCGTCGACGATCGTCACTTCGTCTTCGATGCCGCCGGTCGTCATCGTCATCGTCCGAACTGCCGCGTCGGCGATGGGCTGAACTTCTTCGTCGTTCTCGCCGCTCGATTTCGTCTTCTTCGGAGGATTCTTCGCTGCTGGAGCGATGGTAGGCTGGCCTAAATTTGTTAATTGCAGAAAAAAATTGAAAAACAATAAAAAGTGAACTTACGCTTTTCCAGCAACGTATCTCGTGACTTTGACGGGTTTCATGACAATCTGACCCTTTTCATTCTTGACAGGAATGGCACCGGCCGTCGGGATACGCTTCTGGCCGATGCTGCGATCCTCCATACGCCGCTCAAATCGTGGCTCGTCTCCCATGATGGCCTAAAAGCAGAAAACAACAACATGACTGGTTGACGGTCAGTTACGACTTGCAACAAAAAAATAAACTGAGCGAAGGAGTAAATGAACGCGCCAGAGGGGCGGAGTGGGCTATTGATCGTCCGTTTTTACCCGCGGTTATAGATGATGTAAATACAAACTAGAGATGGATCAGAGTACGGATGCTTTAGAGATAAGAGGCGAAAAAACAAGTTGTAGGAATGAAAAAAAAACGTAAACAAGTTTTATCGTTACAAACAACAAGCAACGGGAAAAATACGATAAAAACAACAAACACAAAAGGCCGAGAACGTAAGAAAGAGTAACATCTCTGATCGTCGAAATGTCAAAAAAAACTTACGTTCAAAATATGGAAAACAAAGAAATATCGAGCGTAATCTAAAGTTGCAGGTTGCGTGCAGGAATGGCGCACACGGACAGGGGTTGACGGACGCACGGGATATTGAACAACAGGCAGCGGCGTACGCACATGCAGAAAGAACAATGGCGCTTATGAGCATGACGGACAGACAAAAAAAAAGCGAAGAAAGCGGCGTTCCGTTCGGCGACGAGAGTTCCTCCTCTGACCTGAGCTTTTCTTTGACCGTTGTCATCCAACTTTTTTACCGTCAAACTCTTGTTTCTGGTCTTGTAACCGATCATGGCTGCTCAAACGCACTCCAAGCGGAGGATTGCTTACTACTATGATGGTAAGTTACACTCTTTGTCGTTCGCGGTTTTTAGGTATTTGACGGGTTTTAGGCGACGTGGGGAACTACTACTACGGCCAGGGACACCCAATGAAGCCTCACCGCATTCGTATGACCCACAATTTGCTTCTCAATTACGGATTATACCGGAAAATGGAGATTTTCGTAAGTTTGAATGGGATTGAGGGAGAAAATTGATGAAAGAAGAGTTTTTTTTAGCGTCCTCGACCTGCGGAAATGGATGAGCTTACGCGGTACCATAGCGATGATTACATGCTTTTCCTGCAGAATATTCGGCCGGATAACATGGGTGATTACAGCAAACAGATGCTGCGATTCAACGTCGGCGAGGATTGTCCGGTCTTCGATGGCGTTTATGAGTTTTGCCAGATTTCCAGCGGAGGGTCCATTGGTGAGTTTGTTTTGGTGGCTTTTGTGCTGAAAAAAGTAGGGCGAATGGATAACGATAGTTTTTTTTGAAAAAGTACAATTACGATCACTTTTTTTTTGGCCCTAAATTGTTTTTGGCTCTTTTTTCGTTTTTTCTTCACTTTACCTCATTTTTTTTATAATTCCAGCCGCTGCGCAAAAAATCAACGACGGCTACTCTGACTTGACGATCAACTGGATGGGCGGCCTGCATCACGCGAAGAAATCCGAAGCGTCCGGCTTTTGCTACTCCAATGACATCGTTCTGGCTATCCTGGAGCTCCTCAAAGTCCATCAACGCGTCCTCTACGTCGACATCGACATCCACCACGGCGATGGCGTCGAAGAGGCTTTCTACACGACGGATCGTGTCATGACGTGCTCATTCCACAAGTATGGCGAGTACTTCCCGGGCACTGGTGATTTGCGAGACGTCGGCGCTGACAAGGGCTATCGCTACGCTCTCAACTTTCCGCTCCGAGATGGCATCGACGACGAGACGTACGAACGCATCTTCCAGCCCGTCATGACCCGTGTCATCCAGACTTTTGACCCCAATGCCATTGTCCTGCAGTGCGGTGCGGATTCGCTGACGGGTGATCGTTTGGGTTGCTTCAATTTGACGCTGAAGGGTCACGGCAAGTGTGTGGACTTTCTGAAGCGATTCAACCGGCCGATGATCATGGTTGGCGGCGGTGGGTATACGATCAGGAACGTTGCTCGATGCTGGACATATGAGACTTCGGTTGCTCTTGATTGTGAGATTAGCAATGGTAGGTGGACTTTTTTTGGGGGGAAAAATGGTTTTCAATAAAAAAAAAGGGAAAAGTGTTCGTAAACGAAAAAAAAAAGTCGTTTTCTGTTTAAAAATCGTCATTTTGATAACAAATATGCCTTTTGATAAAATTTTCGTGTCAAGACATTTTTTCTTGTTTTGAAAAATCGTAATTTTTATCAATGTCCAAAAATTTTCATGTTGACTCAATTTTTTTTTTGTTTTTTTGCAGAACTTCCATACAACGACTATTTTGAGTACTACGGACCAGATTTCAAGCTGCATATCACGCCGTCGAATATGTCAAACCACAACACAACGGAATATCTCGAGAGCGTCAAGAGGCAAATCTTTGAAAATCTGAAGAGCATTGACTTTGCACCAAGCGTCCAGATGCAGGGTAAGTTTTTTTTCAATTCTTATTGGAAATTTTTGTATTCTATTTTTTTCAGAACTTCCAAATCGCGTTGTCGTCGATTACGGCGAATCAATCGATGCTGCAAACCCAGACGAACGACTGCCGACCGCGATCTCTGACCAAATCATTGAGCACGACAACGAGCTCTTCGAAGGCGAACGAGAGGGAGGCGATATACGAAATGAGCAATCGTACAAGCGTCCTGCCCAATCCGTGAGTCCTTCATCGGCGCAGGAAGCCAAGAAGCTCCGCATCGACGAGGGCGATGAGCAGTCCGTTTCCCCCGCTCCGGCTGCCCCAGAAGCGCCTTCCAGCTCATCAGGAGCCGCCGCCGCCGCCGTTGAAGAAGAAGAACAACAACCCCCAGCCCCACCAACGGAGCAGCCTTTTGACAATGACGTACCCATGGGCGATGCCGAAACTGTGGCACCCGCTGTGGAAGAGAGCACCGAGCCCACCGAAGCTGCCGCAGCACCAGCTGAAGAATGACTTCAATTCTTGACATTTTCAGAAAACCGTCCATCGCAGCTGTTTTTTGGCTATTTATTTTCACACATGGCTCCTCTCCCATTATTCCACTTACTAATATTTGTGTAATCCATTATGTTTTATTATTATTTGGTCTTTTTTGTGTAATGTTCATCTCATGCGGCATCTCATGTTTGTTTCCTTTTTTTGTTTTGTAGTCATGTTTTTTTGGTTAAATTTGCGACTTGGATTTTGATTTGAGTTTGAAATTTTTGCGGTTTTTTTTCCGCGAATATTTTATGGGTTTTTTGCAGAGTTGTTCAATTCGACAATTTTCAGTGCTCGCTCTGCTCGCGCTCTTTGAGCAATTCAATTTTCCGTGCTCGCTCTGCTCATGCTCTTTGAGTTCCTAAAATTTTCGCGCTCGCTCCGCTCGCGCTCTTTTATTCTCAGATTCTCTGCTCCTGCTCTACTCACGCTCGTGAGTTGAGCAAGAGCGAGCAATGAGCGAACATGGCTCACACAAAAAGAAGTGAATTTTGAGCCAAAATTCAGTTCCTCACTAAAAGAAAGACCGTATACTCCTTGGAGATACCCCCAACATCGTGTTTTTGGTCGAAATTACCAGTATTTTAGTATTTGTAGCACTAAATTTATAGTGAGCAGTGCTCATTTTAAAAATTTCTCTTGCTCGCTCTGCTCGCGCTCTTTGAGCAACTCAATTTTTCGTGCTCGCTCTGCTCATGCTCATTGAGCACTCCAATTTTTCGCGCTCGCTCCGCTCGCGCTCGTGAGCTGAGCAGGAGCGAGCAGTGAGCAGGAGCAATTTGGTGAGCATCGAACAACTCTGGTTTTTTGGGGTGAAATTTATTTTCGGGAAAAATGTATTTTTTTTTTAGATTTTATAGTGTAAACGAATTTTTTTGGAATTTTTTGATTAACTAAATTTTTTTATTTTAAAAAGACACCGATTTTTTGGAGTAAACATTTTTTGTATATTTTGTGCAATTTTTTTTTAATAATTTTTTTGATTTTTTTTTTGAAATTGCATTTTTTACCCCTTTCTTAGATTTTTTTTGTTTTATAGACTGAGTTTTTTTTTCAGATGTCGGAACGATCAGACAAATTCTACCTGCGATACTACGTTGGCCACAAGGGTAAATTCGGACACGAATTCCTCGAATTTGAAGTGCGACCCGATGGCAAACTCCGGTACGCGAACAATTCCAACTACAAGAACGACACCCTCATCCGGAAGGAAGTCAACCTGAGCAAAATCGTGATTGGTGAGCTCAAACGCATCATCGAGGATTCCGAAATCATGAAGGAAGACGACCACAAATGGCCCGAACCCGATCGAGTCGGTCGACAGGAACTCGAAATCATGATGAACGGCGAACACATCTCATTCAATACCTCCAAGATCGGCTGCCTCGTCGACGTCACGCAATCCAACGATCCCGAAGGCCTCCGATCGTTTTACTACCTTGTGCAGGATCTCAAGTGTCTCGTCTTTTCTCTCATCGGTCTCCACTTCAAGATTCGACCCATCTAACCTTATTGCTCTCGTTCCTTCGTTGCGGCGACATTTCAACTGTTTTTGGCATGTTTTTTTTCTTTTTTGGATGTTTGTGGCCAAGTTACGTTGTTGGTATTTATAAATTCACAGTGTGAGTTTTTTTTGCTGACAAACCACAATTCCACAAATTGTCGACGATCCCTTAGTTGATAGGTAATCGTAAAAAGGGAAGATTAAATTAGTTCGTGCAACAAGACACGAAAAGAAAAATTTTAATGTGATCAGGTCAGTTGAAGAGATTCGCGTCTAATCGAATCAAACCAAAAATTGATTGGGTCTTGACACGATTTTTTTATATAAAAAAAATATTTCTGCAGAATTGCGACGCTAAGAAAAGTACTATTTTTGCAAATAACAAAAAAATTGTAAGTACTGGATCAAAACAATCGCGTTATGATTCAAAAAAAAGTATTTTTAGGTCACAAAAAAGTAACTTATTTATTTCGAATAACAAAAAAATATGAGCAAAAAATGTTACTTCAGACGCGCGGAGTAACATTTTTTTGCTTTTTTTAACTGTTACCTTTTTTACGATATCGTTTTCTGGCGTAACAGAGTTTACGGTAACTTTTGTTATCTTTTTCCTGGTTACGTTCAAAATTCGCATTTTTTTGCCTAAAGTGCATATTTTTTGTCATTCTTTCTTTTTTTTGACAAAATTTTCGTTGTTTATGTTCTCAAAAATCTAGAACATGCCGTAGAAGCCAAAAAAGCAAAAATACAACTCGATACTATGGCACACGCAAATAACTGATATGGAAAACTGTCATCGTCATCTTTTGGCAAAATAGAGATTTTTACGGTAGAAATCCTCTGTGAAAGGACGTCCATCGTTTGATCCCCAAAAATCCTTCTTTGTCTGCGCCGACGGCAGATTGGACGAGGACACGCATCTTCTGGAGACGCCTTGACGGTCAGCGTGATTTGGCACCGAAAAAAGACTTCCGGTCGATCTGCATACTTGACGACAGACGTCTTCTGCCCTGCAGAGAGGTCGCCGTGGTACTCGAGGTCATCGATGACGCTTCGATCAACCGAGCACCCGGCCGAGTCGAGGACGGCGATCGACTTGCCCCAGGAACCGCCGTCGATGACGCACGAGTGAACGACCATGCAGAACAGCGAGGCGTCGTGGTCTTGCGGGGGCTGGCAGACAAATCGATGGTACACGGGGTCCCCGAGCGACGCGTAGACGACGGGAGGCCCATCGGCACCGCCTTCGAGGACGTCGTAGCTACAGGACGGCATTTGGAGGGGCTGGAGGGGGGTTCGGTTGGTGAGGGGATGGTGGCGTCGGGGAGTCGAGTAAAAGCACTGCACGCTGAAGAAACGGTCCATTTCGGTGATGAACTGTAAAAAATGCCAGAAAGAGAAGAAATTTGTGGGTGGAAGGGGGAAGGGACTTACTAGAGGGTGGAAACTGATGACGATCGACGCGGTGGCCACTAATCCGGTGGAGTTGCTGGAATTGGGAAAAAATGAGGGATTCTGATAAAAAAAAAAGAACAAAAAATACGCATTTTAGGCTAAAAATGAAAAAAAGTGAACGTAATTCGGCAAAAGACTACAAAAAGTAAGTACCGTAATTTTTGTTACTCCAAAAAACGATATCGTAAAAAAAATAACAGTTCAGTGCAAAAAATGTTATTTTTTTTGCAAACATGAAGTAACATTTTTATACTTTTTTATGTTATCTCAAAATAAGTTACTTTTTGTGACCTAAAATATTAGTTTTTTTGAATCCTAGCACGATTTTTGACCGTCAAATTTTTGATCGTAACAGATTTAACTTTTTTTGTAATTTTATAAAAAAAGTTTAATTTTTGGCCTAAAATGTCATTTTTTCGAATCCCAGTTCGATTTTTATCAGTAAAACATAAAAAATAGCAAAACTTACAGTCTCCTAGTCCGCTGAAGACCACAAGTACCAAATACAAGCGTGATACCCGTAACATGCCTTCCAATCTGTGAATTTCGACAGTCAGGATCATGATGTCTGCCACGGGCAAAGATATGACCTTCAAATGGCTTGGATGTACGAACCGATATCTGTATGCTAGAGGGTCCGCATTCAACAACCGGTTGACCGATGACCTCGTTGTCGAGAACGCCTGCTTCGACCACGCCTGCGGAAATCGTGAGGATTTGCCGATCAACAGCAGCCATAGCAGCGATAAGGCAAAGTAACGATACGCGACGAGCCATCAGTTACGACAATTTGTATTTAATCCCAAATGACGATACATACTTTTTGCGCCGACGAGCGTCGGGAGCGGGAGCATGATACCATCGTCAATGTTTTTGTGTCTGCCTTGCGGGCATGGATGCGGGAGCGCATCAAAACCACGGATGCATTACAACCGCGCATAAAAAAAGGGGGGGGAGGGTGACATGGATCATCGAAAAAGACAAAAAAGTTGTTGTTGGACGACGTGGACAAGAAAACGTGAGTTTTTACAAACTGGAATTATTCGAGAACGAGAAATGTGAACTGAACGTAAATATATAAATACAGTAACCCAGTAAAAAAAAGAGAAAATTGAAAAATGAAATTTTTGGCCTAAAAACTATGTTTTCCGCTGACAAAAGTCGCAAATTATTACGATTGCAGTGACTAGGATAGTTTTTTGCTCCTTTGCAAATGAGCCTGCGCCCTGCACACAGGAACTGCTAACCAAGGCATAAAACCGGCCTAAAAATCAGGCCGCCGGCCGGCTTGCGGCCGGCCTAAATTTTCAGGCCGAAGCCGGGCCGGCCGCGGCCGCGGCCTTTTTTTTGAAAAAAATTTTCGTGCTTTATTTTAGGGTTATTTTCGCAAAATTTGACCAAATTTAGAAAAAATTTTTTTTTGGAAACAACCTAATATTATAGAAAAATGCATAATAATAAATTCCCCTGTGGTAAAAAGTAAAAAAAAGACGAATGAAGCACAAAAACGTCAGAAAATCATACTTTTTTCGAAAAAAATCAACTTTCGAATATTTTTCCGGCTTTTCCCGGCTTTTTCGGCCGGCCTTGAATCGAAAAGCCGGCCCGCAGCCGGCCGCGGCCGGCCGGCCGTGCCGGCTTTTGCGGCCGGCCGGCCGGATTTTATGCCTTGCTGCTAACAACAAACTGTGAGAAAAGGTCGACTGCGGCCATGTCGACAAGCGCGGAGGACGCCGACAACGACGCCAATGCAAGCCTCGATCATATAAAAGCAAGCGGATACTCATATAAGAGCAAGAGCGCCACCGATCTCGGAAAGCATCAGTCACTCCTATAAATTTCCCCGTGGCTGTCGGTCGGATTTTATGCTTCCTTTTTGCCCCGAAGAGAAAGTCCTACCTCAGCGTGTCCGTTCCTGGCACGATACAAAAAAATATATACGATAAACTGAAACATAAAACGTTATTTTTGGTCCCAACGATCGATCGCAATCGTAAAAGTTGTGTTACGTTATTTGGATACTGTGTAAACGTTCTTTGAGGGTTACTTTCTTTTTGGGTTCTCACAACGAAAATTTTTATTACGATTTTTTGTTTTCTTTCATTTGGATTTCGTTTAGAGCTGCTTTAGGATGTTTTAGACCTAAAATGCACTGTTGCCTGTGAAGTATAAGTCCCACAGCGATTGTTCGTCTTACTGTACTTTTCCATTACGATTCGAACTTTTCTACGCCCCCCGCATAGAAAAATAACCTTTGACGCGCCGCATAATGACCTTTACAGTCATTTTACTTTCGTTTTACGTACAACATTTATATTACCTTCCCTCGCCTTGCCTTCCGATGTGTGATGAAGAAAAAAATCCATCTCAGGGGTATAAGAGAGACCTTGTGTCTCCTGGACAACGCGAGATATAGGGGGATGCGAAGAAAGCTGCTCAGCTTGCAAGAAAGGGGAGAGGAGCCCCAACCCGGCCGCAGCCGGCCCAAAGCCAGCAGCAGCCAGCAGGCGATAACAAAAAAATATATAAATGAGAGCGCGCAGCAGCGGTGGGTTCCATCACGAAGAATGCGCTCGCCGGCTTGCCTCCACCACCGACCAACACGTTCTTTCTCTTTTTTTTTATGCTGTTGCCTGTCTGTCTCGCTTTCTCACTGTCTCTCTCTCTCGTTGGCCGACTTTTGAGGCTCTCTGGTCTCTCGTTGTCGACGTTATCGGCGGCGTCCGGTGAAGTTGATGGCTGGCTGGCGTCTGCCGGGGTTCTCGGATGCTCCGGGGCTCTTTGCCTCCAGAGATTTTTCGAGTCGGATTAGTCGTCCTATTTTTTTGTTCCTGTCGGTTGTCTTGCCACGATTTTGGTTTTTTATCCGTCTGTGGTGTTCCTTTTTTCTTTCCCTCTTTTTTTTCTTCTTATTTTCATCTTCGTGTTTCTCTCTCCTCTTCGCGAACGCAACGAACAGCCCAGGTTCGTCCTCGTCTCACATCCATTGTTGCTCTGCTTTCTTGTTATCACCTGATTATCTTCCTTCCCAAGCTTTTGTCTTTGTGCCTGTCCGGATTGATGCGAGCGTGGATTAATATGACCGCCTGCCCCGTGTTCACCTACGCAGGGGGCTTTTAGAGGTGTTTTTTACCCCACCGAGAAAGCCAAACCCCAGATTTTTTTGTATTGTCGGTTTTTTTTTTCTCAGCGTGTTTTGATTCAAATGAACTGTGCAAAACATTTTTATTTTTAGGATTGTTGGTATACGGATTCGCTTTTTTTGTATCTAGTTTCATTCTCATCAATTCTGTAATAGCAGTTTGATCTCTGCTTTCTCACTCCCTCTCGCGTGTAACGGCATCATGGCCGGTGATGATTCCACGCTACAACAGCCAAGTAACCTGGAATCTTCTAAACAATGGGTCAAGATTACAGAAACGTAAGTTTTTATATAAAAATTGCAAAAAAAGTTGAAAAAACGTAAAAAAAAAATTTTTGATGACAAAACGTCGAAATTATGATTTTTTTGACAAAAATGATACGTATCGATTTGAAAAAAAGAACAATGGATTTTAGGCTATCGTTACTTGTAGCCCGGACGAGTCGTTACTCGTACACGGTGTGTCGAGTAACGATAGATTTTTCGAGTTTTTTGGAGTAACGTTTTTTGAGGGAGGGGAAGTAATATTACTTTTTACGATATTTTTTGTGTTACTGTTTTTTTATCGTAATGTGTATTACTTTCGTGTTTTTGATTTTAAGCCAATTTTTTTGTGGTTTTCATGACTGTTTTTTACATTTTGACTTTTTTTTTGGGGTTTTATAAGCATTTTGCATTGTATGCCTAAAAATGTGTGATTTTTCAGGATAAACGCGGGTCAACCGGTGAACAATGTCACATTCCTCGATGCATGCGGTTCACACCTATTTATCACCGATGAAAAGCAGGTGATTCAGTACGACACGTCTTCCCGGGCCCTGCGTACGATTCGTGGAACCGCCGAAGCCGAGGGTCAGCTGGTCTACGCGCCTGCCAAGCGATCGCTCATCTTCTATGACAACAAGAATCAAACAACCTGCATCCGGAGGGATTTTGACGGCGTCATGAATCTCAACACGATTTTTGCACCCATTGACGATGGCTCTAACGTCTGGCTTGAGTTACCGGTCAACGAGGCGACGACCTGGGAAAAGCTGTCTTCTGACAAACTTCTGACGTCTCTCCTCGAAGATCAGTCGCATACCGAATTTCTGAATTTTGTTCAACTCCTCGGCCAGGCACTTGAGCCCTACACCGATCGTGCTACGGTGGAGTACAGCGAAACGGTGCTCCTGTGCATTCGAAATGCCCGTCGGTTTCTCAATGAGATCGATTTGCTGACGCAGAAGGCGATCAAGGATGCCATGACCTATCCTCTCATCCCGCTCATTGCCTGGCTCCTCGAACGCCTCCGCTGGGCTGTGGATGCCCGTCGGCCGTACCACACCCTCGCCAAGACGGGTCAGGCCAGTCAGTCCAACTTTGTCGACGTCTCGACGATGAATAGCGAGGCAGCGAGGGTGCTGTCTTTCAGCAGGTGGCCACACATGAACTATCCCAAGGCAGTGCCGAGAGAAATGTCCCGTGCTGGTTTCTTCTTTCAGCCAAAGGAAACCAGCGAGGATCGTGTGTGCTGCTTTGCGTGTAATGTCTCACTTGTTCAGTGGATAAGAGACGATGAGCCCTTGTAAGTCGGGTTTGGGGGAGGGGGGATTTGGGGTTGGCCGGGGATATTTGGGTTTTTTAATGAAAAAGGATAATCAATTTTTTTTGTTTTGGGCCGGTGGCTTATAAAATAGCGTTCAAAAGTACATCAATATACTTTTTTTGGTACTTTTCAATGAGTTTTTCGTAAAAAGTGTGTTTTGTCAATTTTTATGCTAGAAAAAGTATTTTTTTACGAAAATTAAAAAAAAAGTATACTGTTGCGTTTTACGATCATAAATCATGATAGGATTCGATAAAAAAATTTAGGCTAAAAAAGTAACATTTTTGGGTTGAAAAGTTACTTTTTTTTGACGTAACAAAAATTATTGTTAATTTTGGTGTTTTTTGTTCACTTTTTTTTACTTTTTAGCCCAAAATGTTTTTTTGACAGAAGTTCTCTTTTTTTTTATTCTTGCTTTTTTTTGCTTTTTTTAATAATTTTTTTTAAACAAGAATTTATTTTTTTTTACCATAAACATTGTCACATTTTTTTCCAGCAGCGAACACGAACGACATGCCGGCAAGCCATGTCCGCACCTCCAGGGCAACTTCAGCCTGAACGTCCCCTTCGATCTGACGTGTTCGATCGCTCCGAGCTGCGCAATGCCCCTGACCAGTCCAGAACCCAAAATTGTCTCTCGGATCAATGCTCACTCTGATTTCTTCGTCATCGCTGACAGCTTTGTCAAGGATGACGGCACGATGGAGCTCTGCGTCTTTCACCTCGAATCGGCCCCCCAGACGCCCATCTCGGTGACTGTGAATCTCTACGATGTTTTCAAAACCCAGGAAAGTGCCCTGATCGATCCAAAATACGAGCTGGATCGTGGATTTGCGGTTGTTACGGCTATTGCGTGTGCTTCGAGTCCCGATATGCCGACGCCATACGATGCGGATTCTTCCTGTACGCTCTTCGTTGCGGCGAACATTATTTCGTCGGCTTTCAAAAATCCACTGCCCGGGATCGCGAGCCAGCCTGTTCTGTTTGTGTTTTCGCTGTCACGCGTCTTGCGTCATACTCCGATTCCCTCGAATTTCAATGGCACGCGTGCGGCTGCTGTTTGTCGGAATCCACCGGAACCTCCGCCGCCAGAAATGCCGTCATCATCGGGAGGTTTTTTGGGAGCTGGTGGAGGATTGCTCCATGCTATTCCGGTGAGTTTTTGTGGGGATTTGATTGGGAAATTGGCTGAAGAATACTTTTTTCTTGTTTTTGAAATTGTCAGAAACGATTTTCGGTGTCCAAATAACCTAAAAAAAAAATTTATAGCGAAAACATTTTCTTTTGTGGAAAATTCATAAAAAAATTATAAAAACAAAAATAGTTTTTTTAGAGGTCTCAGAATATTTTTTTGTAAAAAAAAAGGTTTAAAAAAAGGTTTTTTGACAGAAAAAAAGACACAATTTTTTTCGCGATAAACTTTTTTGATATATAAAAAATCTAAAAAAATATTTTTATATGGTACTGTGACGGACAATTTTTTTTCATAAAAAACATTTTTTGTGTTCAAATGAATTTTTTTTGCATTGAAAAACCAAAAAAAAATAAGTTCATGCCAAAATATCCAAAAAAGCAGCCATTTTGTTCAAAAAAAACATAAAAATCGCGTTTTCAAGGAAATCGAAGACGATCCATTCGAAATTGATTGCTGGTCCGACGAGTACAACGACGACTCGTTCTCGCTCGCTCTCGGCCTCGCACCATCGTCAACGCCCAAGCAATCCGGCTCGGCGCAGGCCTCTCTGATAGCCGTACCCACCACGGGCTCAGGTGTACTCCCGTCTTCCAGCAGCAGCAATGCGGCGTCGAACAAAAAAGAACGTGCGAAACACGAAGAACCCGCACCCAACGTCGAGATATTCTACGTGCCGTTCAACTGCAACGTCGTGCCCCTCGACGTCGTCGTCGGCCTAGGCCAAGCCGACCGGCCTCTCTTGTTTACCGAAATTCATCCCAGCAGCCTGAGCAATGGATTGGTGACTGTTGTGGCCAATTCACCGGAAACGGATGCTCCAGCGTTGGTTTTCTACTTTGCTCTCCGGGATGCGAGACTCGGAGCCCAGGCGGCGAAGATTTCGATTCTCAAGCAGCATGATGCGCCCATTGGAGGAAAGATTACCAAGGTATCGACGATCACGGTCGATCAGTTCACCGGATACAAACCAAACTGTGGATTTGACAGCGATTTGGTCATCGAAAGCCTGCTTTTGGTATGTTTTGGATTTTTTTGTTGCTTTTGGGTTTTTTAAATTGATTTTTTTTTCAACTAGGTTTATTTAAATTTTTTTTTGCGTAATTTTTTTTTCCTTTTTTTTACGTTAAATTGTTTTAATTTTTTATTTTTAATGATCGCTCCGCTTCTGTAAATGTGCGGAACGTGAGCGGCCGAAGTTTGGATAAGAGTTCGAATTCAGTTAGTTTTTTTTGGTTTTTGAACCAAGTTTTATAAAAAAAATCTATCAAAAGTGAATGAAAAAAAATAATAAAACGGGATTTTTTTTATTATTAGTATTTTTAAATTTTATCCGCGCTTGTTTCAAAATTTTGTTTTTGCCCCGCTCCTTATTTTTATGTTTTTTTTGCTCGTAAACGGAGCGATTTCCAAAGTGGTCGAAAAACATGCTTTTGACGAATTTTTATGGTTTTAGCTCTTTGAATCGGGAAAACTCATCATCCTGGATCCCGCGACCGGTAAATACATGGACGTTGCCAGCGATGCCAAGGACTTTGCGATCGACGACAAACAGAACGTCGCAATCGCTGACGGAACCAACTCGGTGGGTTTTTGTTTTGAAAAAATGATAACTTTCAACTTTTTGCATAATTTTTACTTTGAAGTTTGTTTTATCGTTGTTTTTTATTTTTTTCCCGCCATTTCTTCATACCTTCAGCATGGTATTTCAGGTGAAAGTGGCTTGCATATCTACTCCCATCAACAACCAGTTGCTCTCCCTACTGAGCGATTTTTCTGAATTGCTCAAGACAGCCAACAAAGCCCTGCCGGGTTTCAGTGAATCGCTTGCGATCCGTCTTCGGACCTACGTCTCGTCCTCCCCAGCAGCTTTCCAGCGATTTGCACCCATCGTTCCCCTACTGCCGGTTCTCGATGAATTCTACAGCGTGGCGACGGTCAATTTGCTCCATAACCTCATCCAGGGACGTCCCATTCGCTTCGTTTCACCGTCGACGAGTCGCTCAAAATCCAGCTCAAAAGCCCAGACTGCAGTTGAGTCATTCCTGCAGAATACGTATGGATTTCAGATGAAAGCTCCGTCCAACTGGAAGCCAGTAGTCTCGAAGCAGAAGATTTCGACCCTCGCTTCGGCTGCTGACCACCACCTGTCCCAGGAAGTCACTTCGATGCTCACAGACGGCGATCTCATTCCAACGACCCTGGCTTGGACGCCGCCACCTGCAACAGCCAAGACGAAGCCTTTCTACGCGTTCGCCATGGCCATCCAGGCTGGATCACCGCTCGCGCACATCAACTTCCGATTTCGGTTCATGGCAAGTGCGAACGGGTCTCCGGAGATTCTCCTACGCTTCTTCCGACCAAAACACGAGGTCAGCCGAATCCGATCGTTTGCCAACCACACGCTCTACGACATCAAACCGGAACTCGTCACCGATGAATGCGTCGAAATCATACGACCCATTTCTATCACGGAATTTGCGGACGTCAACTCGACGACGGTAACGATACAGGTGACGTCGACGGTGCTGTACAAGGCCCTCATTGAATCGGGTCTGTCACTGGACTCGGCGTCCAACGAACCACTCGCTATCTACGTCGTCATCCAGTCCGCCGGATCACTCTCGCTCATCCAGCAGATCAACGCGAGGACCCAGCTGATGCTGAAGAATCGAACGCGATTCGACAAGACGAAGACGACAAAGTCGTATATTGGCAAAAAGCGATTGACCAGAAAGCAGCACGCTGCGTACCAGGCTGCCTCCGCGGGCGCTGGACCATCTGTCAAGTCGAAGAAGGGCCTCAGCAGCAGGTTTGCAGCGACTTCCGGCAAACGCAAGGACAAAAACCAATCGCCGAAAGACCCGGCCGAAGATCCGTCGGATTCGCAGGGTTCCAACGACAACGGCGGCATTGGAGCGATCAGGGATTTTGCCGTCACGCTTTTCAGAACGCCAGATAGCGGATTGGAAGTCACGAACGCAGCTCTCTCACGATTTATCCTGCTCGAAGACAGCGCGCCCCAAAAAGCACTCTACGCCATTGCGCTGGGTGTTACGCCGATGGACGCTGACCTGGCGATGCAGCAGACGACCAGAATCAAGGCGCTGAATGTTCTGACGTGGATTGCGCAGAACTGGCGTCTAACAGGGTCCTCGGATGCGCGGGCGGCACTTCTCTTCGTAACGATGCATTTTGCTGAGTTCTTCACCGTTGGCTTTGCCACTGCGACCCGGGAAGTCGCGCATGCGTGGGCGATTCTCGTCGGACAACTCTTTCGCGTCGTGAGCCAGGATCGAGCGGGCGTCAACGACGAAGTACTCTTCAATAAGTTTTTTACGGCTTTTGCGCACGTTCTGAAGAATGACATCACGAAGGTTCAGTCGGCCGGAGCGCTGCACTGGTTTTTGTTTATGGTTTTTAACGTTGTTTATGTGAGTTTTTTTTTAATTTTTTTTTTTGTGAGAAAAGGGTTTTTTTAGGAAAGCACGTTTATGATGAACGAAAATCTGTCGACGGGCCCAACGAACGAACTTGTCACGACCATCCTCGAACTCATCCAGGATCTGGGCAGCACGTTCCAGCAGAAATGGCTTGCGAGCACGAATTCCACCATCAGCAGCAAGTACGGCATTCATTGCTGTATCACTGATCTGGTATGGTTTTTTGGAGGGGAGAAAAAAAAGTTGGATTGGGGATTTTGTGATTTTTTAGAGCCTCTACGACTGGCCGCACCAACTTGTCGGCTGCCGGGCTCCGCAAGACGCATCCAATGACGTACCAGACGCCGCGCTTCGGCAACGAATGACTTTTCCGTTTGGATCGGCTGCTACGTGGCAGACGTCGTCGGCATTCTACGTGCCATCCATGCGGAGACGCACTGTTGAGGCGACGGCGACGGCTTCATCGACGGATGACGAGATTTTGGTTTCTTCGAAGTTGTTCTCGTACGGAGAAGATGTGAGTTGGGGTCAGGGAGGGGCGAACAAAAAAAATCTTCAAGGAAAAAAAATAAAAAATACAAAAAAAATCTTCAAAAAAGATGTCAAGCTGCGAACATTTTTGGATGTGTTCGCGAGCAAACACGAACAAGCATTAAACAAATTTTTTATGAATTTTCCAAAATTTTGTTCTTTCGAATATTTTTTAAAGAAAATTAAAAAACGTATTTTTTGCCAGTTTTGACCACAAGTTACCCCATTTTTTTCAATTTATTTGATAGGAAACTTTAAATTTTTATTGCGAATGTCCGCCTAACCCTAGTTGTGATTTTTGAAAAGGAAGTTTTCAAAAAATAATTTTTTTAGGAAAGAGTGGACTTTATGGAGCTCCTGAACCTGAACATTGGCTCCGGCTCGTCTTATCCCTCCAAACTCATGTGGGTCGACAAGTCGGTCAAAGAAGGCGAATGGTTTGACATGCAGAAAGCCGAGGGAGGCAATCAGAGGAACATCTCGGTTCCCTGGACGGACAACACGACCAAGTACACGTGGTGCAGGTTTCCCATTGGTCCCGAACTCATGCCGGGTCTCCTCGAAGCACAGCCGCTGTCTTTCAACTGCTGTACGGAAAGCGAAGCCATCCACCTCCATGCGGATTACGGCGCGGCGCCCTGCAGTCGTCAGCTGCCGAGGCCCTATTCCACGCGAGCTCCGGTCGTCCAACGCGTCCTCCAAATGGTCGGCGAGACCGTGCCGACGATGGCTGCCCTCCTGACAGCCGGGTCCATGCCTTCGGATTCGTCGATTTTGCCGCAAGCTGAATCGTCCGTGCTTGGCGGTTCGAGTGGAGACTATTGCGGGCTGTTTTCCCCGCTGAATAGTTACATTCTGTCAACCGACCGAGCTTCTGCGAGAACGCGTCGATCCGTGATCATTGACTTCGGCGGACCGACTTTGTTGACGGATTTTGTCATCCCGTCTTCCGAGTACCTCTATGCGGTCCAGGTCACGGGCTGGTGGTCAGGCGAGGACGTCGACACCATCCAGATCGCCCAATCCACTGCCATTGGCTCAAAATCTCTCGTCATCTCAAATCTCACCCCGGGAGTCCTCGTCCAGAAACTTCGCCTGACATTCGTCCTCCGCTATTCTGCGTCCAAAACCCGGATTCCTGTCGGTAGATTTTTTGGCCACCAATTTCTGACCGCAGCTGACATCGCATCCGCCGTCATTCCGTACTCGTCGGTCACCGGCGAGCCAATTCCCGTCACCGATGCCGTCCTCAGCCCCATCGTCACGCAGCAGGTTATCGCTGCCCTCCACTCGTTCTGCGAAGGCATCCGTTGCCGGTACAACATCGCCCTGGCCGACATGCAAAAAGTTATCCGGGACGATTTTGGCGTTTCGAAGAGTTCCCTGCCGTACATCGAGTGCTACACCCTCCGGTTGCAGTGGAACACGGCCTACGCGATCCTCGAAAGACTCAGACGCTCTCTGACTCTTCCGACCGCTCAGACGGCGTACCAGGGTCTGGAATCGAGGAAACCGTCTGAACTGGGACTGGAAACGCTCAAGACGTTCTCGACGACGTTGCTGTCTTTTGCCAATGAAATCATGAACGTCATTGATCTGAGAGACTCGACGCTTGAAGTTTTGCAGCAGGCGGTGTCGATTTGTAAATCAAAAGAGGAGAAAGCTCAGACGGTTGGTTTTAAAATTTTTTATGAAAACAAACAAAAAAATATTTTTAAAAAATAAAGTTTTCTCATGTCTACCGTTTTCGATGTCGACTTTCGTGGCAAAAAAAAACTAAAAAAATATTTTGAAAAAGCCAAAAAAAAAGTTAAAAACTAAATTTGTTTTTAAATAAAAAAAAATTTTTTTTTTTAATAACAAACAAAAAAATAAAGAATTTGTTTTATAAAAAAAATCGGACGTATTTACTTCCCCCGTTTTCAATGACGACCGTCATGATAAAAAAAAAATTAAAAAATAAAAAAAAACTTCTTTTTTTATCCAAAATTGATTTTTTCAGCCCTCCCGACCGCCATTTTCGGCGACGACACTCATGAATTTGGATCAAGCCAAAAAGCTCTTTGACGACTACTGCACGCGAAGTCTCCCGATTCTGCAGGTCATGACGGCCTCGACAATCTTCAAAGCCGGCTGCTACACCCCGTGGTGGCCAGATTTCTTCCCATTGATCCTGAAAGCTCATTTCAACTCGACGGAAGGCGTCGTCGACCGGGATATTTTTCTGACCGTTGCCATGCTTTGCGCGCACTCGGTCAAGCACGCTCACCTCCAGCAGACCGTCATGGAGAAGCTCTTTACGTTCATCATCGAAGCCATCGACGACTACCTCGGCGAGTCGCAGGAAAAGCGATCCGGCAAGTCAGCACTTCTCTCCTGGGCACTGCACCTTCTGTCAGCGGCCTTTGACGTCGTGTCGTCCAACAAGCGACGCGCGGATCGATGGGCGTTCATGTCGGGTCTCTTTGGCCAATCGACGGGTTCGTCGTCCGCTACGAACTCGAATTCCAACACTGCGGTTCACGGAGGACAGGTTTCGCTGTCAGGCGCCATGGCCGGACCCTACGCGACGTCTGGCAAAATGGCGGCAAAGTGGAGGCACTGCTTCAGCGGCGAGGATTACACGGATGAAATCGAGAAGCCCCAATACACTGCCCGGCGACTCGATGTCATTGGCGATCGTCTGAGGTATCTATTTTCGCTGCTGGTCGAAGAAGTCACCGACGTGCCGGCGATTGTGCCGCCGAAGAGAAAGCTACCACCCGTAGGCAAGCAGCAGCAACAACAGCAGCAATCCTCGTCGACCGGGACTCCAGGTTCGTCGACGCCTACTCAGCAGCAGCCGGGAGCTTCGTCGTCGTCAGCACCAGGGACGTCAAAGGAATCCGGAGCACAGCCACAGCCGGCAGCAGCTGGATCCCAGACACCCCCCGCACAAGAGCCGGGTGGAGGTCGGTTTCTGTACGTTCCCCTTCACGGATGCTCGACGAGGACCCGGGTTCGGCAGTATTCTGCGCGGCTGAAGATCAGCGAGGCACTGTGTCTCAAAATGATTTCGGCCCTCGTCAAATTGCTGCTTTCTGATCGGGAAGAATTTTTCCTACCCTATCCCGCACAACTCCTGGCTATCAAGATAATCTCGAAGATTTGCGTATTTGGAGCATCGTCGGCGATTTCGATGAAAGCGGCCCTCGGAGGTGATCTCGAAACGCTGGTTTTTAAGTGTGAGTTTTTTTTTATTGGATTTTTTGGATCTCGGGTTTTTTGTGAAATTTTGGGGGTTTTTTGGTTGAAATTATTTAATTTGACGTTTTTTTATTCTAAGTTGGTTGCGGTTTTTTGGTGCAATTTTGGGGGTTTTATTAAATTCTTTTGGTTGAAGTTGTTTAATTTGACATTTTTTTTATTTATTTTTTTTATTTTATTTTTTACTTTAAAAAATAAAAAAGTGTCAAATTATATTATTTTAAAAAATTATGAAAAGTTGATTGTGGTTTTATTTTGGGGGTTTTATTATATTTTTTTCGTTGAAATTATTTTTAAATAAATCGTTAATTTTTTTAATTATTTTTTTTTAATTTTAAAAATTTAGATGAAATTATTTTTAAATTAAAATTTGAAATTTTTTTTATTCTAAGTTGGTTGCGGTTTTTTCGGTGCAATTTGGGTTTTTTTATTTTTTTGGAGTTAAAATTAAATTGGCCCGTTTTCAGTGCTCTCAGACTCGAACCACGACGATGTCATGATCAAACAGGCGGTTGTGAACCTGCTCCTCGACCTCACAGACTCGGAAGTTCGCGCTATCTGCAAGCCAATCCAGTGCCGAACGCAGACCGCAGCTACCGCCTCGCGAACCGCCTACGAAGACCTTGAAGAGCTCGAAGTCGAACCCAAGCGTCACAAAATGATGGATCTCTTTGACGTAGAAATGAGCGAGACCAACAGCGTGTCCAACGACGTACCAGACCAGGAAATGGACGATGCGGTGGCGACGCCTTCGGATTCGATGGATGCAACAGCGGCGTACTACAGCTCGCATAATTCGTGCACGGCTACGGCATCTGGCATCACGGACGAAAGTTGGAAGAAGTTTGACAAATTCGCTGATTTTGTGACTTTTTCTTCGTGAGTTTTTTCTTTTGTTTTTTTTGGAAGTTTGGAAGGGGTGTTTTGTATTTAGGTTTGACAACCCAGATTCTGCAAAGTTGGACGAATTCATCATCCGCGCGGCCACAATTGTTATCGTGGCGTTGCCGTCGTTTGAACCGCCGATTTTCTCGGCTCCCGTTCACAGTCGATTTTCCATTCTGCTCCACTGGATGTACCGCATGGCGAGGTTTTACATCGATCGCGGCGAGCCGACGTACTACATTTTCCGGTACTTTGACGAAGTCATCAGCCAAGAACCCCGCTTCTTCCCCAGCGCCGGCAACTTTGCCTCTGGCGACTACATTTCAAGCTTTGCCAACAAAATGTTCACCACGATGCGCCACTCCACGCTTCGGGAATCCAGCGAGCAATCGACGTCTGCGAAATACTTTCTCAAGTTCATGAAAGAGTACTTCACCGATGAAGTCCTGGCCCAGGTCAACGGTCAGGCCCCGCAGACGACTGCCACGGCACCACAGCTGCTGGCCGACTTCACGCAGGACGCGCTCAGCTACCGATTCTTCCAGGCGGTCGTTGAGGCAAAATACCAGCTGAGGGTTGCCGGAACGCATGCGCTATGTCTCCATCTGGGGATCACGGGCTCCGACCTCGGACGAGCGATGCATCACATCTCGAGACTGAGATCCAAGTTGCCCGAAATCACGGCTATGTCCACTGACGCGACTGGCACCCATTTTATCAGTGCTGCAGTCTCGGAGCTAAACACGCTGGATCAGGCGATTTCGTCGACTTTCAACGACGTCAAGCTGAACGTTGCAGAATTTTTAAAGGCTGACAAGAAACGAGTTGTTCAGGTGGGTTTATTTGTAAGCCGTGCGGAAAATCCGGACGGCTGTCTGAAAAAGTTTTTTGGCCGGCTAGAAAAACCGAAAAAATAAATTTTAAAGCCAATTTTATATCAATGGCATTTTTAATTTTTTTTTTTTTTTTTTTTTAACTTATTACTAAAAAAATAAAATATTTTTCGTTTTTACAAAACTGTTATTAAAATTAAAATTCGGTGAAATTTTTTAAAGATGTCATCGAAAATGATGGGAAAAAAATGGAATTTTAATTTAAAAATTAAAAAAAAACATTTAAATTTATAAAAAAAAAATGGTATCGAAAAAGGATGAAAAAAAATGAAAAATATATATTTATGCATAATAAAAAAAATTTAAAAACATATTTTTTTACGCTCGTTTTTTGATAATGCAAAATATTTTTATTTTATTTTTTAGGTCGTGGGAACCCTGTCAAAACTGGCATTCATCTACGCCACCTGGCCCAGGGCGAACGAAAAGCCCATCGTTGCTCCGCTCTCCGAAGAATCCCTTGTCGAGCAGGCCGCTGCAGTCGTCGCCTCCAACGCCCAGACGACCGGCGGTGGTGCCTCGTCGAGCAACGCTCCCGCTGGCGGCGGATCGACCACCGACACGCCTTCCTTCGCCGTCGAATCCGTAAGTCAAGCTTCTCAAGCCAGTGGCGGCAACGAATGCTTCCAGCCTCTCGACACTGCCGAACTCATGGTCGCGCTCAACACTGTCCAGGAAGACACGACCAAGGTACTGATACAGCAGAAAAATGTCTACATGCTGGCCGTCCATCACCAGTTTTGCTCGGAACTCACCGTCGCGGCTGACTACCTCCTCGTTCAGCCAAATGACCCTTCGCCTGACGTTTTCAACAACTCGGGCGTTCCGTGCTCGGCTTCGATCGTTGATACGAGGCTCAGGGAATGGCTGAGGGCGACGCTGGCGAGGAATACGGTGTACCACTTCATCCCGCACTGCTCGACGCCGAGGAAGCCGAACGAAGAGATGTCGAAGGAAACTGACGCTTCGACGGGCTCCGCCGTACGAATTATTGTCACGGTCGTCAATTCGTGGTTCGAACGCGTCCAGCCGGCGTCGACGTCCCGGCAGCTGCTCGGCGACGTTCTCTGGCTCTACCTGGAATACATGGGCCACGTCAACAGCTCCGTGCTTCACTCGATCCAGTCAAACAAGGTTGCCTCCGAAAAAATGCCCCTGGCAGTCAATCCGCCGGTTCTCTCCGGTGAGGCCGTCGTCGCGCTCATGAATTACGTCACTTCGACCCCGGAGATTGACGAGTCTCTCTGGCTCGCGATTCTGACGGTTATCACGAAAAACGTCACCCGTGAAGCGAACTCGATGAACACGATCCTGGCAAACGCGGATCTGGAAAAGTTCTTTGAGCGATTCTTCGACGATGCACTCAATGCCTACGGCCTCGGATCGGTGTTTGGACCGATGGTCTGCGAGGCCTTTGGACTCCTGGTTCGACAGCTGCTGAACAAGAAAACCTCGACAAAGTCTGTCATCGATATCGTCATTTCGGTCATCAACAAGGTCGTCGGTGAGCCTTCTGCTCGGACACTCGGCGCACTGCCTGTCGAGCCGTTGATCGTGCTCATCGAAGTCGTCGGCAAGAATTTGGCCAATGGAAAGGCTTCTTGCGGTGAGTTGGGGTTAAAAATTGTATTTTGGCAAAAAAAATTTTTTTTTACAAAATCGAAAAAAAATTGTTTTCAAGAAACGCATTTTTTTGCTAAAATATTGGACTAATGAAACGCGATTTTTTATATTACAAAGAAATGTACAAAAAGAGATTTTGAGATTTTTTTAGAATTTTTTTTGAAAAAATACGATTTTTGATTTCAAAAAAAATTTGAAAAACATTTTTTTTTTGTTAAAAATACGCGATTTGAGATTTTCTGAAATTTTTTGTATAGAAACGTAATTCTTTTTTTTGTAAAAAGTTTAACAGAAAAACGCGATTTGGTATACAAAAAAATTGTGCAAAAACAGATATGTATTTTTTAGAGTTTTTTAAATGAAAAATGTCATTTCTGATATTTTTTAAATTTTTGATAAAAAAATGTTTTTTTTTCTTGTGGAAAAACGAAATTGGGGTTTTTTTAGATTTTTTTGTATAAAAATTCAATTTGAGCTTTTTGAAATGTTTTATATAAATATGCGTTTTTTTCAGACATTGCGCAGGTGAGCCAGCTTCTCCGCCGCGTCATCGGCTTCATCCGATTTGCCTACCCTCGGATGAACGATCAACTCCGTCTCCTGGCAACTACCTCGGTCTCGTACTACGGCACAGGCAGCAAGCCGGTCACGCTCTCTCCAAGCCAGACGAGTTCAACGAACGTCTGCTTTGCGAGTCTGTCCAACGAGTTTGGGGCTTCCAACGCCCACCACGCGCTGCTCTACTCTGGCCATCCAGGTGCAGGAGGTCCCGGAGGGTACTACAAAAACGTCGGCACGTCTACGGCCCCTGAAAGCGAGGATTCCTCCCGATCGGCCGAGGACGACGAGGTGCTCAAGCTGCCGTCTATCACTTTTACGTCTGAAAATGAATCCAATCCACTTCGACGAAAAATTGGCAAATTCAAGATTCCACCGATTATGCCGTCTTCTGACAGCGATTTTGACTTTATCGATGCGGCGCCGTCGTATGCGTACGAAAGATTCAACAACGATGCCAGCAATAGCAGCTTGGACAAAGCCTCGGCGGGAAAAGATCGATTTGAGTATCTTTTTGTCCAGCTTATCAAATTGGTAACTGTCTGCACTGATTTTGAATCTGTCGCGCTGTCTCTCATGCAGCAGTATCCTGATACGATCGCAACACTCGTCGAGTTGCTCAAAGAGTGCGAATCCGATTTTGACGACGTCTTTGCTGTTGACTTGGAAGTGTACGTTTTCTTCAAAAAAATTGAATAGAAGAATGTGAAAAAAATAATAATTTTGGGTTTTTTGAAAACTTTTTGAACGCAAAAAAATATGAAAAAATGATTTTCAGTTTTTTTGAAAACATTTTTTTAACGTAAAAATGTAAAAAAAAAGTATCAAGTTTTTTGAAAACTTTTTGAACGCAAAAATATGCAAAAAAAATAATTTCGTGTTTTTTTGAACATTTTTTGAACGCAAAAAAATGTAAAAAAATTCACTTGTATTTTGTTCATTTTTGAACGTAAACAAATGCAAAAAAATTATTTAAATTTTTAAACGGAAACAAATGTGTAAAAAATATTTCTATGCTTTTTTTAATGTTTCAATTTTTTTTTGAAAAAAAGATTGAACACGAAAAATGTGAAAAAATATTTTAGTTTTTTTTTGAAAATTTTTTAACGTAGAAAAATATGAAAAATTTTCAGTTGGAGACCAATGACCCTGGCGGATTTCCTGCTGTACGAATTCCTGATTATTTTCAAGTCGATAGAATCAGAAGAAGCCCTTCTGCGTCGGTTCGTCCAACTCGTCCTCCAGCGAGTGTTTGACACGTCGACCACCCGGCCTAATGCCATCTCCACGCCTTCGCTCCCGATTGTGTACATTCTAATCTCCATCACGAGAACCGTCGAGCAGAGACAACTCTTCGTCGCCCTCGACGGACACGCGCACGTCGCTGAACAACTCCGACGCTGCCTCTTTGTCCTGACCGAACGCGCGGCTCCGCATACTTCGACGCTCTTTGCCCAGCTCACGAATCTCGCCAACGAAGTCAACGCTGTCGCTCCGCATACGTGCGATGTGAGATCGCTGTCGTCCAAGACGGTCAACAACACGAAGCTGTACAACTTTGCGCCCATCACGCGGCCTTCGCTCTCGAACAATCTGCCGTCCTTCGTGCTGTCCAGCGTCCTCGCCGATCTGCCATCGCGGCGAAGCAGACCGCAGTCCTTTGCGTACACCTACCAGCCGGCTGAAGCGTGGATGGCGGTCACGTTGACTCTTCCCTGTCAGGTTGTCCTCCACGAGTTGGTCGTCAAGTTCAACCAGCAGAATGCTATTCGTGAGTTCATTTTTTTCGGATTTTATTGATGAAAAGGAAAAATCTGAAAAATTTCAAAACAGAGCGAAATTTTTTGAAAAATTTTGATGGAACAAAGGACGAACGCGTTTCGCGTTTCAAAAACACTCAAAATTACGACGATTTATCTTTTTTTTTTTCGTTTTTTTAATTATATTTTTTTTAAGAAAAATTGGTCTCAAAACCTAAAAAATCTTTGTATTATTTGGATTTTTACCCCAAATTTTGTAAAGGATTTGGGGTAAAAATCATTTACAACATTTAACAAATTTAACGAAAAAAAATTTTTTTTTTAAATTTTTTTTAAATAAAATTAATAATAAAGAAAAATTTTTTTAAGAAAAATTTTAAATTTAAAATATAAGTTTTAAAATTTTGGACAATTTTTTTATTTATACGATCGCTCCCGCTCCGCGAATTTGCGAAAAAAGAAACGAATAGATAATCCTTACCGATATGGATTTTATTTTGTTGTTTTTGCAGAGTCACCATCGGCAATTCAGCTCGAATTCTCGTCCGAAAGCAATCCAAGGAATTGGACGCCTTTTTCGCGACAGACAGAAACAAATGGCCTATTTTCGTCGACGATTGACACCCGGAACTACCAGCTCCCGGTCGCGGCCATTCGGATCCACCTCCGGCGTCCGTTTGCCAGCATGCTCCTGAGCATCAGTCAGATTGCCATCTACGGCGTTCCGACCCGTTCGACGTCCCAGACCCATGGCACGGAGCAGGCTGTCGAGGAAATTGTCTACCGCTGGCTGACTGTCTTCTCGAGACTCCAACCCGTCGTTCCATCCCTCTGGCAGTACGCGCCGAAGCTTCCCCGCATCTTGCTGCGGTACTTCATTCGGCTCTCGACCGGTCACATGCTCTACAAGGTCCTGAAGCACGTCATCTTCATCCTCGACTGCCAGGCGCAGTCCAGCGATCCGTCGGTCATAGAACTCGTCATGGAACACGTTCTCGCGCGAGGCAGACTTTCTGACGGGGTTTCCCCGGCCGTGGCTGCGGAATTGCTCTACTCGTTCTGCACGGAGTCAGATGCGATGCCGGCCTCTCGACTGCCACCCAGACAATTCCAGCTGCTGAATGCCATCGAAAGCCTCATCGCGACCGTCGAAGATGCTGTGGAGCAGGACGAAGACACGCTCTCCATCGTTCTCTGGGCCGCGTCCTGCATTCTCTGGACGAACGCTGCCAATTCGATTTCATCGCTCTCGACGTCGACTTGGGTACTCTGCCAAAATTCTGGGGATTCGCTGTTCTCCAAGCTCTGGACGATAGTCATGTCACCGCTGCTCGCGAATCGACCGACTCTCAGGGACGCTACGTCGTGGCTGCTGTGCTCGCTCTGCCGCATCAACGATACTCTCGCGTCGAAGGCTACGGAGCGCATCGATCAGGCTCGAGCCCAGACTCCGGATCGCACGGTTCCACTCACGCTCTTCCCCATCATGGCCAAGGTCTGGCAGTCGGATGTCGCTCTCGCGAGACTCATCAACAACGGAGTCTTCTCGAGTCTGGTTCATTCGGCGACGATTCTGTCCGCCAAGTGTCACTCAACGGCGACGACCCAATCCGACATGGAATACCTCGTCGCGGTCGTTGACCTCCTCGCTCACTTTGCCAAGATCGACATCGTGGCGACGACGCTGGAAGGCAGTGTGCTGTTTGAAGACCTCCTCGCGGCACTCGTTCATAGCGGACCTCTCCGGACGGACAAAAGGATGTCGTCGTACTTTGCGGCCCTCGATCTGGTGACCGTCACGCTCTGCCAGCGGTGCATTGCCTACAGCCTCAAGCACAGAACGACCATTGCCGGAATCCTCACGCGGATGCTCATCAACCAGCCGACCACGCGGTTGGACGCACCGCTGCTCCAGCTCGTCAGACGGCTGATCTTTGAGGATGAAACGACGACCATCGTCGTTACCGGGCTCCAGGGTGGATCGCAGGTCAATGAGACGCTGAAGGGTTAGTTTTAGAATTTATATGGATTTTTTGAAATTTAAAATGGTGTTTTTTATAGACCGAATGAGGCACCCGTACTTCGGCTGCAGCACGTCCATCCACTTCCTCAAGGCTTCTGTCTTTTCGCCCCTGAAAGACATCATTCCGCAGCGCTCCGTCGAGACTTCCAACTCAAAATCCTCACCGATGGTCATGGATGATTTTAACATTTTTGACGTGGGTTTTTTTATTGGATGGTTTAAAAAAAATTTGTACGGTTATAGTACATGTCAGCGGTAAACGCGAGCAGCAAGGGTCCAAACTTTGACATCCCAGAAGAATCGACATCTCCCCAGAACGACGTTGACGCTGTCACCCTCGCCGGCAACAGTCGACACGTCGCGGAAATCATCTGTCCTCAACTCAGCACGCATCCACTGCCACTCAGTCAGGAAATTCGTGCTGTCGCGTACACCCAGCAGAGAGAAGCCCGGGCGTCGATTGTCATTGATTCGACCGGCACTGTGACCCGGGAATTGCCGCAATCGATGCAGGACAAGGGAATTCGGCTGATTCCCTCTGGAGGACTGTCGGCGACGTTTTTCACGATCTCGGTTCGACCTTCGGCAAATCGTCAGACGACTTTCGAACTTCCCGCTCAACTTCCACCAACGGAACTCACGATGCTGCAGTGCTTTGCTGTTGGCGGGGGATTCAGGCCTCTCGCTGACCACTTCCCGCTCATGGACCATTATGAGCACCTGACCAGCGTTCTGTCCTCCCTGCTGCGTCGCAAGGAAGAACCCCCTCTACAGCAGCAACAATCGCATGCACACTCTCTTGCCCAGCACCTCCAAACGCCGCAGCCATCGGCCTTCGCGCATATACCCTCGCTGCACTCCTATCTTGGCTCACAGGTTGGCGTAGGAGGAGGCAACAAGCCATTTGGCCTACTGCCACTTCAAAAAATTCAATCTGACATCAAGTTTGTAACGCAGCAACTTCAGCAACAACTTGCGGGCTACTTTGACGAGTCGGGTAACAGCCAGGCCAAAGTTCAGGCGCTCATTGCTGGCACGCCGATTGCCCTCAGCATGATTGAGCCACCCAGCATGGCTCCGCCCCCGTCGTTTGCGATGATGACGCTCAAGAAGAATCCCAAGGTGATCTCAGTCCCTCCACCGCCGCCTCCGACTTCGTCGACGGCGTTCATGACCCCGGCGGCCTTCTACGCCCCCGGCAATGGCCAGGGCCCCTTCATCAGCTTCGCGACCTACGCTCCGTCGTCTTCGTCCGGGGATCCAGGCCCCTCAGGAAATTACCCTCTGGCGCAGAAACTTTCGTCTGCTCTGCTCTCGCTGGATCAATCTGTCCTCAGCGGACTCGGCGTCGATTCCGGCAACCAGGACGCAATGGGCGGGGGCAACAGTGGCGGCGGGGGAGGAGGAGGCTTTTTGATCCCCAGCGGATTGTGGCCTCAACCAATCGGTGCTGCAACCGGTCGTGGGGCGAAGGTATCGACGACGACGCCGACGGATGTCCCGCTCTATGCTATCTTTGCGATGGCGACGTTCCTCAAGCTGGATCACTACGCGGCAACGCTGGTGACGTGCGATCGCGCGAAGGCCAAGAAGATCCTCAGGGCTGCCATGGGACTGCCGACTGTTGAACGAGGTGGGTGGAAATTGGAGGATAAAAGGCCGAAAAAAACACATGACTTTTATTTTTGAAAAAAAAAATTATTTTGCAAAAATAAATTAAATGGATAGGATCGAAATACTAAATTTTGCACAGAAAAAATCATTTTTTGTAGAATTTTGTAAAATACGCAAAAAAAATGACATTCTTGATTTTTTTTTTTATCAAAATACAAAGAAATTCAAAAAAATGGAATCGCAAAAAATTGGTCTAAAATCGCAAAAATTTTTTCAAAAAAATTGTTTTGCACGAAAAACAAAAAATGCACAAAGAAACCGGAAATTTTGGCCAAAATCTGTCGAATAACAAAAAAATGGCATTTTTTCAACAAAAAGGGCATTTTTTGACGGATTTGCTTTTTTTAGGCCTTCAAGACATGGTCTACTACTTCACTCTTGACGTGCCCAAATCAGCGATCGGCAAGAAAGTCTCGGACACTCGGTACCTCATTCGAAGCAGATTCCGCGAAATGGCCAACGAAAAGAACCGCGACCAGGAGAACAACGACAACCAGATGGTCTACCCCTTCACGGTCCTCGAAAAGCTCTGGACTCTCACTGCTCCGGCCCAGATCAATTCTGCTGTTGTCAACAAAATGCGCGAGGATGGAGATTTGCTTGGCGCACTCGATATCATCCTGCTGTGCGCGTCGAGGTTTTCCAATACCTCCACGACAACGGACGTCGTCGAGCACCCGGAAGCTCTCAAAGTCGAACAGGTTTTCCAGGTGTTGGATCGCATTGAAAGCGCCAAGGAAGCTGCGAATTCGGCGCCGGCCCAGACCGCTGGCAGTGCAGCGGCTGGCAATGCGGGCGGAAACGCGATTGCGGGATCCGGAGATGCTGGATCGAAGCTGGCCAACGCGACGACGTCGACTTCGACAGGTGGGGCATCCCAGAATCAGACCATAACGGCGAACGACTATATCATGTCTCTCGGCGGCGAGATGTCCTCTTCTCCGCCCAGCGCGTCCCAGCAACCCGATTTCTGGGCCAAGGGCACCGGCTTCGGTCATGGCAACATGCAGGCTCAGTGGAACGTCAACGAACACGTCCGCCAGAGAAGACAGAACGAGGAGGCAGTCACGTGTTTGATCAACTCGATTTCCGGCTATTTGCTGCCGTACGCCATCGACGGCACTTCCTGGGCCGTGGACGACGTCGGACTCAACGTGGCACTCGTTCCTGCCGACAAGCCCTTCGCTTTCCATCGCCTGGGCTCGTTGGAAGCCCAGAATCTTCCAGTTCTGCCGAATGCGGTCTTTGGCAAGATCTACAACTCGTGCATCATGCCCATGGTTCACGCGTACATGGCCAACGATTCGGTATTTGACGTCAGCAAGCACGTAGACGTCTACGAAGCGTGTATCTGGTTCACGACGGTGATTGCCGCGCTTCCGCCCCACGTCGCTCCCGATGGCACGGATGTTCTCGTGGCGATGCTTCAGTCTGAGCACAATGGCACGACTGTGGTTGCCCAGATGACCCGCATGCTCGATATGACCCGGGCTTACCTGTCGAGAGTTGAGCGTGAAAGATTGCTCATTGAAAAGTTTGTTTTTTTTGAGGGGTTTGAAGGTTTTATATGAGGAAAAATTTTCAGGGACAAGGAATCCAACAAGCAAACCGACCAAAATGACACCCAGGAAGAGGAGAATCTCGAAGTGCTCGCTGGAATGCTGGCTCAGGCTATCGAGGTGATTGAGCGCCGTCTGGCCCCCTTCAACCCGACCACCGGTGACGAGGAGTCCATGGATGTTGAAAGTGAGAAGGTGGACGAGTTCCTGACCCTCGACGAACTCTACATCTCGAAACTCAAGGATTTCCAATATGGTTTGTGGACAATTTTTTTTTCGAAATAATTTTTTTTATGAGTTGTTTGATTTTTTCAGCCTCAATTCCATTCCTCTCGGAATCAGGCGCACTCTCGGTCTCCCACTATTATTCTTCGCAGTTTATGAACTCGACCGGAGTTGGCAATCCTCGACGCGTCAGAAGACTCGCCCAGGAAACGGTCACGCTGACGACTTCTCTCCCGCTCTCGCTGAGCTCGTCAGTTTTCGTCCGGGGCAGCGAAGAGCGACTTGATGTCTTCAAGGTCCTCATCACGGGTCCATCGGACACGCCGTACGCCAATGGATGCTTTGAATTCGACGCGTTCTTCCCGTCAGACTACCCGACGGTGCCGCCGATGATCACGCTCCAGACAACGGGGCACAATTCGGTCCGATTCAACCCGAACCTCTATAGCGACGGAAAAGTCTGCCTATCCGTGCTCAATACCTGGCACGGACGACCCGAAGAACGCTGGAACGCGGAGACGTCGTCTTTCCTGCAGGTCCTGATTTCTATCCAGTCTCTGATCCTCGTCAACGAGCCGTACTTCAACGAACCGGGGTATGAGAGGTCCAGGAACACCCCGACGGGACAACAGGCGTCTCGGGACTACGACGCGAACATTCGCGTGCAGACTGTACGTTGGGCGATTCTCGAGCAGCTCAGACTCCCATCCAGGGGCTTCGAGGACGCAGTGCATCGTCATTTCTGGATCAAGCGGAACGAAATCCTCGAAACTGTGCAGTCGTGGATCGACGAGATGCAAACCTTTGCGGATTCGTCGCCCGACGCTGCCGAACGCTCGATCAAGAGCTCGCTCTCTGCGCTGAAGGTTTGTTGGTTTTTTTGTTTTGTTGATGGAAATACGGGGTTTGTGTTGTTTTTCAGCGCCACCAGGAAGCCCTCCGTGAAGAATTCGCCAAGATGACCCCTCCACCCGGCCTGGAACACGTCACAGCTCCGTTCTGTGCATCCAACAAAAGTTCAAACAGCTCTAACGACGTGGCGATGGAAGCTGAGACGACCGAATCGTAACTGGTTGTCATGTTTTCCGAAAGGGGAAGGATATTCGACGATTGGCACGTTTTGGCTGGCGTGTCGTCGATGGATTTTCTGATCCTCCGAAGAAGAAGAATTCGCATCCAGGCTTTCATTTATCTATCCCGTGAGATTCTCATCCATCCTGTAAACCAATACAACCAACCCGTCCGTCGACTAAAGAAGGCTTTATTAGAGCACACCATCTATTATAATTATTATTTGTAGTTGTTGTTTTTTTTTCTCCAATCTTCTCTGTGAGCTCATCGATCACGCACATCTCAAATCTGACTTGTCTTGTGTAATTTGTCCATCTTTTTGTCTCTCTGTTGTTTCCTTATTATTAAAAAAAGTTCTTTCACGTCCATAAATTATTTTATGAGCATGATGGAAATTGAATTTCGCGAACAATTTAAAAAAAATTTTTGAATATTTTTTGGAGCGCGGAAAAAAAATTCGTAATGAGAAAAAAATTTGAAAGTACGTGAAAAAAAAATTTAGTTTACAAAAATATAAAAAACGCGCTCAAAATTTTTTTTCGTGTTGAGACAATTTTTTGTATTTGGAAAAAAATTAAAAAAAAACAGTAACAATAATTTTAAAAAGCAAAGCGCGCAAAAAAAAGTTTGTGTTGAGATAAAATTTTTGTACTGGAAAAAAAATTGAAGAAAAAAACGATTGTCGAAATTTTAAAAAAGTAAACGCACGCAAAAAATTTTCGTGTCGGGACCCCAAAGATGCGCAAAAAACATTTCGTGTTCAGATCCCAAAAACACTGTCTATAATTTATGCGGTACCCTCTTATTTTGCAGTCACGTGAAAAGTCATAAGCTATCCTTCATGAGATCGGGAGAATTCCTCAGAATCGCACAGTGCCCGTGCTCGGTGCTGTTTTCGTCTTCTTCGCCGTCGCCGCCAGACGAGCCACCTGACGAGAGAAAGGAGAACCACCAGCTGTCACCGTCGTCCTCGTAGGGAGAGCAGGTAGTCGACCAGTGAAAGTTGTGGCCGAAGACCTTGGTCGCGAGGCAGAGCCCCGGTTGGGCTAGCGTCCGGCAGTAGAGGTTGGTCGGGATGGCCTCGAGGCACGCGCAAAACCTCGCATCGCACGTTTCCTGCAGCAGAGGAGCGTCGTAGCAGTGGTCGTGTTCGTGGCAGCAGGCATCGACTGAAAATGGAAAATTGTGGATGAGAGGTGATCTGGAGGATAAGCTGCGTGGTATACGTAGCGGGATTTATTTTTGATTAAATGTGCATGGATTTGAGGGATTTTTAGGTATACCACGTTTGTGGAACGAACGTTGACCAAAAAAAATGTTACGATCAATATTCTTATGGTTAGGCCGAATTTAAAAAAAAAATATGATTTCGCACGTTTTCCACGTCAAAATCGCAAATTTTTTACCTTCAAAAAAATACCTGCCCATAACGCATAAAACATACCACAACAGATCGTAAAAATTTTAGGGCATGCAAAAAACAAACAATGCAAAAAAAAATCAAAAAAATGCGCGCAACGTGCAAGTTTTCAAAACGCTGGGTGCTCGAAGTTGTGGTCTCGAGTGGAATATCGTTTTCAAGCTCTTTGTATGGTCTTGAGTGGAATTTCTTCATTTTTCACGTTTAGCTTTAGTTTTTTTCGTCAAAAACCGCGGAATTTTTTTTTTTGAAAAAAAAAACAGCTAGACATCGGTTTTTTTACAGTATCGTTCACAAAAAAATGTACTTTTATACAAATTATAACCCCAAATGACCTACTTTCCTCAACGTGACAGGGAATAGACACAAGGTTGGCAAAGAAGCTTGAAAACGGTCCACCGCCGCAGTTGTGAAGTCCTGCGATGCCGGGCTCGGCAGAGACAAAATCTACACAGGCGACGAGCGCCACAACGACGACGACAACGTCAGCGACGGCAGAAGACAGAAGCAGCATTGCGTCGGTTGGAGGATGGAGGATGGATGCAGGCACGCACTCACCACCCCCTGGGGTAACAGTAAGTTGCTTGCGTCTGTCAGGGACAACACAACGCGTCTGTTATCAGTCTGGCGTGGTTTTTGCTGGTCGCTCCCAGCCTAGGTACGAGCTCTGTGGGGTGGTGGGGGGTTGGGGGGATGGACGACCTGTGGACTTGCAGGGGACTGCACGTGTCCACGTGAACGGGCGCTCTCTGGTCTGATCAAGACAGGATCAGCTACGGACGAGTCGATGCATTTGTTCTCGCTTCCATCTACCCCCGAGGCTTGGTTACGAATTTGTGTGATTTGCAAATTTTTTGAATGAGTAACAGTTTTTTTCAATGGAATTGTTGGATAGCTAATGAGAGAGATTTAATTTGCTCTAATTAGGCTCTCTGTCTAATTCAAGGTTAATTAAAGCGCATTTGACTTCCCAAAGGGTGGGGGAAGTTAAATTAAACCCTGATTGTGAAATGCGTTGAGTGAAAAGAGCGTTACGGTGTCAACAAAATGGTTTTTCTGAACTCCAACTGTTTTTTATTCCAACAAGTTGCGCGCAACATGCAAAAATGGGAGTTGTTGAAGATGCACACTTTTTGGTTACGATCATTTAGGTACCTTTAATCGTTCATCTGTAGTTTGAGCACGCTAGAACCCAATGATTTATTGCCTTTACAGTGCATCGTTCATTTGGTTGTCATCTCTCCCAAACTAAACGCTTTTTTGTCGTCGGACTAATTTTGGTCTTGTCAGGACATTACACTTTCTCTCGCACCTGCAACGTTTCGTTTTCTCGGCTCAGCATGATGAACATTGCCCGGACCGACCGGTTGGCCAAGATGGATGGCATTCCTTAGAAAAAGTGATTGTTCCTGAAGCCGACCAGAAATAGGGACACATTAGGCACTCCAACATTTTTCAAGGCCCGCGCTCATCACCGAAACAATCATTGGTCTATGCAACGTGTTACAACTGTTTTTTTATCAGGGTGTGAAATTTATAACCGGCTGACGAACGACGTCGGTGCGTTTTCGATTCTAGAACAATCGACTGCCATAAATTGTCTGTGATAAGAAATCAGCGAGGCAGGCGTGGAACCCGGCAACGGTAGCAGCGGAGCGGACGGGAAGAAAAAAACATCTGCGAGACGTGCAAAAACTAATTGACCACCTTTTAGTGTTGTTCGAGATCGAGAGCGAGATCAGAAAATGTTTACGACCGGTTTCGTACTTTTTAATTTTTTTTTTTTAATTCCGGAACTAGTAAAAATCGTAACCGAATTAGGAATGAAATTTGGTTGGGTGCATTGTTGTCTGGAGTTTGTTTACAACTCGGTGAGTGGCGTGTACAGGAGCGCACGCTGGCAACTTTTGACCTATTGCTGTTATCAGTTATCACCAGTCAGTCAAATCGGTACAGAAATTATGTATAGTGCAGAGTTGAGGTACTGCACGGGAGATGTATCGGTGTTTGGGAGCTTGGGAGTACTTTAATGTCGAGTTCATGAGATCAGAGATCACTAAGCTCATTAAAGATCAATGGCACTTGTAAATATTTATTATCTGTTAACAAATGCTAAAATTATCCAACGTTTTGAATACATTTTCAAACGGGGGTTGAACTTGAAAAATTCGACGACCGTAATTCTAGAACACAGTAATAAATAAGCCGCTTGCATTGCATTTATTTAGCCTGCAGCCTGTCTATCTCAGGAACCCGGAACTAGGGTTTCACAGGCTATGAATACACGCACGTTATCAATGTTAAGCCTCGAAGCCTGTGCCGACCACTGCCTGAGACGATGGACTCAAATCAGTGATTTGAACTGCGTCATCGAATCTAATTGGACCCCAAAAATTAGGGCGGAGTTTACTGAAATTGTTGTTTCTTGGCCAAGCTCCTGTAAAAAATGCACTGTGTGCTCCCGAAGTTGACGACTTGATGAAGGCAAGAGTATGGATACTCTTTGGTCTTATGAACCCAGACGGGAGCAATAAAGTACCCCTATATACCGGTATTCGCACGTTAAAAAAAATTAAAAACCGTCAACCAAGTTTAACATTTACGTGTTCTGAATTCTATTTACCCGTCATTGAAATTATCAAACTGTGTTCCGAAATTTAAAAAAAAACTGCTTTTAAAAAGTACAATACCGGTCGTAAACATTTTCCAATCTCGCTCTCGATCTCGAACAACACTAAAAGGTGGTCAATTTGTTTTTTGCACGTCTCGCAGATGTTTTTTTCTTCCCGCCCGCTTCGCTGCTACCGTCGCCGGGTTCCACGCCTGTCTCACTGATTTCTTATCACAGACAATTTATGGCAGTGAATTGTTCTAGAATCGAAAATATACATTAAGCTGCTGTCGTCAGCCGGTTTTAAAATTCACACCCTGATTAAAAAATTATAGGTTCAAATTTTTGCAACACATTGCATAGACAGATCATGATGGTTTCGAAAATGAACACGGACCTTGAAAATTGTAAGAAGGTCTAATGTGTCCATCACTGTTTCTGGTCGGCTTCAGGAACAATCACTTTTTCCAAGGAATGTCATCCATCTTGGCCAACCGGTCGGTCCGGGCAATGTTCATCATGCTGAGCCGAGAAAACGAAGCGTTGCAGGTGCGAGAGAAAGTGTAATGTCCTGACAAGACCAAAATTAGTCCGACGACAAAAAAGCGTTTAGTTTTGGAGAGATGACAACCAGGTGAACGATGCATCTGTGAGGGCAATAAATCACTGTGGTCTGTTGTGCTTTCATCGTTATTATGTATGGTTCTGGAAAGTTTGAAGAAAATGGGTGTGATGATGAAATTTTTATAAGGGGACAAGAGATTGCATGCAACATGCTAAGATTTATTTTTAAATCGTCAGTTTAGTTGTTTGATGAAACGGAACTGACGATGTTTGATCCGAACTGAGCATTAGCAGATGGGTAACACTGGTAACAATTACAAGAAAAAACGCAACAATTTGAAGAAAAATTGGATGCATTGTGATGATTTGAATTTATCGGCAACCTGCAGGCAACATGCGGATTTGAACAAAACTGACTCAATCGTAATCAAATCAAATATTACAAATGGGTGATCTGATCCAATATACATATTTTATATTTTTATTGTTGCTGATCAATTTGGTTGCCCCTAGGTTTCCCCAATTGCACTGTTTTCATCCAAAAAACACGCAAAAGAGCAACTGAAAAATAAATAAATTCAAAGTCGGTCAAAAAAGACTATTTTGACCACTCTTTTGTTTTTCAAAATTAAACTTTAGGTCACCTGTTTTTTAATGAGCTAATTATGTAAAATTTATATTGTCAATTATATAAATTTTCGTCGAAATGATTTTTACGATCTCGAAAATCGCGGGCTCCAATTACCACCTTTTTTTGTTTTGATACCTGCTTTTTGCAGGTGAACCACACCTAATTCAGTTTTTTTTCTTCAGCCTGCGGTGCAATTATTTTGAATCTATCATGAGATTCGATTTGGATAAGATTTGCAGTATTTTGTACACGTTGTGTGGGATGGAAACACTTTTTTTTCTCTCGAATCCTAATGTGTTGACAAATTCTGCGCGACATCCGCATCCGTCAGCGAATTGACTCAAAAAAAGGATACAGGTTATTGGATGACCACCAGGAATGGGAGCCTGCTGGTCATGTGCGTGGGCTCGTTTACGCGCGGGTTTTTTTCTCGATGGTCAGATAAAAAAAAATGAGACAGGTACGCACGATTCGGGATTGTG
The DNA here is from genome assembly GCA_963969345.1 of Turbatrix aceti. Lineage (NCBI taxonomy): Eukaryota > Metazoa > Nematoda > Chromadorea > Rhabditida > Panagrolaimidae > Turbatrix > Turbatrix aceti. Next base: position 1,947,793 of record OZ017769.1, on the reverse strand, counting down.
CGTGGGAGACGGATGGATGGATATCCAAAAGAAAAAAAAATCATCAATCACGCAACACGAAAAAAAAGTGGAGCGGCGCCGTCGTGGCGGATAGCCGCGCGTGAACGTTGACAGAGCCTGCACACTAAATCCAGAATGAAAAAAAAATTGAATCCCGAAAAACCCGTCGGGCATCACAATCATGATAGATGAAACATTTTTTGAGTACCTTTTTTGTTTTATGTTGTTTCACGAAACAATTTTGCTCCTCCCAGAAGATATGGAGTATAAAATCGCCAACAAGAGGTAGGGTTTCTTCAAGTTGCATTTTTCAACCAACCCAGGATGTCGGTGAACAAGGCGACCGTCGGAGCGATTACGTTCTCCGGCGTAACACTGCTGGCATGCCTCTTTGCCATCACGGCCATCTACAACGACGTTCAGTCGATCTGGACTGAGCTTGACGCTGAGATGGATTCCTTCAAGGTCCTCTCCGACGACCTCTGGAACGACATGGTCCTCATGGGCGCCGGCACGCCATCCAACCGCGTTCGTCGTCAGTCCTACGGCGGCTACGGTGCCTCAGGCTCCAACCCCAGCTACCCCTCGGGTGGTTATGGCTCTGGCCCCAGCGGCCCCGGAGGCCCGACTGGCCCCGGAGGCATCGGCGGACAACCACCCCTCCCTGGACAGCCCCCGGTCATTCCCGGCGGCGGTGGATCCTCGCAGCCTCCTCTCGTTCCCGGCCTTTCGCACCCGCTCCTCCCAGGTGGCTCGACCCCCAACAGCCCGCCCAACTCTCAGTGCCAGTGCACGGAGGAGAACTCCTGCCCCGAAGGACCCCAGGGCCCGCCTGGCGATTCTGGACTCGACGGTCTCGATGGACTCCCAGGTCTCGATGGCAAGAATGGTCAGGATGCCGAAGATGTCAAGAACGAGCCCCCGACAGGCTGCTTCACCTGCCCCACCGGTCCCGCTGGGCCCGCCGGTACCCCCGGCAAGCCTGGTATCCGCGGTATCCGTGGTCCCCGTGGCTCTCCTGGATTCCCCGGAAACGACGGTGTTCCCGGTGCCCCCGGCGACCAGGGACCTCCCGGCGCCCCCGGCGACGATGGAGCTCCCGGCACCCCTGGCGAGAAGGCCCGCGACGCAGAAAAGATCATCGGACGCAAGGGCAACCGCGGACCTCCCGGCGAACAGGGCCCCGAAGGCCCCGTCGGAGACAAGGGCAAGGACGGCGCTCCCGGAGCCCCCGGCCCCGCTGGCCCCGAAGGATCTGCCGGATTCACCGGACCCGCTGGCAACGACGGAGAAGAAGGACCCGAAGGCCCCGCTGGCAAGCCTGGCAAGGACTCTGAATATTGCCCCTGCCCTGCTCGCGGTGGAGCTGGTGGAGCTGGTGGACGTGGCGGCAGCGGCAGCGGCGGACGCGGTGGATCTTTTGGATCTGGCGCCGGAGCCGGAGCCGGAGCTGGAGCCGGTGACGACGTCGAGAACGAAGGCCTCGGAGCCGGAGCCACTGGCCTCGGAGGCCGCGGCGGTGGAGCCGGAGGCTTTGGCGGCAACGCTGGTGGCGCCGGCGGTGCCGGCGGTGCTGGCGGTGCTGGCGGCTATGGTCGTCGTCTCCGCATCTGAGAAGTATCACAGACTGATTTGATCCACCCCTCTTTTTCCCCTGGATTAATGCCTGTATCCTTCACGGATTTAACTGTTGTTCGAGAAAAAATAAATTTTTTATCGTAAAGAGTACTGTTTACAACCTGATTGACCTGTTTTTTGGGAGGAGAAAAAACGTGTTCAAGACAAAGAAAAAATCAAACCGTAAAATGTGCGCTAAAAAAATGTGTTTTGTTTTGACCACCCCGGGTGAAATGGAAATTGGGTCAAAACAGCCTGGGGGCATGACAGTCTTCTATAAAAACCGTTACCATCGGGAGAAAAAAAACAGTCTCCTGCAATGTCTATTTCAAAGGCCGCGACCGGGGCTTTGGCCTTCAGCGGCGTGACAGTCGTCATTTGCCTCTTCGCCCTTGGATCCATCTACCAAGACGTCCAAAATATCTGGGCCGAGCTGGATGACGAGATGGATTCTATCAAAGTCATTTCCAACGATCTGTGGAGTGATATGCTTCGTCTGGGCGCCGGTACACCTGCCAACCGGTACCGTCGTCAGTCCTACGGTGGTTACGGTGCTTCGGGCACCAACCCCCAGCAGGCGCCCATTGGTCCAGGTGGTATCCTGGGCGGAGGTCACGGAGGTGGTGGTATCGGTGGGGACAACACCAACTATGGACCACCCACCCCGGTGGTCAATGCCCCGGCTAATCTTTGTCGTATGTTTTTTGTTCAGGTATTATTGATTTTTTACGGTAAATTATTTTTTGTTTAGAATGCAAAGGAGGCCCCGGAGGCGAGCCCGGCAAACTCTGCCCCTCAGGACCCCCGGGCCCGGCCGGTGACCCCGGCTACGACGGTCTACCCGGCATCCCGGGTGTCGATGGCATCCCAGGTACACCTGCCGAAGACGTCCCCAACTTCCCGCCCCAAGGCTGCTTCACCTGCCCCGCCGGCCCCCAGGGCCCTCCAGGACAACCCGGCAAACCCGGTATGCGCGGTATTCGTGGCAACCGAGGCTCCCCCGGATCGGCAGGAGCACCCTCCTTCCCGGGATCTCCAGGTGAAATGGGTCCCCCAGGTACACCTGGTCTCGATGGAAAAGCCGGCACTCCCGGAGACAAGGGCACGGATACGCAGAAACTCATCGGTCGCAAGGGAGCACGGGGCCTGCCTGGAGATGCTGGACCGGCTGGACCGGAGGGCGCTCCAGGTAAGGATGGCGCACCTGGCAGACCTGGACCCGAAGGCGAGCTTGGCGCTCCTGGATATCCCGGATCCCCGGGAGAATCCGGAGACGAAGGCTGCGAGGGACCGAAGGGCAAGCCGGGCAAGGACTCGGAGTACTGCCCCTGCCCGGAGCGGGGCGGCAAGTCAGGTGGAGGAAGTGGCCGTGGGGGAGCCAACAGCGCCGCTTCGTCCGACTATCGTCGCCGTATTTAAAAAAATTAAATTTCTCAGATGGCATTGTAGAAACCAACTGAGAAATTTGTGATTATACTGTAAACCCGAAAAAATTGTAGAAATAAAATTTTTTCGCTGTGAGACAAGCAACGACCGGAGGAAAACAAAAAGCATGGAAAAATGGTGAAAAAAGGCGCCGATGAGGGAAAATTTGTGTAGTTGTACTTTTTTTCTTTTTTTCTTCTTCTTCTTCTTCTTCTTCTTCATCTTCGGTATGTATGTACAGGCACGGACTAGGTAGGAGTGACGCTGGCTGGCTGGTTGGTTTGTTTTGCTGGCTTGCTGGATGGTTTACGAGATCGAACAAAGAGGAGGAGTTGTTGCAAATTGATGCAATGGACGGAAAATTGTAAATATTTGAAGGGGCTTGGATTTGAGTTTTTTAGGTCATCCAGTCAACTGGCACCCACTGAGCGTTGTTTCTGAGTCTTTCTAGCGTTTCTAATAATCTGAAAATAACCGAAATTATTAGAAAAATGCATTTTGAACTGTGCGGTACTTTTTAGGACACTTTTTGGATAAAACAAATGACAAAAATTAACAAAAAAAAATGATGATCAAATTTATTCAGAGCGCATGCGTATTTCGTGTTGAGATAATCCTAGCACGATTTGCGTTGTCTCGACACGAAATGCGCACGCGCTGGATTTTTGAATCAAAAACCCTTGAAATTTTGAACTGCGTGTTTTTTACGATAGCAATTATGTATAAACCGTAATTATTTTTAGCAGTTCAAAAAATCGTAATTTTTGGAATTCGGAACTTTTTAGGAACTTGACCAAAAAATGATCTATCAAGTTCGAAAAAACATATAAAGTTAGACGAATCGAAAAACCCACCTCCTAAAAGTAATATCGTGATTTCTGTTGACGAGCACCTGGTCAAAGTACTTGGCGAACTCGCTGCTCATCAACGCCTGATGATGGTCAATCGTCGCCTTGAGCTCCTCTTCGTTCCTGTTTTGGTAATTGGGTCGAAGCTTGGTCATCTCCCTGAGCTCCTCCAGCGACGGAGGCGCGATGACGACGACGAACGGCATGAACTCCCGGCTGTACAGGTACTTGAGCGCCTTTGCAGAACAATCCAGCACGCAGACCCGCCCCGATCTGACCACCCTGCGAACGGATTCGGCAGACGTCCCGTACATGACGTTGTTGAGTTCGCCCCACTCGACGAGTTCGTTGGATCTGATTAGTTTTAGGACGTTTTCCCTGGTCTCAAAGTGGTAGTCTCGACCTTCCTGCTCACCCGAGCGCTGGGGTCTGGTGGTCACCGGGACTACGGTAGCAAAGTGATTGGGCAGCTGTCCCAGGAGCATGGATTTTAGGGTCCGTCGACCGACGCCCGGGGCACCGAGGAGGACGAGAGTCCGGCGACCGTAGGGCGAGAGCATGGATACGTTCATCGTAGGCAGGGAGGCTGGAACGAACGCGCATTGGGACATGTCGTTGACTTTTCGCGCCTGGAGCCAGTCCTTGTCGGAGGAAAGGACCTGGAGCACCTCGCCCCGGCGGACGTTCATCGCGAGACCCGCGTTGGGTTGGTTGGGGTCTTTTTCGCTGTCGTAGTTGTCGAGAGCCTTGACGAAGACCTAAAAAATTGGGTTTTTTGTTGGTTCTATAATAGAATAATTTTTTGTGAACAGAAAAAAATATGTTTGTGTTTACGAACACAAATAAGTTTTTTACGAACAAGTTTGTTCGTATTTGTTGGCGAACACATTTTTTGTTCTTCAACGTTCGCGAACACGTAAAAATGTAAATTTTCCTGTGCAAAAATTTTTTTGTGCGTGTGGTTTCCTAAAAAGTTTTTTCGTATTCGTTCGCAATTATGATCAAAAACGTTCGTATTCGTTCGCGAACACATTTTTGTCTTCGTGTTTATCTACGAACAAATTTTTTTATTTGTTGCCTTTTTTTGCAAACACGGTCAAACATGTTTGTGTCCGTTCGTGAACAAAATATTTCTGTTCGTGAGTGTTCGCGAACAAAATATTTCTGTTCGCGTCCGTTCGCAAACAAAATATTTCTGTTCGTGTCCGTTCGCGAACAAAATATTTCTGTTCGTGTCCGTTCGCGAACAACAAACACCCGTTTGCCTTCTAAATTTCCCAAAACTAACCACAGGAGCATTGTAGATGTCAGAAACGACGAGCTTCACCTGGACATCCCCAACCTGACAGAAAATATTCTTCAGCGATTTGGCAGGCTTGCCATTGATTTCAGAAATCGTATCTCCAGGCCGAATGAGTCCATTGGTCGATGGTGAAACCTTGGTCACGACCAGTTCTCCGCAGATGACCTCAACATCGATATGCTTGAGCACGTCGGCCTTCACCGTGACCACCCGGGTCTCGTAGGCCGTCCCCAGCAGTGATCTGGGTACTTCGGCACCATTTTCGACGATTCCGACGAGTCCCTTGCTCGCTGAAGTCGGAGATCGGGCGGACTGGGGCGATGGAGAGGGTGCGGCATCGCTGACGGTTAATGGTGACCCACCGGTGACGGTAGCAGCCTTGGAAGTGCCCTTGGGCACTGCTGCGAAGGTTTTGGTTGTCAGGATGCGTTCCGTGACAATGGTCCGCTTTTTGAGGCCTGTTTCGGGGTCGACGGACACCTGGTCGTGTTGGATCACCTGGAAAGGTAAAAACTAAATTTTTTTGTTGTTTGAAAAAAATTGTTGTTTATTTTTTTTGCGAGTTACATACATACGTCAAATTGACGTCGTAACAAATAAAAAAAAATCGAGGACACCCCCTCGAAAAAAATCGATCACAGTTTTTTTCACCTTGAAACAAGGGGACAACCAATAATCACTATTTGACGTTTGGATTATTTTTTTCTGCAGTTCCCTACACCCCCTTCGAATCGGCCAGCTAACAGGGTTGTCAGCGAGCAATGTTAGTGGGTCGTTCACACTTTTGCTCCAGGCGGACTGGACTTTTCAAAAGTTGTGCATTAGCCTTCATTCCCGCCTAATCCCTGTCATTGGACGTCAAAGATTCCAAACATCTTGTCTAACGTCTTTATTGAGGGTCTTGCGCGACAGGTTGCAGGTGCAAAAATTTTACAAAATTATGAGATTACAAAAAAATATTTCAAAAAAATTTATTCAAAATTAAAAATTAAAAAAAAAATTTTGTTCAAAATTTATTCAAAATTAAATTTTTGATTTATGGTATTCAAATACTCATTTACTGTCCAAAAAACAAAAAAAAAGTAACTTTCAAACCACCCATAAATCAAAAAAGCCCCGGAGGCATTTCGCACGTTGCGTGCAACTTTCCAGAAAATTAGTTTCCTTGAAACCCATAAATTTCATTATTGCACCCTTTTGCACGGATCAGTATGTTTGTGTGAACAAAAAGTGTATCATCGTCATCAGTGGCAGTAAATAAATATAAATTGTACTAAAAAAGTGAAACACAGAGCGGTCAGGCACGCAGGTAGAGCGTAATAAATGGGGTCGAGTATCGGCGACAGATGGAGGACACGGGCGGTTGCGGTGAGCGATGGAGATTATTTATTACCACTCATAAAGATGTCAAAAAGTGCAGAAAAAATCATTACTAAGGATATTGGTGTAAAATTGCATGGCGGAACGATTTGGATTTTTTTGTTAGAGAACACAAAAAGGATGAAAAATGCCGACAGATTGCATGCAACATGCGAAATTAAAATGCGACAAAAGGCGTTTTTTGATTTTAAAAAATGTATAGTTTTTTATGGAAACGTTATAAATATTGTGTACATGTACTGTATATGACACACTCTTTCAAACAAACGATACACATTTTTTAGAGAAAAAAATATTTTTTGACCCCATACAAAAAAAATTGTTTGCGTACTCCATTTTTTTAAGAATCAATCGTAAAACTTATGTGACAATTTTTCTAATTCAAAATGTCGTTACGGTCGGTGATGCGATAAATGTGAAAATTTATACATTTGCGTAGAAAATTTTTTTTTATAAATACAAAAATGATCCGATAGAAACCGATAATTATTTTGTACCCTCAACCAACCTGTTCATCAGTAGTGGGCTCCTCGCTGCCATCGTCGTGACGGATCCTGCCCTTGCCTGACACGTCCTCCCCGGTGAGGCCTTCGAGCTGTCCAATCCGCTCGAGCAGAGCATGCAGGCATCGCGAGAGGTTGTCGGCGTTCGAGCGAAGCTGGCAGAGCTCCTGGGATAACTCGTCGTTTGACACCATCGCTAAGTCGACTCAGAGACAGACGCGAGGTGGGTTGAGAAAAAAAAAAGAAGAGAGACAGAGTTAAGCTCCTCTGCCCAGGCGGCGGTGGGATGACTGGCGCGTCCGTCGACGTCGGCGACGTGAGAGGCTGTGTACACAGCTTTCCTGGGGTGGGGGTTACCTGGAAAAAAACGTGTGAAAAAAACCATACTTCAAAGTCCATAAAAAGAGTCAGTCACACACACACACACACACGTGGAATGAACAAAAACAGAGCGATATCCGGGATGACTTCTAGACAGGTGGACAGGTGAGCAGGTGTCGATCCCACCACCTTTCCAGCACATTTTTGTGTCGCAAAAAAAATTTTTTTTTTGTACAACCCAGCAGCCAGATGGTGTCTTCTTCGTGGTCTTGGTCGTGATCGCGGTCGGGGACCCGCCCTAGAGGAAAGTTGGGGGAGGAGGAGACCAAGATGACATCTTCTTCTTCTTCTTCATCGTCGTTGTCATCTTCGCCAGCCAGGGACCAGGGCCGGAACGCAATCGATTATGTGTCTGTTATACGCGTTCGTCATATCTCATGTCTCATGGCTGTCAGAATAAAAAAAATATGTATTGAACGTAACAAATTTCATTCATAATAATTTTTGTAAAAAAATTTGACACTGTTTTTAATTATTTACAATTTTTATGTATTTAATTTGTTTTTTTAGGCAAAATAAAATTACAAATACATTTAATTCAGAAACAGTCGCTCGCACAAAAGACAAAGTCGCCGAATTTCTGGCAGACCAAACCGCAAAGCGAGAAAAGAAGGCTCGGGAATGGAATGATGGACCGGATACAAATTGTATAATTAGTTAGAGAGGCCTGTCAGAAAGACAGACAGCCGCCAGGAGGTCGTCCGGAAGACGCGGTCCCAGATGGGGTGCTGGAGAGCTGGGGATCTTGGATTTAATCGAATTTAAAAAAATATGACAAGGATGGGAGGTTTTTGCATCCTGACTCTAAAAATGGATCTGTGATCGTGAAGGAATTCGGTTGGGGTAGAATTTTATGCAATTATACATATATGATATTTGTATATAGTACTATATGTACATAGATCGTATATATATAATACGAGTAAACATATGTATCATACTACAGACATATATGTATATACATATACATACCGTACTATACATATAGGTATAGATCGTATATATACGAGTAAACATATGTATCATACTACAGACATATATGTATATACATATACATACCGTACTATACATATAGGTATAGATCGTATATATACGAGTATACATATGTATCATACTACAGACATATATGTATACATGTATGAATGATTTAAATATGATTTATATTTATATTTATGAAACTCAAAAAATAAAATGTATCTCATGTTAGTGTAATTTATATGTAATGCACATATTCTCAACTATGTAAAATATATGCATCAAATAAATATTCCACATAACACGCAAGAAATCGCTTCGATTTGAAGATGATACTAAATCCGTCACTTTCGATCAATCGACGGCATTTTCGGCAAAACAACCGAAAACAGTGCCAAAAAAGTGTATTTGCCAAAAATCGAAAAATGCATGAAATTGTAAACAACAGGAAGAAGATGCAGATAAAATGCCAAAACTGTGACATCCGAAACTAAATAGCCGAAAAAAACTGTCAACCCGCCCTCAGTTTGGCATGGAGAAAAAAAAGAGGGTGTACATATAAAGCCATTAGGACAATTTACGCCAGTTGGTGGTGTTGATGTAACATACAAACCAACCAAGAAAACGTCCACCACCACCCGGGAAGGGCAGGCAGGCACATGGCGTGCGCCGGGGGGGTTTATTTATAAACTCCCATTTGGGCATCTCCCGGGTTTACATATTCTTGTGTGACAAGTCAGCCCTTCCAGCCTGGACTGTTCACTTTGCAGTCAGCCACCCTGGCGGGTGTGAATGTGAGGCCAACAAACGGGGGACAACGGCATGACAGGGGGCAGCAACAACAGCAAGAAACGAACGGAGTGGAGTCAGTCTGCCGAGTCCGACTCAAGCGCGGAGAAGCACAATCGATTGTTATGGGTTTTTGCGGTGCCGTGCCGTGAAGCGAAGTGAAGTGAAGCTACTCCTCTAGGGCAGGGCTCCCCTGGTTGTCCTCGCAACAGAATTGTCAAGCGCGCACTTTCACACGCTTGGAAACATTGCCATGAACATGGATTTATATAAAAAAAGAAAAAAAATTCGTATTCAAATGCCCAGATTTTTTGATAACGTAAATTTTTTGTTGAAAAAGTTGGAAAAACTAGTTTTTCGGCACCAAAAAAATTTAAAGGTCGATAAATAATTCAAAAAATATTTATAAAAAAATTTGAATTGAAAAATCTAAATTTTTTTCTGCAGTCGTTAACAAAAATTTGTAAAAACAGTTTTCAAACACAAAAAAAATATTTGGTCGCTTTTTGGCACGGAAAAATCTTTTTTTATGATTCCAAAAAATTATCGGAAATAAATAGTGTCTAAAAAAAGTCTAAATATCTGAAATATTTTTGCGAAAAAATCATCCTTTTTTATTAACAAAAATTTTTAAATTCATTTTTAAATCACAAAATTAAAAAATTCAATTTCAAAATCAAAAATTTGTTTCGATATCCCAATCACCGCCACCACCGATTCAATGCTCAAAAATCAAGTTCATTCTCCACGAGTAACCCTAAGATACGATTCGAGAGCCTGCAAATCAGGCACCTCGCCCTTCCGCATCCTGTAACAATAAAAGTGAAAAGCATCGCCAAAGGCATCAACCCGAACACTCCAGGAATGCCTGACGAGGTGATTGACGCGAAAGTAGGGTGGCGTAAACGAGATTGATATAAACAATCCACCGGGAACGAGGACACGCGAGATGGCCGACAGCGTGGCATCGAGATCCGCCTGTCCGCTGGGTGAGAGGGTCCACACGCTCTGAAAAAAAAAGGCAAACATGTATGCAAATGTATTATATTTACAGTCAGTCATGGATGGTCATGGATTGATCGATCCATTGTTTGGATGTGAGATTTGGTGCGAGTCAAGGACACCAGAACTGTCGAGGACTAATTTACCCGTCCGTCGAGGATCGTCGTTGGGGAGTCACTTCTCCCCTGCAAAAGTCAATGGACGAAAAATTGACGGTCAACCATCGACCGATAAGCGGGCATATTGATTGCACCCCCGGGAATCTAATCGGCATTCAATGACGGATGACACGACGCGCATAGTTCGTCAAAAGCCAGAAAAGAGGACCAAAAGGGCACGCGACAGCGGCATCAATTACGCAGCCATACAACAATGGATACGAAAAAGCAAGCACAAAAGGCACCGGAATACGAAAAAGCGCAGAAAATTAGAGGCAACGAACAAATTGCATTCCCGGTTGTTTTTTTGCAAGTTTCCAGTTTTTGTGCCTAAAAATAAGGAAATAGCATTGAAAATGTCAAAAAAAGGAAACAGTCAAAAAAGACCGTAAAAAGGTTGATTTACGGTCAAAGGAAAAAAAAGCTTATTTTCAAAAAAAATTATCGTAAACGTTTGGTTTATGGTAAATTGCCAAAAAAATTATATAATAGTGCTTATATTTTTTTTCTTTTTTAGTTCAAGGCAAATAACTCAACAGTTTGTGTAACGAAAAAGTGGCAAAAAAAGTAAGTGATGCAAAAAATGATCGTACCCGGATGATTTATAATAAGTCAAAAAAATAGTGATTTTTGCACCCTTTTAGGCCAGTTTTCCCAGTTGAAAACCCCAACAAACCTTTTCCTTCGTGAGCAAACTCTCGATCGATGCCTTCTCGATGACGACGTCAAACGACCCATCTGGTACCCGGTTGAGCGTTCTCATATCGTCGCAAATCCACGCCTGTTCAGGGTGTTCTGTCGCTCTTTTGGCGACGAGGACGTCCGAAAAGTCGACGTTGGTGATGTTCGGGTAGCCGGCATCAACGAGTTGTTGTGATAGCTTGGAGTTGCCGCATCCAACGTGCAGGATACGATCGGTCGATTTGAGTTCAGGAAGTATGAGTTTTGAACAGGCTGCGAAGTCAGCAACCCACTCATACTCTTCTTCGGCGACAAATCTCTCATTCCAGTAGGTCTTGGATGTGTAATCCGCTTCCTTGGTGGTTGTCATGAGAGAGGGGGCTGAAACTGCGGTAAAAGGAATTTTAGGACGTAAAAGGGGTTCAAAACGGAGAAAAACGGCATCATAAAACTTTTTTGGGGTTGAAATGTTACTTTTGACTGGAAAATATTTTTGCTACTTTTAGGTACGGTATTCCTTATCAAAATTCGTTACTTTTTTGTAAACGAAAGATACATACGATACACGGAGTAACATTTCTTGAAGCAGATATGTTACTTTTCATGTAGTAATTTTTTTCAAATCAGAAATGTTACTTTTGAACGGGAAAATATTGTTACTATTCAAATACTGTACTTTTTATCAATTTTTATCGGTTTTGACTAGAAATATATTTGTTACGTTTAAAATGCGGTTTTTCTAATCAAAATCTTTACTTTTCGCGAGTTTTTTTTTTGAAATAAAAGATACGATACTTTTTGGACCGAAAACGTTACTTCTTATTGCGCTTTTCACTGGAAACTGTTGCTACTGTATATTTTTATCGAAAACGTTACTTTTTGCGTGTTTTTACAACGTTTCGTCCGAATTTTCCCTTCAAAACCCCCAAAAAATCAACTTTGGCAATCATCCATTATCGGTCCCTCCAGAATCCAACCAATTTGTCTTTTTAGATTTTTTTTGACAATTTTTTTGTGGATCAGGCGCACGCGCCTGTGTTGTATCACGTGAGACCGTGGGAAGGGGAGATAAAAGAAGACATTGGGGACTGAATGGTCAAAAAACAACGCACAATAATAAGTCGATTCGGAAAGAAGGAGCATGAAGGAGGATAACATGCATGCAATAACAATACAAAAAAACAAACAAAAATCAAGAGACAAAAAAAAATATCGATCGAAATCGGAGGAGAATCGGACACCAGAGTCGGGGTCGATCGTTCCGAGACTGTTTGAAAAAAAAAGTCAAGATGCTGGCCACCACGAGTGTGCAGGTAGAAGCGAGGAGGTGGTGAGGAGTGCGACCAAATCATCAGGAGGACGAAAAGTTGTCGCGACTGCTTTGGTTAATCGTCGTTAGTACGGTGTAAATCGTCTGCTGCCACGCATCGGGCCTCCTCGTCCGCGACCACGGAAGCCAAAGCGTCCGCCGCCGAAGGCGCCTCGGCCCCGTAGGCCTCCTCGGCCGCCGCGTGGGGGTCGGTGGGTCGACGACATACCTGGCTTGTTCGTGCGCTTCGCGTTTACCTTGATTTGTCGGCCGAGGAAGAGGGATTCGTCGAGGGCTAGGGCGTTGTTCATTCCTTCGACTTCGGTGAACTGGATGTAGGCGAAGCTAAAAATGTACAGTGAAAACATAAACAATGCAATTTTTATAGAAAAAGCCAAAAACAGCCCAAAAACATACCCTTTAGGATGACCAGAATATTTGTCAGCAAGAATTGTGACCCGTTCAATGGGTCCACAACCACGGAAGTGCTCTTCCAACTGGATGGGCGTCGCTGCGTACTCGACGTTACCGACGTAGACACTGCGGGCGTCGAGTTCGGCCTTCTCCTCTATGGATAGGTGGACGGCCGACTGTACGTTGTGCTGGCTGCCGCTGGATATCGACAGGTTCGGCGAGTCGATGATCATGCTTCCACCGCCGGTCGTGATCTCACGGATCTTGCGCGTTTCTTCCGCCAGCTCTTGCAGTCGGTTGCTCGATGCCAACTGAAAATGTAAAAAATGGTTGACAAATACAGAAAAATGGAAAAGGAACGTAAAACTTCAAAAGTCGTTATTTTCTACTCAAATTGAACGGAAATCAACAATTTACGATCATTTTTGTGCCTAAACCATCGTTTTTGGTGATTTTTGAAACTTTTTGTGCGTTTTTTTTCAAAATTCATTGAACTTTCATGAAAAATATCGCAATGCATCGTAAACCTATCAAAATAAGCCCTTTTTGAAACAAAATAGTCAAAAAATAGTATTTTTACCGTAAAGTAAATAAAATCGTCAAAAACATACCTGAGATGAAGATAGGTCACCCTGAGCATGGTCGCCGCCTGCGCTGCCGTTGTTTAGCGGTGTGCTGGTCGGGATATCCGAAATACCGCCACCATTCTGCGCGTTGAGCTTCTCCTGCAGCGCAGCGGCGTCTTCTTCGATGGATTCGTCGAGTAGATCGCAGTCAAACGAATCATCGATCTGGTTGTTGTCTGAGTCCATGTCGGCAGCTTGGTTCGGTGCAGGCAATTACTAAAAAAACAACAAACAAAAGTGTGAATAAGTGAAAAAATCATAAAAACACGCCGCGGTGATGGAAAACTTGTCCCTGGGCAGTGGATAGCGGATAACGCCAACTACCCGGGCGTAATCCACAAAACAAAGATTAAAAAGTATAAAGCGAGAAAATCCATCGACAAGCAAGGGATGAAACAGCGACAGAAACGGCGCAAAAATGAGAAAAGAGGGGAAAAGCATCAAACCAAGGGGAGAAAGTCCGCGCGCACGCTGCGTACTGGTCATTCACTCGCCGACCAGTGCGCACACGTTGTTGTTGCTTGGTTGTTGGTTTGGTTCGCAAAATGAGACAACAAGCAAGTAAACGAATGCTCCGCTCATGAGCACTTTCCCAGCTCCGCGCTTCGGTCCAGGACCGCCCAATCCTGGGTTCTGCTTCTTCTCTTTTCCACTGCCGACCTATTAGGAAAGTTTGATAGTGTGATGACAGCTCACACCTCGTACTCACCTGCCGACAGGTTGGTAGATGTCGTTTGAAAAACAGAAGGTTGGCCTACGAGAAAATAAACACTTACCACGAAAATTGAATGGAATGGAAATGTTGTTTTACAACATTTATGAGTTGGCTATGGGAAACGTCAGAATGCAGGGGTGGGAATTATGCGAAATTTGCATGGATACCTAAAAACCTAAAATATTTTGCACGTTGAGGGGTAAAAAATAGAGGAAGATGTGAAAAAAGGCATGTTTCACGGAAGAAAATTAGGGAAAAGGAAAATTTTTCGCCGTGCGTTATGATTTACGATGCCTGTTACTCATCATTACGGTTGTTGTGCTTACTTTTTGTTACCTTTCTGTGATATCGTAAACTTTTGTGGTTTTTTTGTTACTCTTCACGCGATTTTTTATACGTTCAGTTTTTTTTGTTTGATTGCGTTTTTTAGGCTAGTTCTCACTTTTTTTTATTCAATTCGATCGTTTTTTTTACGTTTTGTTACTTTTCAAAACGCCACGCTTTGTTTTTTTACGTTTCGTATAAATTACCTTTGTTTCAGGATGGAAGCAGGTATTTCCCGGATGTACGAGGTCATTCCCGACCCCTTCGACGAAAGTCAACGTGAATACATTCGGATTTGTTTGTTTAAAGACGTCAAAAATGCCGTGGAATTGAAGATGCTGTTACAATCCGGGTCGATACAGGCTGCATTTATCCGAGCAGAGATGGTTTTGGAGCCTTTTATACTTCTCGCGGCAGCAAATCGTGCGTGTCATCAGGCGGCTCACAACCGAATGGCTACACGATCACTTCCTGCCGAACTCATTTATTCGCTTTCGCCGACGCGGAATATATCAGAATCCTTCAAAATTCTCGGCATAGGCGAGAACAGCAAGGATTTGATCGTCGTCATCTTCGGCGACATCAGTGGACACAAGATGACGGAATTGGCCGGGAAAATCGATGGACAGCCTGTTCCGCTTGATCAACTCCGATTTTGCTCTGATCGAGGATTGATCGAAAAGGTCTACATGCACGACGCCCATCTCATCTCTGAGCATGACGGGGAATCTCTGAGTGACGCTATTGTTACCCGGATTCTTGCCAAAGATCAGTGACAGTGACGTATCCGGTTTTACACGGTATGTTGTATTTTTTTTGTTATTTGTTTGTTTTTGCCACAATACCTGAAAAAAACAAACAAAATTTACCGTCAAATTGAGTACGTTTTGTATAAATTATCTTTGTTTTGGTATCGCAAGCGTTTACGGTTTTTACCTTACTTTTCCCTCATTTTTAACGTTAAATTTTTACTTTTTTTTCGTTTTTGCCCATTTTAGGCCATTTTTTTCACACTTACGCTCGATGCCAACTGAAATAGTAAAAAAACGATTGACAAATACAGAAAAATGAGCAAATGAACGTAAAACTTCAAAAACCGTAACTTTGAACGTTCATGAACAATTTACGATCATTTTTTGCCTAACATAACTTTTGCTAGGCACAAAAATGATCGTGAATGATAAGTCGTCCGTTTTGGCAATTTTTTTTTACGGTTTTTACCTTACTTTTCACACGTTTTTCTAATCGAAAGATGTTCAGTTCAGTCTGGCAGCGATTGATGGCTAGCAGCCATTGGCTACTACCATAACAATACCGAAATTCAGAAAAATCCAGTGAAAAGCGTCCAAAAGTTGAGCGAAAGCGTACTTTTTTTTCAGACCATTTTTGTGTATTTGTCTGCCTTCTCATCTACTGCTTTTTCTGATAAACTGACGCTGACTTTCGACAAATGCCAATTTTCTTCAAATCGTGTTATTTTTTAGTATGCGTACGTTTTTTTATTTAAAATAAATTTTGATTAATTTGTTTCTTATTTATTGATTTATTTGCCGCATTGTACTTTTTTCCCAATTTTTCTTTTGGGAAAGCGGAAAGTATCGTAACCAAAAACGATTCAGGAGATTATTGGAAAATTCCCTAATTCGATCATTTGAATGCGTTTTATTCTCTTTCCATCTCAAAAACTTTATTTTTGGTTTCAAGCGAGTCCAGTGTAGTGTATAAGTGTGAAAAGACCCGTGATATAGCCCTTTCCCAGTCGACTCCGGCGAATGTGTGTTCGTCTACATAATCGAGCACCGCGGAGGAACAAAGTAAGGCGAACAGCAGGCAAAAGCCTTTGCAATCTTCTTTTTCGCACTCTTGGTTGTCGTATTTGTGTTTGAATTGTTGGACGTAAGCGGTGGCAGGAGATCGAGGTCATCGGATCCGCTGTCCGCGTCGTCGAGTTCTATCTCGTCGGTGAGGCGTGATGCTTCGCCGTTAGCCTTGTCTCGCCACGGCACAGCCCTCTGTTGCGGGGGATTCATCTGATTTGCCCGGTAGTGGGTCATTGTGGCCGTCGACGCGGTCGATGTCGACGACGATGTGCCGCCGAGGAGGCCTTCTCGCTGGTCGTCGTCGTCGAGCGAAAAGTGGGTGTTGTCTGAATAAGAATTAGCGGGATTAGGACGGTTTTTGGAGTGAGAAACATTTTTTCTTTAAATACAATTATTTTCAAAAATTGTAATTTTTTATCCCGCGTGGTGCAAAAATAACCAAAAAAAATTTTCGTGGTAAGACAAATATTTATTTATCTTTGATCAACACGCGTGTGAAAATTGAATTTTTTATTCCCTCATTTGCGTCATTTTTTAAGCAAATAAACAATCGAATTTGTAACGCAAAAAAAAATTCATTTGTTTACAAACTTAAAAAAAATTTTTGGTCAGATTTGAAATTTTTTTTCAGAACGCTTGAAGGTACAAAAAAACTGTTTTTTTATTTTCGTTGTAAGACAAATATTTATTTATTTTTCATAAACTCGCACATAAAAATCGAAAATGTTTTTTTTTATTATCTCATTAGGTCATTTTTTTCAAAACATGCCTTTTTCCGAGCCAATAAACAATCGAATTTGGCACCCAAATTTTTTTCCATTTGTTGACGTTCGTATAGTGAGTTCCCAGAAAACTTGCAAAACCTCCGAATTTTGCTTGAAACAATGGAAACGTTTTTTTTCTGTCGGCGCTATTTTTGTAAAACGACGGCTTTTATGTAGTAACGCAATTATGCCACAAAAAATTTTCCCCTCTGCCAAATGGTAACATTATACAATGCCACCTGTCTACACCTGTAGTAGGTGGCGAAAAAAAAGGGAAGGATAGGCATCGTACAATTTTTTTCGCCACCTACATTTGTTATTTGAATCAAATATTGTATCACGTGAATTTCAACAACTTTTTTTACGATACATAATGCCGATTGATTTTTGAACATTTGTATTATACGTTCGTAGCATGGTTGAAAATTAGTAGCAATAAAAGTGCCGCTCATCAGGCAGCCCGACAAGTCTTATGTTCGTCGAAAATAAAATTGAAAAAAAACAACAGAAAACACATTTAATTTCAATTTTTTTCGGTGACGGGTAAAATGAAATTGGGGTTATCAAAAAATTTTTTTTGAGGTGGAAAAAAAAGTTTGAAAGAATATTTATGTGTGTGTAAAACAGTTCTTACCCTCAGCGGTGAACGGCAGGCTGGAATCCGAGATTGGGTTAGCGGTCATCATGTGTGCCAATGTGCCAAGCAAAAAAAAAGTTAGAGCCTTGTTAGTTGAGCTTGTTAGAAAAAAAGCCACTGAAACAAACGGTTGGTGGTTTTGATGTCGAATGTCGACTACAGGTGACGCACGCACACGCAAGCCTGCAGCACGGGCTCGAACTTGGAGGGGCATACAACAACTAAACACTTCCAATGGCCCGGTGGGGGCACGGGAAGGGTAGTGTACTTCGAAAAATAGTTTTTTTCTCGTCTTTTTTAAATACGTCATAACAACAGTGAACAAAACAAAACAAAAAAAAGTGGTGAAGAAATGGCATTGAAACGAGGCGGAGAGGCTGTTGTGGTCCTTAATCGATGAAAGTTGTGTTCCTAGGCTGGGAAGGGGGTTGGGGGGGGGGGGGTCTTCGAAGATATACACATGTTGCCGACGAGAATACATATATGTATGCAAATGAGGAGGGGAGAAAGAGGAGCCGCCTAGACTGGCCTAGACTTGTGCCGAGCCGTTCTTCGTTGGCAACGAAAAATGGCTAACAAGTGGCTGCCAGTCGGCGTGGTAGTTAGTGTCGAGATTGCCATCTGATAGCGACCATCGGGTGACTGCGAGACTCAAACTTGATTCAAACATGAACGCCTGGAAGGAGCAAAAATGATTTTGATGGGGATTTGGGGTGCTCTAACTCCCGTTTTTTGTCGATACAGTTTTTGGCAAAAGGCGGGAGTAAGGGAAAAATTAGATGCTCCTAATTAGGAAACAAAACAATCCCTAGGTCACTAAAAAAATTCCCAAGCAAAAAAATAAAAAATGCGCATGCTCAGATTTCCGCATCTGAACTTGACACATAGTAAATAATCCCGGGAAAATGTAGGAATTTTTCTGAATAGGAAATAAGTCAAACTTGGTCACGTGAACTTCCGCGTTTCGTTTTACACGATCGACTTTTGCAAAAGTACGAGAACGAAAAAAAAAGTGTTCAAAATTTAATTTGAACACTTTTTTAATAGCAAATACCCCATTTGAAAAAAAAATTGGATTGACCACCGTCAATTCTGAGAACGAACGAACGCGTTTGGTTTCTTTCTTTCACCCAGCTGGGACACTTCCTTAACCCCCCAAGTGTTGTTGTATGTGTAATACACATTTCACTTACCATAGTGCCATCCGCAACTCTGGCGGGTGCGAGCTTCTCATTCGAAGCAGCTTCAAAGCACTTAGCATCCGGGCCATGGGGCGTCATGATGGAATGAAGGGTGGCACCTCCGGGACGAAGACCCCCTGCACGGGCTTCGTATTCTCCAGCGATCAAGCCCATAAATTCGCTCATGCAATTTCCTGAAAGGGATGCAGGTAGGAGGAGGGATGGGGAAGGGAACGAGCCATAATGGCACACTTATGTACGTATAGAGCCTCGTCATTTCTGTGAATTTTTTTTTTAAATTTATTTCACAACCAGCCCTTGCGCATGATAGAAAGCCTTTGCCGGGGGAGACGAGAACAAGCGCGCGGGCGCATTTTAGAGCAACATAGTGACGGGGAAAGGAAAGCAAGCTGGCAAACGAGTGTTGTCAAGTTTTGGCATCCCTTTTCCCCGCATGCATCCCTAACCAGGCTGTCTGTCCCCTGTCGGCAAGTCGTGTGTCCTCAGGCCATGCCTCTCGGTCTCGGTCTCGGTCGTTATTGACCGTCAAGACGCTCACATCGGCCACGCCTGTCCTGTCGCCCGTAGAAGAGTTGTTGAAAAGCAGCGCCAGGGTTACACGGACGGGGACGGGGACGGTTCTGTCGTCGCCAATAATTTTGGTGTGGCCATCCTGTCCTTCTCCATGAAAGACGCCGCCGGAAATCACTGAAGACGAGAGCTCGCGAGAGGAGAGAGTTCTTCTTCCCCTCTCCTCTTTTTTGCGGTCAATTTTCTCCTCTAGGATGCAATCATCTGCCATCATGGCTCGGCAAAGTCAGAATAAAAGAATAAAAGAGGGTAAATGCATTTATTTGCAAGTGGATATAAAAGTCCTGCTTCTTTCTAAATAATAGTAAATTATCTTGACAGATGATCGTATTATTCTGTGCTATGCTATGCGCCCATGGAAAAGCCAAAGATTGAGGATGAGAAAAATCCTGACTTGTGCAAAACAAACCAATTTGGAAAGTCAAAATTGAAATAAACCCCATGCCGAGAGCCTTTGGCGGTCTTTTAAAAAATATTTTCTCACAAAAGTTTGCCATCCTGCCAGTCAAGTTGTCGAGAAAAAAAAATTCCAAAAAAAAAACATCTTGATTGCAAACATGCAAACATCAGACGTCTGAATATTTTTTCAACCGATTCTGACGTTTTCAAAAATTTTTGAAAGCTGCGAAATTGGTCCAAAAAATTTTACGACTTTTTTTAAGAAACATCAAAGGCATTTAGATTTTTTTCTTTTTCCTTTGATGTTTTTTTTAAAATTATTTTGCATGTTCAAAAAAACTCACGATGATAATAGGGCGGCCGAAATGTGTTCGTGGCAACCCCCCATCTCGGAGGAAATATGACGAAATCCGCGATGGCAGTGCCCGGATGAGTCGACGGGGCCGTCAGCACGGTGAAAACTGAGGGATCACAGTGATCGAAGGATACGGTATTAATGACCATAAACTTGGTCAAATCGTATTTGAATGGCACGTAATTTCCGTGCCAAGCCACAACGTTGAAGGGAGAAAACTTCTGATTTGCTTCGAAAAGACTGCCCTGGAATTTCTGGCACACTTTGAAGTCGATGTCCTGGCGATCTTCAAACCAGGCCGTGGGAACCTCGAAATCCCGGGGATTAGCCAGTCCATTGGCTCCGATCGGGCCGAGACCGGGGAGTTCAAAGTGGGTACCGTAGACTTCTAGGACGTAGCCACGGGCGATGGTCGCGGACGAATTTGGATCGAGAGAAACCGAAAATCGAATTCCAGAAGGGATTACCAGGATCTCGAGCGGTGCAACGGTCAGGAGTCCAAATTCAGTGGTCACCTGTAGCGTGCCCTGCTGGGGAACTATCAGGAAATCTCCATCGGCATTCGCGAAGCATCGATTTTCCATCGCTTTCGAAAATGCGTAAAAATAAACTGCGAGGCCGGTTCTCGCCTGAGGGCATCCGGCCCCGGCTACGGTATACAGACCGTCGATGAAGTCTCCATCTTCCGTGCCCTGAGACGTGGGTGACTTGTGGGGATGCCAGCGAAGTTGATTGGGCTCAGGTGGCTGGGAGGCAAAGTCCGAGATGAGTCGGTCGTGCTCGACTGCCTTGAACGGCCGATGCACGACCGATGGCAGGATACGGTAGAGCCAGGATCGCTTGTTTTCTGCCCGGGGTGCCGTGAAAGCTGTGCCATTGATTTGCTCGGCGTACAATCCATAGGGACATTTTTGAGGGCTGTTTTGACGTTCTGGAAGCGCATTGGGGGCTCGGGGATCGTTGGTGGCGAATTCGTTGCCGAAACCTGTCTGGTACTTGAGCTAAAAAGGATGGTTTTTTTGAAGTTTTTTGAACGTTTTTAGGACTCTAAAAATTTTCAAGGGAATTCAACAATTTTTTAGGCCGGTAAAAACGTTTAAAATAATTCATATATTTTTTTAGGCCGGTAAAAACGTTCAAAACAAATTTTAAAAAAATTATTTTTTTTAAATGTTAAAAAAAACATAAAATATTCCTTTTTTAAAAACGTTTTTTTAAGTTGCAATTTAGCAAAAAAATTAACTTAGCATTTATAAATTCATTTGCACGTTAGAAAAACGTGACAAAACTTGATGACATGTTTTACGTGACACGCATTAAAAAAATTATACGTGGCAAACATGCTAAAAGTTACATAGTGCCAAACAAAAATTGTATTTAAATTTTTATAAAAAAAAAACAAATAAACTCACGTTGACAAAAGGTGACGACGCCATGACGACGACAAGTACTTAGTTTTTGTCTTTGGACTGGTCGTGGTATTGGAGCAGGATCAGGAGAACATAACGGAAGGAAAATTGTCAGAGTTGCATTGACCCGCCCTGCGCGATTCGATTCTTTCACCGATCATCATCAGCAGCATCACTTTCGATCATTTCTCCTCTCTGGCTATCGTGCAAGACGATCGACCTGTCTTGCACGATGCACGCCGCGCCGCGTTCCACCAGGTGACCAAAGATTGCGATGGACAGGACAAGCGTTAAACGACCCTGTCTTCATTTCAGTGAAATGTGATTTCATCGAAATTGGAAGAACGTGCGCGCAAACAAGCATGCGTGCGGTTTTTTTGTTTTCTGATTATAAATATTTACGACACTGGAGATTTCGGTGGGCGATTATTGCGGTATCAGATCTATTTTGATCCTTGATAAGAGCTATGGCGCGCGTTGAAGCATCCCAATTATACAACTTTTGAACATAATAAGATAAAAATACATTTTAAGTGAAAATTTTTTAAATCTAAATTTAAAAAATATTCTTTATTCTAAATTTCAAATTACCTTTTTTAAAGTAAATTTTCTATTTTCTTTATTCTACAAGATTTGGAAAATAAATTTATTGTTATTATTTTTTCACGGGGATCCACGACGTATATCTAACTCTGTGCCGCAATCATCGAAGTCGCAACCGTCGCCGAACTTCGGAGGAGAAGACAACTAATGTTGTCGGGTATCCGACACGAAAAAAACCGTTTTACGCTCAAAAAAGCATAAATTTTCCACTAATTAAAAATTGTTGCATAATAATTCTTTTATTTTTGGTTGATTGCTGTTGTGAAAATAAAAATAAAATTTTTTGCTAGATTTAAAAAAAAACAACATTTTTTAGAAAAAAAAACCATTTTTTGGATCTTTTCTGTTTTTCTGGAAACCTTTTTTTTCTGGAAAATTTCGGGTACCCGAACCGAAATTTCAGAATTTCGGGTTGGAGTGGCACATTGACCTGATCAACTTTCCCGGAAATGAAGGCAAAACCCTCTCCCAAAAACGGCAATAATTCCTCAGACAAACAATGAATTAATTTATCAAACGGAAAGTTATCATGACCTCGGCGGGCAACGAAAAACACCCACCCTTCATGATTTCCCCCAAAAAGCAAAAAAAAAGAACGAGGAAATCAAAAAATACAGAATCACGATTTCCGTTTCCGCCCACCAACAATTAAATTTTCTGACTTCCAAAAACAAAAAAAAACGAAACGCAAACAAGCACCCTCAGTTGTTGTTCGTGAAGCGGACCTTCTGGTCACGACGACGATTCTGCGCATTGGGATTCCACTGACGCTTGGTGCCGTCCTGGTTGAAGCGATGATCCTGGTTGCCGCCGCGTCTGTCGCCCTGGTAGCCGCGCTGACGGTTTTTGTCGTCCTGGCCCTGTCGGTCGTCTCCGCCTCGCCGGGTCACGTACCAGTTGCCTGCGCCGGCGTAGCCTCGGCCAGTGCCGCGTGGTTCAATGATCTGCAAAAAAAAAGAACACCATAAATGACTGTTTTCACGTTTTCTAGAATTTTTCTCACCTGTTCGTTGTTTTCCGTCAAGATTGCGAGTTTATCCGTCAGACTGAGAGCAGCAATCTGGAGTCGACTCGGCTCGACGCGATGCATGATGAGGCAGTTGGTCGGCTCGTCGAGGGTGGCTCTGAGTTCCTCTTGGATGATCATTTTGCTAAAAGTGAAGAAAAATTGATTTTTTGAGCGTCACAGTCGCTCAAAAACCAACCTGATGATAGAGTAGACGTGCTGCTTGGAGAGCTCAAAGGTCTCGCAGAGGTTGGAGAGGGAGACCGTCAGGTAGACCGTCGAGTACATCAGAAGGTAGGTCCGGAGGGCTTCTTCCTGGATGCGACTCACGACCATTTCCTTGACAGCGTCGGTGTTTCTGAAGAGATTCCAGACCTTGGCGTTCATCTTGTCGTTGATGATGTAGTCCCGGCACTTGCGCCAGTCGCCACGCAGCATCGCGCGGGAAGCCGCGACGACGTGTTCACGTGGAAGCTCGGGAGGCCCGATCAGCGGAGACTTTTCGGATAGCTTGAGCTGGAAGTGGAATGACCGGGAAAGAAGGCGTCTCTTGATCTCGAATTCCTGACACGCAATGTTCGGGATCTCAAGCAGCATCGACGAGACCAGGTAGACGCATTCGAGGAGCTCGAGGTTGATGTGCATGTGGTAGGGCACCTGCATCGACTTTTCCTTGGCCTCCTGCTCGGAGGACTTGTCCGCCGATCGGGGTGGCACGCCCTGCGCGAGGAGTTCCTTCGTCCGCTGGGTGTTCTGGATCTCGGAAAGTCCCTGGTGAGCCTCACGTATGAAGCCGTGTCGGAAGGCGCAGAGACCGAGCTGACAGATGACCCGGTTGTAGAGAATCTGCGTGGCGGCATCCGAGTGGTCGACGATGGCCTGGAGGTGAGACATGAGCATGAGGTCCTTCGCCTTCTGCCAGCGGTCGTGGAGCGCGTGGTGGTAGATGTGACAGAGCATGGCGCGTTGCCGGAACTGCATCATGTTGGGCAGCGCGTAGACCGTGTTGCAGAGGTGATCCATGAGCGCGTTGGTCGCGTCTTCGTCGGCGGCGTACTTGTAGTAGATGTGCTCGATGCGGACGACACAGATCGTGGCAATTTCGCTGGGATCAAAGATGTTATCCTTCTGGCGTTTTTCGACGTAGAGCTGGGTCTTTTCGATCAGGTCACAGAGCTCGCGTTCGCCCTTCAGCCTGAAAAAAAACAACATTTTTATTAATAGCACAAAGAATATTTTTGCGAAAAAAATCCGTAAAAAACAAATTTTACTTAAAAAAATTGCGTAAAAAAAACAATTTTTTTACAATTCCATAAAAAACAATTTTTTAAATAAAAATTCCGTAATGAAACTAAATTTAAAAAAATTGTAAAAAAACATTTTTTTGAAAAACCAGCGAAAAAAAACCAACTTTTCAAGGTAATCCGTGCTGTGACAATCCGCGTGCTGGAAAATCTTGGTCAACTCATCGTCGAGCCGCTTGACCAGCAGGACAATGGATGCGTGGATTCTGATAGGCTTCGTCGTGTCGTGGAAGTTCTCCTGATCATCAAGTACGTCAACAGACACCGCAACATCCGGGTACTTGTTCAGCAGATCGACAACGTTGTCGACCGTCTCGCGGGTCGTCTTCCACGATTCATAGGCCATGGATTGGCTCAGCTTCGTGTCCATCTCGAAAAGAGCAGCAATGATCGTCAGACGAATCTTGACCAGAATCCCGCCGCCAAATTCCTTTTCCTCGGCAATGTTGTAGAGTTCCTGGAGGTACTTCAGGTAGGTCTTGGTGTTCGTCGACTTTCTGCCGCGGTTGACCGTGATCTCGTTGAACTTTTCGATGAACAGTTCAAGCGTGATCTCGGCCTTGGGAGGGAAGAGAGGCTTCTCGCCGACGACCGGCACCTGTTCCCAGCCTTCATCGCCGCTGTCGCCTTCTAGCTGCTCCTGCTTGGGGCGCTTCTGCTCCTTGCGCTTACGGCTCTTGCGTTCGCGTTCCTGCGGGTCTTTCCTGGAAAAAAATGAGTGATAATGGATTTAAAACGAGATAAATGACATAAAAATTAACCTAAAAGTAAAAAAAAGCCGCTGGATAAATAAAATTTAGACTGGGTTACGTTACTTTTCAATCGAAACTCAAAAGTAACAAAAAACGATACAAAATACCGTAAACATTGGCCTAAAAAGTAAGAAAATTTGACACTTTAAAAAAATTTAGGCTTACGTTTTTTTCAAATCGTAAGTCAAAGTAACAAAAAGAAGCACAAAGTACCGTAAATGTTAACGTAAAAAGTAATAAAAACACTGTGCATTATAAAAATTTGGGGTAGATTATGTTATTATTCACCGTAACTCAAAAGTAACAAAAAACGGTACAGAATACCGTAAAAATTGGCAAAAAGGTAAAAAAAACAATGCAATATAAAAATTTCGCCCGGGCTACGTTCTTTTTCATCGTAACTCAAAAGTAACACTTTTTCTCAATTTTAACGAAAAAAAAACTTACTTCAAAAACAGAGCGCGAAGCTGCTCGACCTGGAGACTCTCAATGTCGGAATCGATCGACGACGCCGAAGACTCATCCGTGTCACTGTCCCACGATTCAGCGCCCTCGCCTTCAGATTCCGACGACGAAGACGATCGCATGACCGGTCGTCCTCCGGAAGGAGCAGTCGGGACAGGCTGGGGCGCCGGAGCTTCGACTTCTGCCTCCGCGTCATCCGGAGTCATGTAGCCGACCTCGTCGGCATCCGCGCGATAAGCCGTGATTTCTTCCTCGAATTCCTTGTTGTACTTTCGGAGTTTCTGGCGGAGCGCATTGAAAGACTTGGTATTTGTCTTGTTCATGTTGACGCCGCGTCCTGCCTTTTGGTCTTCGTACTGGGCTGTCAGGAAGTCTTCAAGCTCGACGAGATACCGGATATAAAATCTCGGCACAGTCAGGCCTTCCCTGTTCATGACGGTCTTTGCTTTCGCGTAGTCCTTGACCAGGGCTTCGTATTCTGAAAAAGCAGTCCAATTTAGCCTAAAACCATCAAAAAGTAAGTAAACTCACTGGTAAGAAGCGTGGTAAAATCCTTGATTTTCTCAGCATTCCGGGAAAGCTTGATGTTTTCCTTCAGCGTATCGTAGACTTTGTCCTTGGCTGCGCGAACGACGCGACGCGGAGCATCGTCTTCCGAATCGCTGAACAACGGCACTTCCGCCTGACGGGTTGCCGGTGCGCGAACCGCGACCTCGGGCTCCGAGTCTGAATCCGATGAATCGGAACTTCCGTGGAAGAACTTCGACATCTGCAAACGTTGGTTTGAGAGAGAAAAAATCAATCACGCGTCGACACAACGATCAATATTTCAGAAGAATGAAGTGGTGACGTAACGCACGTGAAAACGGTAAGAATAAAACAAGCGAAAGTTCAAAAAGACAAAAAAGAAATGTAAAATGACGCAAAAATTGGGAAAAGCATGAAAACAACTCGACGCTTTTTGTTCGTGTCGGGAGCATCGGATTTGAATTTTTTGAAAATTGAATGTAAATCGATGGTAAAAAAGGATACGTTCTGTCGTAACGATAAAATGTTATCTAACAGTAGTTATTCATCAAAAATAAACCGTAAAGAAGTAACAAAAGGTAACGATATGCGTTTTTGATTTTTAGAAAAACAGGAATGAAAACGTAATTTTTTTTCCGTTTTCAATTTTGTTGGAAATAAAAACCGGATAATCGATACATGATTCCGACTTTTTAGACATCAGGTAAAAAAAAAACAGGACAGCAAAAGCACGACAACGATCCATAAAAGCAAAAAAAAACAAAAACTGTAGCATCCTTTGAGAATGTGAACGATTCACTGTGCCCCACCGGGCGGCATTCACACTTGCCGCAGTCACTCCGGATCTTATCGCTGGGAATCTGTCTCTGCGACGTCCGCGCGTAGTCGAACATTTGAATACGACCCTGACCCAATTGTGGCATTGTCCCCTCCCCTTTTGTGGTCAATATAAGGACGGCACGCAGTGCCATCCTTGGCTTAGTTGGAACTTGTTGGGATTGTATATTGGTGTTGTAGTCCTCTGTAGTCCTTGAATCACCGTGCGAGTGGTCAAGGCAAGGTTTGCGAGGAATGAATAAACTACATTCATCAACTCTGCCTTCTGCGTGGTTATTCCACAAAAACAAAGCAAAACTTTCGCTGCGAAACCAATTTCGGTGTGAGAGAATTCAATTTACAATTTTTTGCCAAATAACAATAAAACCGCGCTGAACAACGCGTGTACTTGATGATTCTTTCCTCCTGCTAAAGTCAACTTCTTTGACAACGTTATGGTGGATTACGAAGCAATTGGCGGTGGACGATTTCGTGAGCGTCACCGTCTCATTGAAGCTCAGTCCTCAGTTATCGTCCATTCTGCTGATTTTCCTTTTTTGAGAGCCGAAGCTTTGAAAAAGAAATTTCGATCTGCCTGCAAGCTTGCTGTTAGTTCGTAAGTCTCTCTTTTTTTGCCGTGATTTTTTTAGGAATCATTTATGCTTCCAGGAAAAATCAGCTCCTTACAATCATCACTGCCGATCGACAGCTCGAATTCTACAGCTTGAAGGGCGATGACGTTATTCCAAAGTATCGGGCGCAGTGTGGGTTTTTATTACGATATCAAAAACATTTTGGATAATTTTACGATAAAACGTACTTTTTTAAAGAATAACTGAAATTTGCGCCTAAAATGTTACTTCACGTGCGTTGAATAACATTTTTTCATCGCTAAAACGTTACTTTTTGGGTGCTGTTTTTTGGAAGTAACAACTTTTGCGCACTAAAATATTACGTTACGTCCGATGGATAACATTGAAAGTTCGCTCTTCTGTTACTTTTATTGGTGCTGTTTTTGCGTAATAACATTTTTTCGACGCTTGTTTTGTTACTTCATGTGCGCTGAAGAACTCGTTTTATGAATATACGATAGATTACGATAGTTTTCAATTTTTACCCTAGCTTTACCGTTTCACTTGTCCCCATTTTCAGTGCTTCATGACCTTCACCCCGAATTCTGCCTTCTCGAATGGTCAGCATCTCAGTCCCTTCTGGTCTCGACACGCAGTTCAGCAGTCCTCGACATCTTTGAAGCATCCGGTCGTTACAGTTACAGTATCCAGCTTGAAGACAAGTCTTTTGATCCCAAACGGATTATTTCTGATTTGAAATTTGTTGTTTCTGAAGATTCGGACTTTTATGACGTGCTGTACATCCTTCAACTCAATGCTCGGCTGTCAGTGTACAAATTAGGGTGAGTATCGTAATTTTTTTGTTGCGAGATAATTTTTTTTGGGTTTTTAGAAAAAATGAAAATTACGAGGTTTTGTGCCTTCCTGTGTTGCTGGGGATCCCGAGAGGATTCTGCATGGCTCTGCTCCCGTCGAGGCAGATGTTTGTCGTGTCAACTGAATACCTGGCATCCAGCCAGCAGTCTCCAAGCAGTTTCACGGATCTTGGACTCGCGTCTTTTGAAATGGACACTCAAAAGCACAAATATGTGTTGAGAAAGCTTCTTCCCGAGTCTCCGCCCAGACTTGCGACGTTGTGGAACGTGTTTTCGGACAACCGGGCAGGGATCATCTCACTTTCGACGAATTCCGACGAATCGTCAATCCTAGCAGTCACCAGCCGGGGCGAAGTCGTCCTCTTCGACGTCCAAGAAGATTCCAGCCTTTCAATCCGGCATTTTTTGCTTCCTGATTCTGACCCACGGCTCCAGGCAATCTGGACAACTTCAACTGAAGCAGCGATTCTCAATCTCAGTGGCACAGTCGTCCTCGATGACCTCGAAGCCTTTTTCGACGGAAACACGGATGGCACGGTTATCGAGGCGTGCTGCTCTCTTTGTCCTGTTGCGGCGAACGAACTCGTCGCGTTCTCTGAGGAAGAATTGACAAATGCACCTGTCGTCAGCGACAACGCTCTCCTCAATCAGTTTTGGTTTTTTACGCTCTTTCGACTCCAGTTTATCTACAAGTGGATCAAGGTGCTGAGTGGCGCTGTTGTGGGTCAGCCGATGGAAGACGTCAGGTCGGATTATCAGAGATCGTTCAAATACGTCATTTATAAGCTCAAAACTATCACCTTGTATCAGTATGTCAAGAAATTGGTTGGTTTTTTTGTATGAAAAAAAAATTCGCAAAAAAATTTATTTTTGGGATAAAATCATATTTTTGACAAACTGTTATTTTTTGGATTTACAATCAGAACATACTAAAACAGTTAGTGTCGTAAAATCGATACTGTAATCGTAATCGAAAACTGTTACGCCCGCTAAATAACATTTTTGAATCGATAAAACGCTACTTTTTGGGTGCTCTTTTTGGGAAGTAACATCTTTTGCTCACTAAAATATTATGTTACGTGCACTGCATAACATTCAAAGTTTTCTATTTTGTTACGTTTTGGGCGCTGTTTTTGACGAGTAACGTTTTATTCGACGCTTATTTTGTTACTTCATGTAACGCGCCGCGTTTAAAAATTTTCCTCAAAAACGCAATTTTTTAACTGACTCAAAAAAATGATACAATTGATATTTGCAAATTCCGCTGTCGCAAAAAAACGAACATCTAAAAGCGCAAATATGCATGGGGGTCTGATTTTTGGGCAAGCAAATTAATGATAATTAATGATAATGAAACTCCAATGGGTTTCATTGTCGTGAAAGGCGTGTTCATTTCATGAACTCATGAGAAGCACAAACGGGCCGTTTTCTGAATTCATGAAAAGCACAGTCGATCGTGAGTGTTGAAATCACGCGCGTTTAAGTTTGTGTTTTTGCTGTAAAAAATAGGTGCCATTTATTTTTCAATGTTCACAACAATGATATCGAACAAAGGGTGACAAAAATCAACTGCAATGTAAAGAGAAACTTTATTCATGACTTGATTACGGCATCACATTTCATCACCAATGATCAAGCTTGAATTATGCCACAATAAATTCATGTTTCGTGCATAAAAAAGCTATGCCATTAACTATCATACTGCTTGAACTTGCAGCGAACCAAGAGATTCATGTTTTGACGAGATAAAATCGGTGAAGGAGAAGCAATGTCAAGTGACACTGATGTGACAACATTTCTGACTAACACTTATAGAAAAAAATTTACATCAAAAACGGTAACGCGTTTTGAACTTTTGTTCGTTAGAATGCTGTCAGTGTTACCGGATATCATGTCTACCACGGCTTGCTCACTTTTTTTTCTCAACGAATCGATGACTTTTATGACACGTTTCAGGCTAAATAAAATGGCATCCTTTAGATACGTTTTCAGCTACGTTTTGATGATGAAATGTGATGCCGTAATCGAGTCATGAATAAAGTTTCTCTTTACATTGCAGTTGATTTTTGTCACCCTTTTTTCGATATCATTGTTGTGAACACTGAAAAATAAATGGCACCTATATTTTACTGTAAAAACACAAACTAATGCGCTCGTGATTTCAACACTCACGATCGACTGTGCTTTTCATGAATTCAGAAAACGAACCGTTTGTGCTTTTCATGAGTTCATGAAATGAACACGCCTTTCACGCGTGCTCAACCTCAAAAAATCAGTGAAATTCAAATTTTGAAAACAAATAGAGTGCGTTAATTGTCTAAGAAACGAAGGCTTAATGATCATTAAGTGTCAAAAAATTCAAGGCATGCATATTTACGTATTTAGGTTGTCCAAGTTTTTGCGATCACGGTTTTTTCGTTGTTTATGTTCATTTTTTCAGGTTTTTTTCAAAATTCCATTTTCGTGAAAAAAAATTAAACGCGGCGCGTTATGTGTACTGAATAACTTTTTTTGACGCAAAATTGTTACTTTTGAAGGCACTATTTTTTACGTTTATATATTATTTTTGATATTGCGCGTTGTTTTTTTTCAATTTCCTCATGTGCCCAGTTTTTTCAGCTTTCCAAAAACGAGTACTACGAAGCCGAGCGCCTGGCCCGATCGGACCCAACCTTTGACGTGGACATCATCTACAAGCAGCAATGGCTGGACCAACGCAAGAACACCGACGAAAGCCTCGTCAACGTCCTCCGCCAGGTCAAAGATAAGTCCTGGGTCGTCCACGAATGCCTGACGTCGATGACGACCGATGTCGAGATTCAGCGACAACTTCTCGACCTTGCCGAGCTAGCAGTCGTCGATTTGGACGACAAAAAGCTCGCCAAGGATGTCCAGAAAGCCAAGATCATGTTTGAGTCCCTCGGCGAAGCGCTCGAGGTAACACCTGAGCTGTTCCATCGTTTTCGGGGTGTCAATGTGCTCGAAGCCGCGTTGTACCTTGCGCAGGAGGCAAATATGGAGTTGCTGGTTCATTTTGTGCCCCTGCATGTAAATTTGCTCAGGCCGTGGTTGTTGTCGATCCTGGATTTCATCCCGGAGGCAATCCATGTTTCGAGGTTTGTAGACCTGCTTCCGACCAAGTCAAAGTCGGCGAATGATGGCATTTTCACAACCGACGATTTTAAATCGGATGCTGCTGGAGGAAAAGAATTTGAAGAGCAGTTGCCCGGTGGGTTGGAAAAAGCGGGGAAGTTGGTCATCAGCGAAGCAGCCACGGATCCCGCGGGAGTCGAAGCATTCATAGCCTCGTGGGCCGAAAAACGCGCCAAAGCCATCGACGAAACCACCGGGTTGGTCGATCACGCGACGGCTTTTCTCCACGAAATGATCGACAAAGGATTCAACGAACTTGCGTGCCTGCTGAAAAGGTTCAATTTCTACAAGGACTTTGTCGCTTCCACGTCGGCGGTTGTCTTGACTTATGAAAAGTTTTCGAACATGGACGCCGGGGAGCTGAGGAATTCCATTTTGAAACATGTGAGTTTTTTTTTATTTTGGGGTAAAAACAGGAGCAAAAAAAGGGGAAAACACATTTTTTTGTTTTTAAAAAAATCGATTTTATTTTTTTGCAAATATTTGAAAAAAATTGGATAAAAAGTAGAAACACAAATTTTTGCTGAAAAATTAATTTTGATGTGTTTTTGGTACGAAAATTCGATTTTTAGCTGATACTCAAAAATTATTTTGGATCGGGGTAAAAAATCCAAATTAAACCGAAACGCGTATTTCTGAAAAAAATGAAATATACATTTTTTGCAGAAATACGCGTTTCGGTTACTCTTGGGACGAAAATTTTATTTTGAACAAAAATTATTTTTTGAAAAAATAATCCCATATTTTTTTGCAGAAAAAAAGTTTTTTTCGAAAAATTTTTTTTGGCAAAAATTTCTATTTTTTGACAAAAAAAATGTCTAAATCGAAAACTGGACACCATTTTTATCCAAATTAGGACCAAGACAAGTTTCCACGTTTTTCAGATGAACGAAACCCAAATCCGGGACCGAATGCTTCGGATAGTCGAGCTTTTCGAAGAATTCCACCCCAAAACGGCTGCCAATGACGTCCTGCACATTGCGAGCAACTGTTCACAGGTCAGCTTTGCCATTCTCCACATTCTCTGGAGTCAGCGGCGAAGTTTTGTCTCCCGCGACCTCCTGTCAGCCTGCTTCTCGGAATCCGACCTGAAAGGACCCAATCTCATCTGTACGCTTGAAAAATTTGATTTTGAACCGGAAATCACCGAAGCACTTCAACTTTTTGAGTCTTACGATTACAATCCGACATTTCTGCTTGTCAAGTCGAGTACGACGTCCGAAGAGTCGGCAAACCAGGTAGTTCATCAGTTTTTGAATTTGGCGTTCGGGAAGAAGGATCCAAACTGGATTGCGATATTCAATCTTCTCAAGAAAGTCAGGCTGCTTCTCTGGACAGAGATCGTAACCATCCATGGCCTGCTGAACGTATTTGCATCGCTGCTACTGACCAAACTCTCCAAGGAGAGATTTCTCGGATTCCCATTTCATCTCGTCGTCGATGTCAAGTTCAAGGATCCTGAAAAACTATCCAATGAGTAAGTTTTTTGAAAAAAAAGAAGAAATGGGTTTTGAGTGGAAATTTGGGAGAAAAATATGAAATTCAAGAAAATATTTTCATATGTTACTTCTTCTGAATTTGTTTACGGGAAAACCGATTTTTTTAGGTTTTCACATTTTTTTGCGGTTTTTGAGCGGAAATTTAGGTAAAAGGTTTTCGATACCTAAAAATACGGTTTTTTCAATTGTTTTTTACTTAAAATATGATTTTATAACAACTTTACTTTTTATCTGTGAATGATTGAAATTTTATGTCAAAAAATTACGGTACCTAAAAATGCAGTTTTTTCTATCGTAAAAAGTTTTTGTTTCATTTTTATTCATGTTTTCATTTTTTTTTGGGTTTTGAGCGGAAATTTGGGGGAAGTTTACGATACCTAAAAATGCCGTTCTTGCAGTGTTTCTACCGTAAAATCTTGTTTTTTCCTTTTTTTCACTTTTTTGCTTTCAGCGAATGGCAAACCCTTCTCCTAACCAAAAGCCAGGAATTCGTCGATCGCGCGATGCCCGAAGATGAAGACGACAACCTCAAACTGGCACGCGACATCCTCTCCCTTATCCCGCCCTCTGTGAAGCCCAGTCCGGCCATCACGGATCAACTTCGGTCAATCGACGTCATCGTGGCGTGCATCGACCTCGGATGCACCCGGTTACCCGCAAATTATCGTTTCTGCGAGCCAGAAGACCTGCTACGAGAAGCGGTCTCGACGCGAAAAAACTACAGACAAGTCAAGACGTGTGCGGAGTTGAGCAAACTCCTGGGCCTTCAGCCTCCGGTGGCCAAGGCTATGGCGTACTGCGCCGAGCAGGCTTTCGCCGTTGACGATCAATCAACTTTGGAGAATTATGTCAAGAAACTGGCTACGACGTCCAAGGATCTGCCTGTCATTTACAACGTTTGTAAAGCGATTGTTGAGACTGGGAAGCAGAAACATGTATGTTTTGGGGGTTTTGATGGATTTTGGGGTGAAAAGGATGTTTTTTAGCTGACAGCGGAACTGGTCGTCTGTATGCTCCAAAACTGTCCAACTGAAAAGTTGTACGAGGTTTCTGAAGTCCTGGAAGCGATCGACTACGATAATCTCATGCTGGCCGAACACGAAGACTCAGACCAGGCTTCCAAGCACCTGGCGGCCCTCAACAAACTCAAGGACAACATTTTGGAGTCTATTCCACTTTTTCCGGGGAAGGAGACATCAGAAACTCGCCCAGGTGAGTCCACATCCAGCAGACAGTCACCTGAATCGTCAAATCCCGTCGAAGACGACGAACTCCACCTGGATCCCATGTATGCTGACATCCGGGACCTCCACAAAGTCCACCTGACCCTACCCTCGCCATCTGCCACCTGGACCCCCGGGCAGTGGTCTGCTTCCTCGGCGACGATGGCTACGATCACAGCGGTCCTCGAAAGGGAGCGAAACCCGGATGAAAGCGTCGCGCTGAAGAATGACACCCTCAGAAAGGCTGCGGAAGGTCTGACAAAGGTGGTCGAGGCGAGCGAAGTGCCCCTGACCGAGGCGGCCATCCAGTCGCTGCCAACCGGTGCTCTGGTTCACCTGGCGAGGGGCGAAGAGCCGAAAACAGCGGTGGAGCGTGTCCTGTCGACTGGGTGCGATCGGGAAAGGTTTTTTGAGGATTCAGAGTATCGGGAGGACACTCTCCTGGGTCTGATCATGACGACCGATCGGAAGTTGATCGAAGACATCCAGGAAGTTGCTGAGAAGTTCAAAATTCTAACATGGAAATTGCACATGACGTTGATTGAATTTTTATTGACTGAGGATGAGTGGGTTTTTTTCAAATTGTTTACGGTTTTTTAAGAGTCAAAAAATCTGTTTTTTTAATTTGTAGAAAAACTTTGTTTTTTTAATTTGTTGAAATTTTGTTTTTTTTTAATTTGTAGAAAACTTTAGTTTTAAAAAATTGTTTCAAGCTTAAAATTTTTGTAAATTTGAAAAATTTCGAAATTTTTTTTCAATTTTTATTGTATTTTTTACATAAAAAAATGTTTAATTTGAAACGAAAAATAAATTCTTTTTTTTTATATTTTTATAATTCGAATTTTTTTTCATTGAAGATTTTTATGTTTTTTTTTAATTTAAAAATTGTTTTCAAGAATTAATTTTTTTTCCCTTTTTCTAATCAATAAAAAATTCCAGCATCAAACCAGTAGAAATCCGAAACCTCATCCGAGACTACAACCTCCGAGAATCCCTCTGGACGGATGAAGACAACCTCTTCGCAGCTCTCCGACGCAACGTCCTGCCCCTGCTTCCCGAGGGCGACAACAACCGCCTCAAACTCTACCTAACCCTCTTCCGAGCTCCTCAACCGGAAGTTGTCTTCTTCAAATGCGTGCCTGCAATCCTCAAAGTTCAGCCGGGAGCCAGGCTGAGGGAGATACTCGCCGGCGACGAAAGAACCATCCTCGCATGGCTCTCCCTGGCTTACGCGAGTCCGGATCACGAAAACGAGTTGAAAGCCTTTGCCACGTTTGCCCGTACTCTGCCGAATACGGATGGCTTCAGGTCCAAGGTACTCGCTAGGCTGAAGGACTTTAACAAATGATAACGGGATCCACGTAACCAAAAAATTATGAAGTTATGGTGTTTTCACTTTTTTAGTGGAGTTAATTGCTAACGTAATTATCATACAATGATATAAATGTTCACGTGTTTTAACATGATTTTGGGGGATTTAGAATTAGTGTTTATCTGATATCACTTTTTTTATACCATGATCTGATATGGTCTTAGAAAAAGATATCATGATCAGGGTTGAGCGAACGTTCGTGTTCGTTCGCGAACAAATTTTTTTTAAAGTTTATTTGTGCAACGTTCGTTCGTGTTCGTTCGCAACATTGTTCGCGTTCGTTCGGTTTTTCGAACAATTCTGAAAAATTGTTCGTGTTCGTTCGCGAACAAAAAAACGGGCTGTTCGCTCAACCCTGATCATGATCTGATTCTGATTTAAAAATTTTTTTAAATACGCCTGATAAAGTGCGTTTCAAAAGGATAGGCTCACCCCTAAAATCCGATGTTGCAAAAAAATGGTTAAACCTACAATAACGGGAGTAGGCTCAATCGATCCGGCGTGAGAAGATACTATAGTTAGGGTACTTGCGATAATTATTTGCAGCTAATTACGGCCTCAGAAAAATAAATTTTACTTTTTGACCGTTTCAAAAGGATAGGCTCACTTTGGATTTTATTAAAAATAATTTATTTTATGCGCGCTAAAAATCCGAACACCTGCTATCTGTAACACATGTGATGTCTTTGATTAGAATATGCCCTAAAATCCCTGTTGCACACACTTTTTTTAGAACGTTTTACGCATTTTGGGAAATAAAACCTCTAACATCAATAATGGTTTCCTGAAAGTCAGTGATTGCCGGGATGAGGCGTCTATTGACACATAGTGCATTGCTGCGATACCCTTGTTAGTTTTTGAAAGGTTTGACATTAATTCATCCCATTTACAAATATTTAAAAAATATTTTCTGATGTTGACTATTAAAAAAATTAAGATTTTATGCAGTTTTTTACCTCCCTTGACCGAGCCAATTTTTTACTGGATCATCGACGGGTATAAAACGATAGTAGGCAACTATTCTGAACTTGCTGACACAATTTGCAGCCTATGCAGGTTACGACAAACAGTACACCGGGCGTTTTGTTAAAGCCAAGTTCAGCTACTATCACCACGGGAGCCTCCACAGCTAAAATTGCAGGTTTTTTAAAAAACCTACGTCTGGAAACGCTTCAATACATTTTTGCATTATAAAATTAATTATTTGTTTCCAATAAACCCAACATGAATGGCTGCAATCGTAAAAAAATTCGAATATTTGTACTTGACATCAAACTCTAACCTTCGAGGAATAGCATTTTCTGTGTCTGGGTTTTGTTTCGAACTGAATGACTTGCAAACTGTTTCAAACAGTACTGCATAGTTGCCTACTATCGTTTTATACCCGTCGATGATCCAGTAAAAAATTGGCTCGGTCAGGGGAGGTAAAAAACTGCATAAAATCTTAATTTTTTTAATAGTCAACATCAGAAAATATTTTTTTAATATTTGTAAATGATATGAATTAATGTCAAACCTTTCAAAAACTAACAAGGGTATCACAGCAATGCACTATGTGTCAATAGACGCCTCATCCCGACAATCACTGACTTTCAGGAAACCATTATTGATGTTAGAGGTTTTATTTCCCAAAATGCGTAAAACGTTCTAAAAAAAGTGTGTGCAACAGGGATTTTAGGGCATATTCTAATCAAAGACATCACATGTGTTACAGATAGCTGGTGTTCGGATTTTTAGCGCGCATAAAATAAATTATTTTTAATAAAATCCAAAGTGAGCCTATCCTTTTGAAACGGTCAAAAAGTAAAATTTATTTTTCTGAGGCCGTAATGAGCTGCAAATAATTATCGCAAGTACCCTAACTACAGTAACTTCTCACGGTGGATCGAATGAGCCTACTCCCGTTATTGTAGGTTTAACCATTTTTTTGCAAGATCCGATTTTATGGGTGAGCCTATCCTTTTGAAACGCACTGTATCAGGATATCAAACTTGATATCAGCATGATAATTACGATTTTGCCATCATGATACTACATATGCTGATAGTTAAAAATTCTTGCCTGTCTGATACTGATCCTGATATCAGTATCAGGCCTAGGCCTGATCTGATATCATATAAAAGTTTGGTATCTGATATTTGATATCAGCCTATCCAAAGTTCGGATAGGGTTTTGCGGTTGATAACGAGACAATGTTCCCGGCGACCGGCAGCTCTTTTGAAAAAATTTCATTAGATTAGAAAAAAGTCTAAGGAATAATTAATATAAATAATCTGATTAAATTTCTGGAGTTCTTTTATGAACACCGTTTTTTATAAATACATCGACATTAAAAAATGTTTTTTGTATTTACTCTTCAAATTGCATGTTCATTATTCTTTGCAATAGGGAAGTGCTTCCGGTTCTCTATGCGAAACGATTTGAGGACGAGAACACGGAATAACGGGAAAAGGCTGATAGCTAGATTGTGTATCACTGTGTTTACAGGTGTCCTCTGGAGTCTAAAAAAAATCAGAAAAAAATATTGATTTGTTTTCAAGTAAAAATAGAAACTTACGCCGGAACTGGGATTATAAGGAACGTATTGAACGCAACTTGTGCTTCTCATAGCAACGCCATCGACTGAATCAGGATAAAAGCCCGGAGGACAATCAAAATAGATAGGAACGCTGCATAAGACTTTGTTGTGGTAGAGTGGATCCTGCGGGTACAAGTTGTCAGTAAAGTTGTTAAACAGCATGCCGATGTACTGATCTGGCCAAGTTCCTGTGGTGACCTCCAAAGGCGCGGGGAGTGCTGTACCATCCACATTTTTGTATTTCTTAACGTTGTATGGTTCCGGGCAAGGAATACTCACTCCGATTACAGTATACTCAGTTGGATTTACAAGGGTTTCTGAAAAAAAGTTTGAAGAAAAAAACACACGACATGTCCCCACTCAAAAATTCTCGTTGTTCGATCGAACTGATGGTCGCCGGAATAGCTTCGGGATTCAGAGACCGACAGGCATTGATAAGATCGCAACGATCCACACTCGGTGCCGTGTATATTTGATAGCATTTACCGATGCCATTTAATTCGCTGTATACATATGAGTTATCAGGACACGGAGTCTTGGGCAGGGTAATTGCGCACAGTACCTTAGTAACAGCGTTTCGTAACTGGGCATTCGAAACGTCATGCGTTAGGCCGTGCGAAAACATGCCAAGGTACTCTTGACCGTTAACATTTGTTATACTTTGCAGAGGTGCGGGAAGTTCGGTGCCATCAACATTCACAAAATGATGCACATCTTTTGAGCACGGAATGTAAACTCCAATAAGAGTATACCTTTCGGGATTCGGAAGTGTCTCTGAAAAAAAATATGGAAAAGCAAACCTATATTTATTGAACTCACTCATGAACTCGCGTTCTTCAATCGAGCTGATGGTTGCCGGAATAGCCTCTGGGTGCAGTGGACGACAGTAGTCAATAAGCTTACATCGATCGACTTTTTCGTTAATATCAAATAGCTTGTAACACTTTTTGGTGCCATTGATTTCCTTGTAAGTGTAAGACTCATCAGGGCATCCGTTGTTCGTCGTTGCCACAGACAATGCGGTTACGCTGAAAAAATACACGAGAGAGAGTTGCCACATGATAAAAAATCTAAAAAGGCTTGTTCTTGTATTCTTTACGAGTTGCATGCATAAGGTGCACCTTATATGGAAATATAATATTTATTTGCTAGATTCTGCTGCAGAAATTCATGTAGCCATGACGTGGATTTTTTACGTGATTTCCGACATTGTTATTGCAAAAACTAATATATTTCTTACATGGGACGTTATCGCCCCCGTAAGCTATGTATATTATTGCAAAAAATATCATGGCTGCAAATTTTGCAGAGCACACTGTACAACTGTTTACATCAGAGATCATAAATCC
Organism: Turbatrix aceti; assembly: GCA_963969345.1. Lineage (NCBI taxonomy): Eukaryota > Metazoa > Nematoda > Chromadorea > Rhabditida > Panagrolaimidae > Turbatrix > Turbatrix aceti. Next base: position 1,908,092 of record OZ017769.1, on the reverse strand, counting down.
CAGAACATCCCAAACCATCCCTGATCAATGTCTTCTTGAGCCTTATAAATAGTTCACATTCAGGTATAAGATCAAAATACACATTTATACTAAAAATTAGACATCAAAAATGTAAATCAACATATATTCATGATCTAATGCGTACGTACGTCATCGTCTTCTTCGCCATTGTCGTTTTTGAGTGAGACAAGGTGAGAAAGCACAGACAATGGCAAAAAGAAAGCGTGCGGCAAGAAAATAGAATGGGCGATACCGTGAGCCTGCAAAGAGTTCATTGGCACGGCACTACAGTTATTCGCCGCCTCCTCGGTCATAGCGTCGTTTAACTGGCCAACAAGTGACCTCGTTGGTTGTGGGCTTGTTTGAACGATTTTGTGAATCAATAAAGCATCAAAAAATTGTTTTTACGGTAAAAATGTTGCTACCTGTTCAATTTTCAAAGGAATTGGCGCCAACCAGGGTTTTCCACGGCCCGGGCCGGGCCGATTGGTTTTGTTGGCCGGCCCGGGCCAAAACGGGCCGGAAAATAATTTAAAAAATGCATATTTTACGCAAAATTTATGAAAAATTTTATGAAAAAGTAAAAATGCAAAGAAATGCACGCAGAATGCTGACCTGGCACTGCTCTTTTGGGCTAATCTGGAAGCAAAAGGTAAATCGCGGGCGCCGTAATTTTGTCGTCAGTTCATAAGAGCACTAATAATTGAGCGGAAAATGAATCTGTGCAACGATGAGGAAGTGTCTCTGCCTCCTTCGGGTTTGTTGTTGTTTTTTAACGGTTTTTAGACGATAAAATTTATTTACAAAACTAGGTACTTTTAAGGCGGGCCGGCCCGGGCTGGCCCGGGCCGGGCCGGGCCTCAATTTTGCAAGCCCGGCCCGGCCCGGGCCGAAAAAAAACAGGCCCGTTGAGAACCCTGGCGCCAACATTGGCGTTTGTCCTTCCTCAGAGCCCGCATGCTGCTTGCAACTTTGCGCTTTTTTTGAAAAAAAACGTTACTTCAAACAAATAAAAATACATAACTTCAGAAGTAATACTTTTCTGTTATCGTAATTTTTTGTATTTTCAACTAAAAAAGTATTATAGATATCGTAAATTATCGGGATTTTTGACTTTTTGGTCATTTTTTGCTCATTCGGGACATTTTGTTCTGTTTTTTACCAGTTTTTGTGCATGCAGTTTTTTTTGCAGCATTTTCCCTCCAAATGACCAACCACCGACGAAGGTCGTTGGTTGGGCCTCGGCGGTCAGCTGTGCCATTGGGCGATGCCTATGCCTTCTCCGACGATGAAGATTCTGCCCCGATGGCTGGGCATGCGTTCGAGGGGTCGCCTGAGGCGTCGGTATCTTCGCAGGTGGTTTTTGAGGCGTCACCGGAGAAAGAAAGCGGCTCCGGCGGCGGAGGGGGCCGAGTTCGATTCGAGTCTTCGTCTTCGTCCTCCTCCGCGTCGAATTTGGCAGCTATCGATCTACCGACTTCTTCGATGGTCATAGAAGCTTCCGAATCTTATCCCCAGGCGACTTTTGAAGATTCCCAGCCCACACAAGACGCCTGTTTCGACGAAATCACGAATTTTGACTCCCCAAATCCCGAAAAAGAACTCGAAATCGACAACACATCCGAAAAAGACAGTGTCGAGGGTTTTACCGATTCAGACGACGAACACGAACTCACACGACAGGCTGTCCGCTGCGCCGAGGCCCTGGAAGCCGAAGAACGCACCGAAGCGTCCAAGAGGCGCTTCGAAGCGACCCAACGCATGCTGCCATCGCTCATGGTTTTTGGCAGGATAAATACGACAGTGCTAGCGGATATCTACGAACTGGAGGACGAAAATACCATTTTTCGGGCTCCGAGGCTGGATGACGTTAATTCCGAGAATGTGGAGGACTACATTCAGAATCGGCTTTGCGCAGAGGGCGTTTCGATGGAAACACTCACTCAGAGGGTCCGGGCCGATGCCGGGGAGGTCGAAGTTGAGGACGAGCCGACCCAGGCGACGCCGGAAGTCGAGGTTGGTTTTTTTACTTCGGGTATGTTAAAAAATGGGAAAAGATGTGTTTTAACTAAATTACGTGCATTTGGCGTGCTTTTTTCGACTTTTACGCGTCAAAAACCCAAAAAAAACGGATTTTAGGCTTATTTAGGCCTTTTATCTTCAAAATCAGTAGTTTCGCTTCAGGACACAACTAAATCGTACTGGACGATAATACAAAGCCAAAAGACCGTAAAGAACGTAAACCCAGTAAGTTTTCCTCCTTTCTGTTGGCCTAAATTTTTTTTTGCGTTTTTGCCATTTTTAGGATGTTGACGAGGATTTGGAAAACTCCGGTACGGACTCAGCTTCCGACAACGATGACGTAGAATCCACGCATTCTGACGTCGATCTGTTGATTGGCCTCGACGACTTTGACGAGAATTATGATCACGAAAATTACCTCCAGGTATCGGGATACGTGTCGGACGAGGGAAAACCCCTCGTTGAAATCCCCGATGACGGCAAGATCCGTGACGTGGACTGTCTGCCTGTCAGGGGGCTTTTTGCCGCCAGCGATGAAGACCCGGAAGCCATCGAACGCAAGGTGGAGGAATGGGACGCTGAAGCGGATGCCGGCGAGGCTGAAATCATCGTTGCTGACAACGACTCTGTAAGTGAACATTTTGCATATTTTTTATCATCAAATTTTGCCAAAGGTATTATATTTATTTAGTTTTTACTGTTCTTGAAGTTTTTTTTGTAAAAAATGATCTGATAGAGTTAGGATTACCTAAAATAGTTTTTTTTTGTCATTTTTGACGATTATATATTGATAGACGTAGTTTTTGATGGAGAATCCATGAAAAATATAAAACTATGGGGTTAGCACCTTGGAAAATGCCGAAAATCACATAGACATTTAAAAAATTGGCAACATTTTTTAGACATTTTTCAAGGTGCCGACCCTATACTTATATTTTTTTCGGATTGTACATCAAAAATTACGCCGATCAATATACACCGCAGCTTTGGAAATGCCGTAATTTTTATTTATGTTTCCAAAAATCGTAAAAAATGGCAAAAAAACGATTTTCGTCTAGCGTAACTCTGCCAGACAAATGTTACGGTAAAAACTTTTCATGGAGTTTATAAAAGCCAATTTTAGGAAATTGACGCGCCCTGGAGGGAGATTGAACTCGCGTACCGGATAGAAGACGTCTGTCACCTCAAACTCGTCGACGGACCCACGGTCGTGCTCGAGGGAGCGACTCGCATCGACGCCCAGGCTCCCATTCGATTCCATCCGGATTCCGGGCTGCTTTGCGATGACGTCGGCGACGGACTCGGCACCTACTGGCTGTTTCCGTCCTTCCAGCAGAAATCAGACGAATTCGACGATGCCAACGACGAAACAATGGATTCTAGTACTCCTGCGTCAGCATCGACGTCGACGTCAGTTCAGGTGCTATCGATTGATGACTGATCGTCGTTCCGTTTGTTGTTGTTTGCCCGGTTGGCATCCAGAATACAGGTGACAGGTGCAGCCTCATTTGCATATTCATCGGGGTCGATTTGTTGTCAGCATCCGGTTTTTATTTTTGCGTCAGCGACCTGTCAATAGATTGGGGAACGAGCGAGTGTTGCATTTTTTTGTGTTTTTGGGTGGTGTGATAAGAGCGGAAGTTGTAAAGCGTGGAATTGTGTCCCATTGCTTTGATAAGGGTTGACGCACGCTCAAAAGTTCCGGAGTGGGGGGGAGATGACCGGTTGTGCTATTTACGGATACGCGGATCGGATGCGTTTTTTTGTGCACCAGAAAAATGTTTTCCAAGTGGGACTTGAAAAATTAAAAATAACGGTATAAAAAATATACACAAAAAAAATATAAAAAAAAAATTTTTTGAACACATGCTAATTTAAAAAAAATGTAAATATTGCCAAAATTGGCATCAGACATTTTTAGTTGTTGAAAATCTTCGAAAAAAGTTTTTATTGTGACTTGATGTCTTACAAAAAAATTTTTTGTAGAACACAAAAACCTTATTTTTTTGCTGTTGCAGAGCGTTTGTATTACGATTTTTTTTGAATCCTTGCAAATTTTTGTTTTGGTGCATTTTGTGATACGATACGTCTAAACTAAATAAATAAATGTAAATATGCCAAAATCAATGTCGTATCCCTATAAAAAAAATGTTGTCAACAAAAACCGTGGTATTTTCTTACATTTCTATTTTTATCCTGTTTTAAGCCTACCCAGAAAAGCACGGTTTTGGTTTTCGTCTGTCTTTTTCGTTACTTGATTTATTTAAATAATTGGCATCGTTAAAGATTTAAAAAAATCCTTGAAGAGGCGTTCAAACGTAAAAAAACATTTTTTCGCCCGTAAACAAACATTTTTGAGGGGGTCGGTCGCGAGTCGCGACTCGTGTGTGTTCTAAAAAAACCAACGATGACGGACGGCGAATGAATGAATCAGTAACGAAATCTCTTGTTGTTGTTGTTTGATTTCTGGACACTTTTATGAGTCTCTAGCGTACATACGACGTACCAGAGAGTGTTTGCTTGGTACGTCGTATGCGTTTGAATACAATAAAGTGAATTTTTTTACGAAAGCGTCCAGTGTTACTTTGATAGCGGTTTGGTGGCGAAAAAAAGCAGAACCGGCCGAGACCAGTCGCATGTAGCCTAGCTCGGTGCGGTCCCATGCTTCCCTCCCCCTATTTTGTTTTTTTCAACAACGCCCGTTCCGTCGGTTGACAGTCCGTTTACGTTCCTTTTTTTCCGTTTTTTATTCTAGCGGCTCGCAAAGTGATTCATAATAATTTTGGCGGCCAGTCGGCCGACTTTGAGGAGAAAACAATGCCGGAAAAGAATAAAAAACATTTTTTTTTTGACATTTTTTCATTTTGAAAACCAGAAAAAAATTTTATGCCGTTTTTTTCCACATTTTTGGCCTTAAAACTGGAAAAAAATTGTATATACTTCCGAGCCGTTGATTTTTTACCTGAGCCTGGGCGTGTAGTGCGTGGGTACCAGCACCTGTGAATAATTGTCTGTCTTTCTTTTTCTGACACTTGGTACAAAAATATCCAATAAAAAGGTGTGCTTTCCGGTTATTTGCACTTTTCTTAGCGAGTTGAATTATATACAGGTGTTTCGTCTGCACGCAGGTGAATTTGAAGACAAAAAAAATAGAAACAGACTAAATTTCAAGTTTGAAAACAAACAAAAAACGCGAAAAAATGATTTTCCACTCGAGACCTTGTGGACCCCCCAACGTGCGGAATATTCGCAGGTTGCACGCATTTTTTCTCTTATTCGAAGTTTTTTTGTAAATTATTTTTCTGTAGGCACGAACATTTTGTCTGGTTTATACGCCGTAGTTTGGTCAATTTCATGCCTCACACGCAATTTTCCTGTCCCCATTTTCACATAGAATTCCAATATTTAGACAATTTACGGTTTTTGGTCCTTTTCCGTGATTTTTTTACAAAGAATGCCGCACAATGTTTTTACGATAACAATTTCGTATGCCATTTTTATTTCTCTTCCTCCTTCGCTTCCTGTTCCATATTATGCATGACAACCCCAGAATTTTCTTCGATCTGGAAATTCAATTAGACAACAATTTTTTTTTGCTTCTGTGAAAAGACAGTCAGCAGGCGAACGAACAAACGTGATTCGCCCCACCTGCTGATTGGACATTTTTCTCCCGTTTTTTGTCAGTTACTTGATTAAGGGCACGTAATTGAGAGTGTTACAAAAAAATCACGCCTTTTCAAAATTGATTTATTGGCCTTTGAACGGGGAGATAAACATGGTTGTTTTGTGTATGTATCGTAAACTGTTATTTTTCGTTGAAAGTTCATCATGACACGAGTTTCGCGATATAAGCATTTCGCAATAACAGCGCGTGTTTTTTTGTGTTGTGATATCGATTTTTTTGTATTGTTTGAAATTTTTGGTATCAACAAGGAATTGTTTTCGTGTTTTTGTTGATCCCACAAAAAAAACGACGCTTTGCGCGCATTTTTTTTTATTTTTAGATTTTTTTGACGTTAAACGACAAGATTTTTTCCGTTTACGGCAAAAGCTGTTTTTGCAGGATGAATATTTTTCGTAAGAAATATAAAAAAAAATTTTGTTTGAACAATTTTCGATTGAAAAACGGAAAAAAATTTTTTTTACACATTTGTTAAAAAAATTAAAAAAAGATTTGAAAATTAACATTTTTGTGCGCGAAATCAAAATTTTTGCAGAAATCGGAGAAAAATTTGAGGATTTTTGATTTATGTCAAAAAAATTTGCCCTAATTTTTTCTCAATTTTTGTAAAATTTTAACTTCAAATTTACAAAAATTGCAAAAAAATCGAAATCACTTGCAACATAAAAAAATTTTCCCATTGTTATCGTAACACTAGGATAGTCAAACCCATCAAAAATAACGATGGTGGTATATAAATACATATAACGTGACGCAAAGGATGTCTCCACAACAAAAAAATCATCATCCGTTATTTGTTGTTAATCCTGAGCATCAAAGTTCATCGGTGTCTACAGAACTTGTGCTTTGTTGCTTCCTTTTTCCTTTTGCGTCGTCGCTCGCGCAAAAGCCCTATCGACCAGCCCGCCGGCCGAGACCGGTCATGACTCCTCCGACCTGCCCTACCCTACCTACCCGCGCAGGAAGCAGCACCCGTTAGGGGGGCTGATGCGAGACGAGACAAGACGACAACCACCGAAGTCGTCGAAGCTGGCTGCCCTCCTCCTTTTCCGCCGAGAGTCAGTCGACTTCGGCGGCGGTTGCAGCAACAACCAACCCGTTCGTTACCTACTTCTATCCTAGTCTCCCTTTTTTCGCCCGTTCGCCCTGCGCAAGCGGATAAACCCGTATAAGTACATGCATGCAAACATGTACATATACGCGTGCGAGTGCGCGACGACGTGTACGTGTAAAAACGTGGTTTATCAATTTTTTTCACTCCCCTTGTTAACTTTTTTCTTTCGTTGAAGATAAAACCTGGACCCTGCAATTTTTCATCCCTGGTGGCATTTCGAAAAACAGCAAAAAACAGCTGACATCAAAAAGAAAAACAAAATCGAAATCGAGATCGGAAAACGAATGCGTTTTCCGAGTTGTATTTCCCCAGCTCCAACAACCACCCTCTGGCGCCGGAACAATCACTCGTACCACCACCATCCACACAATCATTACAAAAAGCCAGCTACCAAATCTCAGCGCCTGGTTGACGGCCTCAAGAGTCGGTGCCTCTACCTTTGTCGTGGTTGTACGTTTTCCCCACCCACTCCCCTCATGAGGCACGTTCATGAGTGAGCGTTCATAGTTTTTGCCGCTGTAGAGGGCTTGGCCTCTTTTCCACTTTGAACATGTCAGGTGGAGGGAAAAAACGAAAAAAAACAACAATTTAGGCTAGGGCTCACATCAGGGGCGCGGGGGGGGCTGCTGAATAAGCTTTTACGATACAAAAGGGCAGACTGACACTGGTTTGCCCAAAAACTCCCCATTTATTAGTCAAAAGGTGCTTTTAGACTGCTTATGACGCGAAGGTGATTAAAAATGCCGTTAGCACGTTGCAAAGTGTCGTAACCACTTGCACTATCGTTTTTGGCAGTTTTCGGCACTTTGCAAGGTGACAACATAATATGGTTCTATTTTTAATGAATTCTAGGCTGTAAATAGCGCGTGAATGACAAAAAAAAAAGGGAAAAAAATTTTTTTGGGTATTTTTACACGGATTTTGGGGAAAAAAAGTAGGTAAAAGATCGTACGTAATGGAAACTGTAGAATGGAGATGAAAATATTACTTTTGGTATGAAAAAAATTCGGGGAAAAGTAATACTTTCTTTACGATATTTTTGACTTGGAAGTATTATTACTTTTTTTACGTTACTTTTTTGGTCCAAAAGTAATACTTTTTTGGAGATGCATTTTCGTGCTAAAAGTACAAGTTTTTTTCCCAACCCTAAAAGCTGGTTTCAAAAAAATTTCACTGATTTCAAAAAGGAAAAAAAAGATTTGAGCACGCGATAGGATAGCCTCTGCCATGCGGCTTGGTTTACGTTCACGTTTTTTTTTCCTGTTTGTGAAAAAGCGCATCCATCCCATTCATCGATGCGATGTTTTTGTTGCGCGCAGCATGCGATCATTGTTTTGGCGTGTGAAGTGTGTTGAGAGTTGTGCAGTGATGTGGCTGCTTTTTTTTCTTCGGTCTTCCCTGCGCCTTTTCCTTCTTTTTTTCCATTTTCTTTCTTTCAAATAGCTGCTTTCGTCTCTCATTTTTTTTCGACAGCGTGAAAGAAAGAAAAACAGACGAACTACATGCAAGCTTGCTCTGGCTCTGTGTCTGCTTCGGCGCGTGGACGTAGTATGTATTTCAGACAGGCGGCTGCAATATGTCCGTTTTTATAAGTTTTTTTTATTAAAGTTTTTACTCACTCTTGCGTGCTTGATTTTTGATTTTGGCATTTATTTTGGGGTTGTTTTGTTTGATCGTGTTTATTTACGGTTGTTTTGTTCTTGGAGGGAAAGATGATCGTTACTCGGTCAATCCAGGCGGGTTACGTTACACGTATGCGCCTGCGCTCGTTCCCGGACACGCTCACGCCGCTTTGCTTGGCGAGGTGATCACCTGCGCGTAGGGCGTAGGCGATAGCTTTTTCCCGGATCTTACCGCGACCCAAAAGTTGCTTTTCCCCTGGTTTACGACATTTGAGGCAATTTTTGTTCGGCGTTATCGATTTTCGGAGTTGAGTTCTTTGTTGTTCTCAAAACGCCATGCATGCTCTCCCCGACAGGGATTTATCTAACACCACAGGCGACCACAACCACCGACCAGCCAACCCTTAAAAATATTAGATAAATTTTTTGTCACGCCTTTTCCGTCCCATTTTTTCCCTGGCCTAAAAATGTAATATTTAATATGAAACATTCTGAACCTAAAATAATTTGCAGGTGCAAACCCGACGTCATCTACCACCACGATTTCGTCACCTGTAGAAACCGAAAACGTACCCCCTCCACCAACGGAGCAGCAGCAGCGACGAAGCAGCAGCAGCGGGGTGGCAGTGGCGGTTCCGTTATACGCATCGACGACCAATACAACAACAACGTCTCGTGGAAGTCTGTGCGATCCATCGCTATCGACGGTCATGGAAGGCACGCTTTCAAAGTGGACAAATGTCGTCCATGGATGGCAGTATAGATTCTTCGTCCTGAGCGATGACGTACTTGCATATTATACGTCGCGGGAGAAAATGCTTCGACGACAGCAGCGCGGATGCATACGACTCAAAGGCGCTACGATTGGCATCGATGGCGAAAACAACTCACAGTTTACGATCAATGTTGATGGAAAGGTTTTTCATCTACAGGTTGGTGCATTTTGGGGTGGTAATATTTTTTGATCGCAAATATACTGTACATAGGATGGGTTTTATAATGTTACTTTTTGGGTGAAAAAATTTTGGGGGGAAAAGTAATACTTTACGTTCGTTATTTGACTTAAAAGTATTACTTTGCCTAAAAATTATTTCGTTTTTTTTAAACTAAAAAGTAATACCTTTTTGTTGCTTTTTGACCTAAAAGTAATACTTTTTTTGTTACTTTTTGACCCAAAAGTAATACTTTTTTACGTTACCTTTTCGCTCAAAGTAATATTTTTTTGCTCTTGTTGAACGTAACATTTTTTTATTTTAGGAAATATCGTAGCTCTACTGTACTCTTGTTTTGTTACCTTCAGTTTTTCTCCTGGGGATTAATTTTTGGAGCAATTAGCGTTTGCGTTTACTTTTTATAGTTTTTTACGATTTTTATGTTTCACGTCTTTCTTTACTTATTTTTGCCAATCGTGATATGTTTTGTCGTTTCTTATAGCGAATTTTTGTGGTTTTTTGGGGTGTTTGACTGTTTTCTGATCGTATTTTTGTGGGTAGTTTTTTTCTTTTGATTTGCGAACTATTTTTACAAAATTTGGTACCTAAATTGAAAAAGTGGATATTTTGGGAGTAAATTTGTATAAAATAATTCTAACAATGACTGATAATTCGGATTGCAACATAGCGTCGCGTTATCTCTTTTTTTTATTGTTGGAGACCTTTTATCTACTACATTTTGTTTACGTCAAATTGTTTCCTTCTGTTTTGCTTTTTTGTGCGAACAAATGTCATTTTTTAAACAGAAAACAATAATTTACTACCTCTACATTGCTTGACGCGCCCCAGGGAATGGCCTATTGTCTGCAACTTGCCCACCGGATAGTGACGTAAAACGCTGGATTAAAAAAGTGTTTCCTTTGTTTTTGATCTTTTTCGTAGGCTTTGATGTGGACATAAGCTCTGCCTGCTCCGGTCGCTGTTATTTCTGACGCTTATGCATACATAGTTAGTTGATAATGTCAGACACATCGCTGGCAGCCAGGCTGGGGCATAGCATACGCATATCCATGACATTTTTTTTAAATATAAATTTTGCTTTGATGCTATAACGTCAAATGAAACCACAGACGAGATTTTGCTGGCATCTGTGTTTGCTTATTTTTTGAACATGACGAGACGTGACCGACTGAGGACAGAACAGGCGAAGGGGAAGGAAGCAAAGCACAGAAAACGGACTCGTCATGTTCTAACTGAGGCGAAGAAGCGTAACTAATTTTATCAAGCGATGGAACGAAAAAAAAGAGAGGGATGAAACGCATATGCACTTTGTCAGGCCAGTTGTAGTACCAACCAGATGTCTGTCTATTGGATGGTTTAAACCGGGGAAAATGTTTTTTTAGGATAACTTTTGGGTTGGGGGGTTGTAAATTATGGTGCTGTTAAAAAATTGCAAGATATGCTTTTTTGGGGTGCGGATGAATTTTTTGGGAGAGTTTCTTATCAGGAGTAAGCACCTGGACTGAACCGGACCTGCTGGGGTGTCGGTGACTTACTTGACCTTTTACTGATTGCAAGCGGGAAAATGTTACGACTGCGGCTGTTTATGATCGTTAAATTTTTTTATTGGGGGGAAAGTTTTGAGGGGTAGGTGGATTAAAAGATGTTGGTTGTTCCGGTGATAGGTTAATTAAAAAAATGTATAAACAAGTTTTTTGTGATGTTTTTTATCCGATTATTGTTTATTTTGGTAACCGTTTATGATTCCTAGAAAAAAAGCGTGCAAAGTTGCGTTTTTTAGTTTTTTTGGGGTAAATATTGATATTTTTTTTATTTTTTGCAGAAGAAATTCTTTTTTGTCTTTTTGATGATGGATCATTGTTCTTTTTTGATTTCCTGCATGATAAATTGACCCTCGATTGCCACGTGGTTGCTACGTGGCTGTCTACCTTTTTCCCATCCCATTAGTTTTTTTTTGATGACTGGACGATGAGACAAAAATGAACACTGCAGCCAGGTGAAGGGTCTGGAGGTTGAACAAAGCTGTGGTCTGTATTTTTAGCTTCTGGAAAGAAAAACACCCCAAATTTTGATGATTCATAAATTTTTTCGGGAAAAAACAATTTTTTTTGTTTGCACGTTTGTGTTTGTTTGTTTTTTCTTAAAAAAACGGGGGAGTAAACATTTTGAATTGTTTTGAAATTTTTAATTATTTAAAGAAATAAAAAATTTAATTGTTAAATTTTTTGATCGATTGCAGGGCCGCGAGCAGGCAGACCGAGACACATGGGTACGAGCTCTGGAAAGAGCGATACATGAAAAATCCGGCTACTACAAGCCACCGGATGAAGACCCGATTGTGGAGCTTGAGCAGCGGGTGAATCACGCGGAAAAGCAGCTAGCGGATATCCTCGAACAGGTACGCCGCTTCGAGCAACACGCAGAACAGTCTTCGAGGCGTCGAAAGACGGTCTTTGACGTCATCCATTCCGTCAAACGCCTCCAATCCACGGTGGATCATTCAATCATCATCCTGCAGCAGGTCGAGCGAGACCTCAAGCGCGACGGAGAGGCCAAGGGCTCCGAAGCCGAGGTCGTTGAGGCTGAGGAAGAAGGGGACAAGGAGGTGAGCTTTTTTTGGGGGAAATTTGAAAAAATTGATAAAAAAAAAGTTTTGTACTTTTTTTGTTTTGTTTCTTTGAATTTTGTAAAACAAAAATATTTTTATATTTTTTTTACTCTGGCAAATTTTTATTTAAAAAAGGGTCCCAAAATATTTTTTTTGGCGTTAGGAGAAAGTTTTCCAGACAAAAAAGGCACACATTATTTTGGACTTTTTTTATGGAACCGGTCTAACTAGTATAATCGAGATGAACGCCGTAGAACGAACTGGGCGATATCTACTAGGATATAAGGAAGAAAATACACTAGATCATGATGGTTTTTGACTCCATTTATGCAAGGACTTTCTTTCTTCTTTTTTTTGTGCGTTCGAGGAGTCAAATTTACTGCGGTGTCGTTGAACCATGTTTACACGTTGTTTTTTTTCTGTTAGTTTGTTTTTTTTTGCTGTAGGAGTTATGCATGGTTTTTGGGAGGCTGATGATGCTCTTTTTTGAGAGAAAGAGGAGGAAAAAAGCGTTTAGTATGCACGCACGTGTGTGTGAAAGCTTTTAGACCGGATGGGACTTTTTTTGGTTCCATCAGAGTTATTTGTCATGTCAGTTTTGATTTTTGGAAACGAAAAAAACTTTGGGCGGTGAAAATCATTTTTGGGAAATATTTTATGACTTAGAATTTTTTAACGTGAATTTGAAGTACCGGAATTTTTTTTGGGGGACCTTTAGCCCATTTGATAAATTTAGGGTACCAAAAAGTTTTTTTGATAACGCGCAAAAATCAGTTTTTGGAAAAAAAGCCTGGCTAGAGGTTGTTGGGTTTTTTATATGTTTATTTTGCATTGAAATATTCTGAGCATTCATTCCCCGGTAGACGGCCATTCTGAACTGACTTGTCGCCTGGAGCGCACGACTGACTGCCACTGACTGACTGACTGACTGACTGACCCGGAATCTACTGACTACTACTGACTGTATCCTCGACCAATTTTTTTTAAAACCACTGATCCCTCTTTTTTTGCAGGAAGAAGAAGACATCGTCGTTGACTCCATTGTTCCACCGATAACCTACTCAAGCAGCAGCGAAGACGAGGACGAATTCTTCGACGCAACCAGTGGTGGTGGTCTCTTCAGCGACGAAGAGGACGGCATGGGCCGTAAGCGGAGTTCGTCGAGTCCTGTGAGTCCAAAGACGTCGTCGTCTGCAAAATCGACGTCAACCTCGCCATCGAGTCAAAACACCGAACCCGACTGGGGAGACGAAAATGAAGACTTTGACCAGATCTACAAAAACAACGAAGAATCCGAACTCGGAGACGTCCAGCAACAGCATGGCTCTGTCCTCATGCACCTCCTCTCCCAGGTCTCCGTAGGCATGGATCTCACCAAGGTCACGCTGCCGACATTCATCCTGGAGCGAAGATCACTCCTCGAGATGTACGCGGACTTCTTTGCGCATCCCGACGACTTTATTCTGGGCACGAGACGCGACAGCGCTGAGGAGAGGTTCATCTCTGTCGTCAGGTATTACCTATCTGCGTTTTACCCCGCGAGAAAGTCCGGTGTCGCAAAGAAACCGTATAATCCTATATTGGGTGAGACTTTTCGGTGTAGATGGACCGTACCGGAGATAGCGCAGACCGGTGAAGCGACCAAGTCTGGGCCTTTTCCTGGATCTGATTTGAGTCAGGTGAGTAAGAACAAATTTTTGATTATAAATTTTTTATGACGTAAAATTTTTTGATTTTAAAAATGAAAAAAAAATCCGATTTTTAAAAATGACGGAAAATTTTGTGAAATGAATTTTTTTTTTTTTTCTATTTTTTAAATAATAGAAATTTTTTCAAAGAATTTTTTTTGTGCGTTACCGTTTCTTTTGTAAATTTTTATTTAATGAATTTTTATTTGCAAATCAAAATTATTTTTGACAACAGAAATTAAAAAAAAATTTTGAAAATAAACGTTATTCTAGTTTTTTTTATAAATATTTTTTTCGGTTTTTTACAGGTAACATTTGTCGCTGAACAAGTAAGCCACCATCCGCCGGTATCCGCGTTCTACGCAGAGCATCCAGGAGCACGTGTATCACTCGATGCTCATATCTGGACAAAATCCTCATTTCTGGGTCTCTCAATTGGTGTTGCCAATATTGGGCATGCAGTTGTTACACTCCATGACTACGATGAAAAATACGTGGTGACATTTCCCAGCGGTTACGGAAGATCCATCATGTCAACGCCCTGGGTTGAACTTGGAGGCAAGGTTAGTTGCTTTCTTTTTGGGGAAAAAAACTCAAAAAATATATGCATTTTCTGGATTTAAAATATTTCAGGTGTTTATTACATGCGAACAAACGGGATACAACGCAGAAATCGAATTTTTGACAAAGCCCTTCTTCGGAGGCAAGCCCCATAAAATCGATGGGCGAATCTACAAACAGGGTCTCAAAAAACCGATTTTGACGCTCAGAGGAGAGTGGAACAACGTCATCTACGCAAAAAACCTCCACGGCGACGAATACCTGTTTGTGGATGTCAAGGCGAAGCCCGAGCAACCAAAGGTGAGATTTGAGGCCAACTGAACTTTTTTGTACTTTTTTTTGGATTTTGCAGGAATGCGAGCCGGTGGCAAAGCAAGGCGATCGCGAGTCCAGACGACTCTGGAGGCACGTGACAGCCGCCCTCTTCCACAACCAGATCAACACGGCTTCGGCAGCGAAGCGGTGGATCGAGCAGAGGCAACGCGACGAAGCCAAGACGCGCGCCGAAACCGGAGAACCCTATCAAAGCGAGTTATTCGACAAAACCGAAGACGGCTGGAAGTACAAGTATGCATTTGGCGAACGCAAACCTCTGTGATGGATCAATCATCGATGAAAAGAAAAATCATTCATTCACACACAAACAAACACACAAATGGCCTCTTACGCTTACGTCTAACAGCCAATCCCCCTCTCCTCTCCTCCCCCCTCCCCTCCCCAATCCATGGCGTGGTATCTTTCTCCTCTGTCGCGTGTCCCCAAGGCTCGTTCGCTTCGTCGGCTCTTGTCGAGACGCACCACATCACTTGTTTGCCCGTCAAGTGCTTCCTGCTGCTTACAGGTGAACGAGTGAGTCCACGGACATTGGTTAAATTATTTTCAAAAAATAGAGTTGGCAAAGTAAACTTAATTAAAGTTTTATTTGATGTGCGACGGGGTGGGGAGGATCTCGGTAATCATCGACCGGCAAAGTATCGTAAACTGAACGCAAAGTAAAATATCGGAAACTGGACTTTGAAAAGAGAAAGTTGACTGCTCTCGAAACGAAAATTTTGTACCCTTGGAGCAAAATTCGGAGAGAGAACTGGATTCGTGTTGAGACAATACAAATACCGTAAACTGGATTTGGCTGCTCCTAAAACGAAATTTGTTGCAAGAACTTTTTCGCGTTGGGACCGTGAGCATCATATCCTACAGTAGGCAAAAAAAGTCCGATTTTGATTTCGGTCCAAAAAAACAAAAATGATAGCGTAAACTGTATTTTGAAAAAAAAACATTTTGAATTCTCGAAACGAAAATTCGTACTCTTGAAGCTAAATTTGTACGAAGAACTGTTTTTGTGTCGTGACCATTGCCCTACAGTAACCAAACAAAAAAAAATCCTGTCACTTTTTTCAGTCCCAAAAAAACCATGAATTTCGTCAGTGAAACCCAACTCAAAACCGAGGAATCGTCGACGGACAAGCCAGAAGAGCCAGTCGACAGACGACCCCTCTACCACCGGCTCAAGGAGGTCCGAGACAAGGCCCAAGCCGAGTACGACGAACAGCACGCTCTGAGTACGGTAACCTCCCCTGTCGAGCGTAAACTAACGTGCAAACCCTTTAGAAAACCAATTTCGAGGCCTCGACGAGGATGAAACCAACTTCCTCGACAAGATCGACGAAATGAAGTACAACGCCGAAAAAAAGAAGCGCGAGGAAGAACGCGAACTGCTCAAAGCCCAGGCGATTGCCAACGCGGCGCTGACGAGTGCGGGGCCTTCCGTGGGGCTGCTCTTCACCCCGGTGACCTCCAGTGAGAGCAAGCAAAAGAAGGACACGCTCAGGAAGCTGGTTGTCGTCAAGCGCAAGCAGCCTGAGGGGAAGGAGGCCGGAGACAAGGAAAAGAGTGAGATTCCTTCGAAAGTCTCCAAAAAAACTGAAGAGGAAGCGAAAAAGAAGGAAGACACCGTACAACCGGCGAAAGCGGGTGTTATCAGCAGTCTGGTTGCTGGTTACGATTAGTAAGTTTGAAATAGGGTAGAAAACTGTAGATTTGAGAAAAATATTTTTTTGTGTTAATTTTCACCAAACATTTTTTACTAAAAAAGCATTTTTGGGTATCCAAACATGTTTTTAATTGCAAAAATGCATGCTTGACTTCAATATTTTTCCACTGGACGATGGTTTTTGCAGATTTTGACTTTGAGTAATTTTTTGTTTTAAAAATCTGTTTTTTTTTTTAATTTGAACCTAAAAAACGCCAAAAAAAACACTGTTATCATTTTCAGCTCATCCAGCGAAGAAGAAGCCGACGATTCATGATCTATCGCCTTTGACAGACGTAAAACTGCGTGTTTGTACCCATTTTGTTCATAAATGTTTGTTTCATTGTTGGTCAAAACTGATAAAACGAAAATGAGAAAATTTGGAGTGAAAAGGGAAATAAAAATATAAAAATAACTGCTAATAAATACGACTGAAACATATTGCCCAAGTTCGAAAAAAAATACCAAAAACCAAAAAAGAGAAGTTTGGAGTAAAAAAGGTAAAAAAACAGCTGAAAAAAGACTGAAAAACTGAAAAATAAACTCCAAAAAAACCCTTTCTGTTCTTAGATTGCGCGCAACATGCGAAGCGCACGCAGCCGCGTTTTTCTAACGATTGCACAAGCTTTCGCTTTGAAAAAATTGCCTTGTTTATAATTTTTTCCATTTTTTTCGGTTATTTTCGCGTCCATTTTGTTTCAATTTTCATTTTGTGATTATCAAAACAACTTTTAGATCTTCAGAATGAGTGCAACTGAAGTTGCAAGTTTCTACAATGGCCTGGGAAACAAGAGCCTCTCCGATAGGAACGCTTCCAAAATTATATCGCTTCGCAACTACAATAACTGGGTGAAAGCTGTCCTTATCCGTCGGTTTTGGCTTTTTTTGTGGATTTTTAACTGTTGATTGAGATTTCAGAGCAGACAAAGGAATTCTACAAGGGCGTCGACACGAAGCGTCGCATGACAGTGCTCGATTTGTGCGGCGGAAAGGGCGGCGATATGCTCAAATGGCTCAAAGCCGACATTGAGGAACTCGTCGTCGTCGATATCGCCGAGCAGTCGGTGAAGGAAGCCGAACGACGATACCTCGAATACCGATCGCGTTTACGTGAGTATCCAGCGCATATGTCGACGTTCAACGGACACCCACAGTTTGGCGCAAACTTTGTGCACATGGATGTCACGGATGTGGGTTGTTTTTCTTTGACTGAATGTTGGGTGGATTCGCCGAGGAAAGTGCGATTCGGGTGGGTTTGGAGTTTTTTAACTGGGGAAAAACTAGGATATTGATAAAATGGGGTTTTATGTTATTTTTGGGCTAAAATTGTGATTTTGATTTTGGCCAAAAACGTGGCTTGAATCGTAAAAATGCATGTTTGGGCCTAAAAACGGGTTTCTTTCTTATGAAAGCTGTATTTTTAGGATTTTTATATTTTTGTGCAAAACTCAGTTTAAAAAACTCAGTTTTCAACAATTTGGTCGTTTGTTCCAAAAAATCGATATTTTTTGCCAATTTCGACTTTTTTTTCTATCGTAAAAAACTGTTTACCGATTTTTTGATCCCAACAAATAGGTTTTCAAATAATATAGGCTAAAAATAACATTTTTTTCAACACGAAAAAGAAGTTACTTTTTGTCCGATCACCTACCGTAATTTTGTTACAAATTTATTTTTTATATTACCTAAAATTCAGTTTTTTGTCCTTTTTCCGTGTTTTATGATCTTGTTAACTGTCGGACTTTTTTCTTATTTTTATACCCTAAATTCCTTTTTTTGGCAATTTTCACACCAAAAATAAACTTTTCATCTTCTTTTATTTTAGCCCAAAGAAGACTTTTTCGCAAAGATGCGTCGACCCACGATTCGGTTCGACGTTGTATCCTGCCAGTTTGCTCTTCACTACGCTTTCCGCTCCGAAGAAGCCCTTCGCACGATCCTTTCTACCGTTGCTGTTTCACTGAGGGATGATCGGTGGTTTATTGGAACGATTCCCGATGCGGACCGTATCATGTTGGTTTTTTTTTGTTTTTTGGCATCATTGAAGGTTTTTTTCAGGAATCTGCTCCGAAAAGGCAACGGAGCATTCAAAAATGCCGTCTTGGCAATCGACTACCTCAACAAGCCTCCTGGGGGCAGTTTTGCGACTTTCAAGCCGCCGATTTTTGGGGCAAAGATTCACTTTACTCTCGATGAACAGGTCAATTGTCCGGAGTTTCTCGCGCATCTTCCGACGCTTGAAAGGTTGGTTTTTTTCTTAAAACTGAGCCTTGTGCATTTTTGCTTCCATCAATCACTGCGGTAAAAAACCGTAACTTTTGTCATTTTGTCACGCCAATGCCATCAGAAGGATTCTTTTGTTTTTGGCGTCGATCGGCCTTGTACTGGTACAAACCTACTTGCGAACGCGTGTCGCTCAGAGTGACCAGAGGGATCGCATCGCGTTGATTGCGTTTTCTTCCCTTCACTCATCTGTCACCTCACCAGGCTCAGAAAAAAATGCCTGCGTCACTCTTCCTTCGCTCGGAGGACATTTTTTTGCCGTTGACCAACGCGACCGCCTGCAGCGAGGTGGCTACGAGCTCGTAAACTTGGTCAATTTATGCCAGTTTCTGTTTTCTGTGTTTGATCGTATCCAAAAAACTGAGGAAAAAAAATTGTTTGCAATTTGTAAACACCCCACTTTTTTTCCAGGATCGCGGGGGAATTCGGCCTCGAACTCGTCGAGTACGTACCTTTTGTCGAAGCGCCAAAGAAGTTCGACGGCTCAGACCAACAGTTGCTTCTGTGCAAGATGAGAGCCGTCGAGGAGCTTCCCCTCGATGAAGACCGCCTGGCCGGCGTCAAGGAACACCTCGTCCATGGCAACAAGTATGCCTCCGAGTACGCGCACGCCGAGAAGAGGCGACGCGAGATCGTGTCCAAGGACAGCGCCGCCCGATCGTATCCCTCGCTTGGCACGATCAGCAAGGCAGAGTGGGAAGCGTTATCTGTCTACACGACTTTCATCTTCAAGAAGAAGCGCGTCCGGCTTCCCGATGAATAACTGAAGGGCACGGAATGAATTTTGTGGGAGATTGAAGCGATCTCGTCGCTTTTCTTTTGTGATTTTCTTCGATCTTGTTGGGGTGAAGGGACGATAAACTGAAGAACAACGAGCAGACGGGGCTTTTTGGGTATGTTTGGAATTTTAGAAACAAAAAAATGGATTTTTGATGTATCTGATAACTGAAATCGATCAAAACAGGTAAAACTGTAATTTTTGGTTCAAAAACGACGGAAGAGAAAAAATCATCGTTAACGCAACCGTAACAAGGTTCTGCAACGACAAAAAGTAACCTCAAAAAAAGTTCGCAGATGTTACGTTCGAATTTCGTGTCGAGATATTGGTGATAAGTAACATCGAAAAATTGAAAAAAATGTTACTTCCGGGTAACGATCAAAAAATTACGTTACTTTTTGTTTGTTTACAATTACGACCATTTCACAGGTTCATAGGGATTTTGTGTCATTTTCAACGTTTTTGTATCCTTTTTGACCCTTTTTTTAACGTTTAATTACATTTTTTAGCTTAAATATACATACCGTAAACTGCATTTTTGTGCACTTATATAAAAATAAAGTTAACTGAAAGCAAGCTGATTCGAATTGTTCAAAACCTTAGAAAACTCGGTTTTTTGCAAAAACCACAAATTTTGCACTGAAAAAAAACGAAAACCCCTATCAACAAAGTTTTTACCGTCTGCAGTACAGCTGGCAGACGGACCCCCGGCAAAGTGCCAGATTGCAAAAATACGGGTGGCATGGAGAAGGGAAGCGAAGTGAGTAGCTGCGCTGCTACTGCTACGGCCACGGCCACGGGCAAGGTTTCCTCTCTCGCCTCCCCCCCCCCCCTTCTCTCGACCAAAAACAGGAAGCAGGAGAGAAGAGGAGGAGGCGTGTCTCACTTCTCCCCTCATTGGCGAAGGGGAGACAGATGCATTACGGTAGCCCCCTGCCTGGTCGTGAGTAAGTAAGCCCCCTGATGACAACGACGTTGTTGGCGACAGACGGCAAACAGGCTCCGCCTACTTTTTTTTCCGTCTGCGCCGAAGGACGCCGCTGCACCCGGGCGGCAGCAGCGGGCAAGCGAGCAGCGTCGTCGTCGTCACGACCGTCACTCGAAGCACAGCCGAGGACAAGTCAGTCAGAACTAGTGACTCTGAATTGAATTCGACAAACCTTCTTTTTTTTAATATTTTTGTTCCCCTCCCCAAATAAAAAAAAGTTGAATTTTCAACTTGATTTTTTTTTCGAAAAAAAATCAAAAACTGCCATTTTTGTGGCTGCTGATATTTATTCTCGCTACGACGGCGCATCACGCGCAACAAAGGACATGTCAGCAATCTGTGGCGGCTGTAATGTCGCCATCAACGATCAGTACATGTTTCACGTCCTCGACAAGACATGGCACGCGGATTGCCTTTGTTGTGCGGATTGCAAGGTTCCCCAGACGGAAACCTGCTTTTTTCGGGATGGAATGATTCTCTGTCGCAATGATTTTACCAGGTAAGCATGGATTCCGGCCAGGTGAACAGACCGGTTTTTATTAAATAACTGTAAAAAAAATTATTTTATTTTTAACACGTGCTGAAACATTTTTAGTCGCTTCGGAACCCGTTGCGCAGGATGCAGCAATATTCTCAAACGTGACGACTTTGTAAGACGCGCGAGAAATCTAATATTTCACGTTGATTGTTTCAAGTGCTTCCAATGCCAGAAAACGCTAAACACCGGTGAACAGGTTCGTTTGTCGCCCAGTGTACTACCTTGGCCTAAAAGTTTTTTGTCCCAAGTTTCCTATCGATTGAACGAACCAAAACTCACTGAAACCCAAGTTTTTATCCATCCTCCTGCGCGTGAGTGAGTGAGTATGCGTGCCGCCGCCAAACTTATGTACTTCTCACTGGAAAGGAAGAGAGGATGAATTCCGAACGGCATCACCCCTCCCGATCCCCCCGGGGGAGTCTTTCGCGCTGGGCCACCACCGAGTCTCCCCAACTAGTCATAGTCCTTTTTGGCACGCGTATGTGTGTCTTGTGTGTGTGAAAACGTTTTTGACGTCCCCCCGCGAACAGTGACAAGTCCAGCTGAAGCGCTATATTGACTAATCGAGGAAGAAAGTGAGATGTGCACCCCCCACATTTTTTTGGTCTACATACTGGTGTTTTGGCTGCGGAGTCAGTCGATAAGCAACTCGGCAAACCTTTTGAATGATAAAAATAACTTGGAAATCATCGAAAACAGGATTGAACTGTGATTTTTGGTTCAAAAAAGACGGAAAAGGAAAAAGATCGTAAACGCAACCGTAACAAGGTTCTGCAAAGACAAAAAGTAACGTCAAAAAAAGTTCACAGATGTTACGTTCGAATTTCGTGTCGAGATTTTGGTGATAAGTAACATCGAAAAATTTGAAAAAATGTTACTTCTGGTGTAAATAGATACGATCAAAAATTACGGTTAAACTTTTTGTTTGTTTGCAAGTTACGATCTTTTTCATTGGTCGGTGCATACAGATTTTGTGTCCTTTTTTCAGAGGTTTTGTATCCTTTTTGACCTTTTTTTGTCACATTTTCAGCTCTATATCATAGAAGACAGCAAATTTGTCTGTCAAGTTGATTTCGACTTGATGACCCAACAACAGCAGCAAAGTCTGGTGCCAACAAGTATTCAAAATATTCCTCCTCACCACCATCAGCCGCAGACGCAGCAGCAGCAGCATCCGCCACAGTCTTGTAAGTTGTTTTTTTTTTCTTTTTTCTTTTTGCGGGTTTTTGTAGCGGTTGACGGTTGCAAGATGGATTTCATAATCCCATGTTGTCCATTATCCACGTAAATATTTTGTTATTCTTTGATCGCAGCAGTTTACGTTCAAATAAAATTTTTTGGGGGCTAATTTTGAAATTCGTGCCAAGACCTAAGTTTTTAAAATTTTTTTGATTTGATTGTAATTTTTTTTGAGCATGCGTTAGACAAAAGTAGATACTTCTTTTAGGAGTTGAGTAGCGTAAACGAGTGCCGCGCGCGATGTCGGGCAAGTGCCAGATCGGTCGGTATCCTTTTACGATGAGCGCGCACAAAAATCATCCCGTTTGTAAACATAAAAACATACATGAAAAGGAGGACATGCTCGTTCCTGTCCTGCCCCTTCTCCCAGCCGGCACAGTTTGTGGCAGATGAAAGTTGCCAGCTGATCCTGGCCAACACAAAAGAAGGAATGAATATCTTGTTTTGGAGCGAGCGGAAGGGGCACCGTAATAATCCGATACGGGGGGGGGGTTCGGGTCATGATTAGACGAAATGACAAGCATGACTACTCGCCTGGGCACTGCAGGGGTGTAGGACAAAAGGATGACTTGCGGAGTTGACGCGCGGGTAATTTCCGGTAATTGGCTGCGCGTCTGGGGAATAGACCAGGATGGCAAGAGGGGGGTGGCTGGCAAGTGGTTTGGGTTTTGGTAAGGGGTGAAAATTTGAAGTTTGAACTTTTGGAGGTAAAATTTTTTCTAAAATTTTTGATTTGGAAAAATCGAGTTTTTTATTTTAAATTTTGCCATTTTGTAAATTTTTTTGCACTTAAAAGTTTAAAAAATGTTCAAAAATTGGGAATTTAGCAAAAAAGAAATTTTTTATCATAGATTTTGCCATTTTTTTCAACTTTTTTGAAATTTTTACAATTTTTATTTACTTCAAAAATTTGTAAAAATTATTCAAAAACCAATTTTTTTGCTAAAATGGCACTTTTTTTTAACATTTTGCAATTTTTTGAAATTTCCAGCCTCCGAAGAATGCAACTCAATCGACGAAATAGACGACGAATTACACGACGGCGATGCCGATACATCGCCTTCCATCGGCAGCTTCGCGAACGGCGCTCCAGGCTCCGGGGGCGAAGATGACAATCAACTCGGCAAAGGCGGCAGCGACGACTGCTCACTGGCTACCAAGCGTCGGGGGCCGAGGACTACGATCAAACACAAACAGGTAAGCTTTTTTTTCTTTTTTTACATCTCTGTTTATTTTTTTTCAGCTTGAAACCCTTCGAGCAGCGTTTGCAGCAACACCCAAGCCGACAAGGCATATGCGTGAGCAACTTGCTGCCGAAACAGGTCTAAACATGCGAGTGATCCAGGTGAGTCATATTTATTTATTTATTTCATTTTTGTGTAGGAGGAAGTAAGGGGGGTACTGTAGGTCGGTTGACAGGGAAAACAGAGAGGAGAAATAAGAAAATGATTTTCAAAGACGAAAGACGACGGAAAGATGCGTCTTGTATCTTCTCTACCGTATCCTCATTTTTTTAACTCAGAATAACTTGTTGCCGTGTGCTCTCTCTCTCTCTCTTTTTTTCATCAGGGAAAAAAGTTAAGGAGACCCGCTCTTTTTTCATTCGTCGACGAATGCTCTGGTTTCCTTTCCTTTCCTAGTCATGCGGGGAAAGAGGGGACAGGCAGACCCGGGCTTGTCGTCGCATGCCTCCGAAAAAATTTAATTGAAAAATGCAGGAAGAGGAGGCTGGTGCTTCTTCTCTCCTTCGTTTTCGTCTTCGACGACAACGACAACGACGAGAACAACGACGACCGGTTGAAGATAATCTGGCCAGGGCATCAGTGTTGCCATCGGCGATGAGGGTTGTCGCCCCTTGGGGCTGATGTTTTTACCCAACAATCAATACCGTAATTTGTTTTTTTTTTGGAGACAGTTTATCCGTAGACTATGGTGCTTAATCGGGGAAGGATAGGATATTTAGATGGTCAAGTTGTGCGCCGCACTCCATCAACAGGCTTAGCTTAGGGCTTAGGCTTATAGACCCCCCTGGCTCGCTCTTTTTTTTGCCCGCTCCGGGTAAAAAAAAAGAACGTGATGGATGGGTCTGCGTAATGTGTCGATCATTGCCAAACGGAAGGAAGGAAGGGTATGCAAATTAGCCAGTCGTTTTTTCAAACGCGCCGGCGGGTCCGGCATTCACATCCATCGTTGGTTGGCGGTGGTATAAAGAGCAAAAAAAGACCGACCCAACGACCGACTTGGGAGAAAAAACGACTGACAATGTTTTTGTTCTCGCACATGTATTTTAGATATTTTATTTATTTTCAATCGTTGGTGTTGGGGTGTTTGTTTATTTTTTTTTGTTTCGTTTGTGGATGGTATCCGCTGCGAGCGGGATTTGGAGATTTGTAGTACAGGTCCAAAAGCAGGTGAAATAGAGGCAAAGGCGAAGAAACGCGAATCACCTGCAGTTGGGGAGGAGTACGGTATCGACAAGTTGTGTACAACCGAAATGAGCAAAGCGAGCATGTGCAAGTGACAGTCCTGGTCGAGAGGGGTGAGTCTGGTCGGTGTGATGTTAAAGAGCCAAGCCAAGAGCCGCGGTGAGGGGGGGGGGGAGAAGGTGCTAGATGTGACAAAGTGCCGTGAACGAGTGCTCGCACGGCGAGAACGAATATGCACTTGCCAACAAACACTGGAAAAAAAGGACAGACAAAAAGTTGTTGGGATTAAACAAAAAAAAACATAATATATTGAGGGAAAAAAATTTTTTTTACAGGTATGGTTCCAAAACAGGCGAAGCAAAGAACGCCGACTGAAGCAATCCCGGTCAGCCATTGGCTACCGTCAGCCGCGAAGAAATCGCCAAACAGCCCTGAGACCGGAAGACATGAACAATGTCTTTTGTGATATTATGGGTAAGCTTTTTTTTGTTTTTACCTGGAGTCTACCTGTGCCCGGTCAATATTTCTCATGTCTCAAATTTTGTACTACTCTTACCCACGCTTTTCCTGGGCCTGGGTAAGAATTGCGCAATGCCATTCCAGCCTGGATTTATTTATTTATTTCGAATTAGGTGAGGCACCGTAACCCCTCCGCGCACTCGATTATCCACCAAACCGTGTGAGTTTTTCGTATTTCGAAGAGAGTCAAAAATCAGACATACTTGTCACCCACCGTGCTAATCCCCTAATCTCCACTTTAGAGTCCATGTTTGGGCAGTATTGCACCCGTTTATTAATTATTAGCATAAACTACTCCTGTCCTGTCTGCCTGGATGGCCAGGAAGGAGGATGACGGGAGGGCAGGTGTTCGCCCCGCACTTTTTTTTGCCCGTCTGCCAAAAACGCAGGACAGGGGACACGCGCTCAAACAATTTTCCCAGGGGAACCGCTTGGTTTTTTTTCGCGCAAGAAAGAGTAGAAGGAACAATGGCACAAGAAGATATGTGTCACTCATGCAGTCTATGAAACCCGGGAAAAAAGCGGGGTAAAAGAATGCAAATGCATTCGCATTCATCCTGCGCAACGCAAATCGGGTGCCAGCTAGCTGACTGACGTTTGTTTGCCTGTCGAACGGACCAGCCTAGCCTTGACTGGCTCAAGCGAACGGATAAAAAATTTGAACCGGGGACAAAAATTGTGGAAACTGATTTTTTGATCGATTTTAATTTTTTTTAATTTAAAAATATGAAAAAAAATGAAAAAGGGACAAAAAATTACAGAGCAGATTTTTTGATAAAATGTTTTCATTTAAAAATAAATATGCAAAAAAAATTGAACAAGGTACAAAAAAATTATCAACATTGCTTTATTTTTTTCAATTTTTTATTTTTGAATATGAAAAAAAACAATCAACGGCAAAAAAATTTAAACTAGTGTTTTCGATGAAGCTCGAATTTTTACATACATATATTTTTTTTTATTTCGAAATTTAAAAAAAAAATTCAAATTTTTAAATAAAAAAATTGAACCGCAAACAAAAAATTTTGAAAAAATATTTTTTGGGTCAAAGACATTTTTATAAATTTTCAGAACCAATGCAAAACGGCGACCCATCAGCAGCAAGCGTGGCCGCAGCGTTCTACAACAACGCAGCAGCAGCCGCGGCTGCCGGAGGCTTCGTCAATCAGGCGGGCCAGCAGCAACAACTCCCTCCGCCCGGCTTCTTCGCAGCGGCCGCGGCTGCAGCAGCGGTATCCACGGCAGGAGGAGTGCCGTGCTCGACAGCCGATCTCTACGGCTCGACGGCACAGCAGGCCACGGCCCCCAACCACCAGCAGACGCTGGAAGCCATTTCACTCGCCAACCTCGATGCTGGCATACCCGGTCACCTGCCTTCACAGACGACATCCCAGCCGAGTGCCTACGAGCTCGATGCTGCGTTTGCAGCCGCGGTGCAGCAATCTACCGCTGACTACCTCGTCGGCGGAGGAGGAGGGGTTCATGTATCGCTCGAGGAAGCCCTGCTCCAGTCCTCCGCGTCGTGTATCGGAGGGGGAGCGCCCGGCGGGGGGCTCTCGCTCGCGGGCCCAGTCTGGTGACTTTCCCAAAATTTATCTAAATAATTTTGACAAAAAGAAAAATCACATTGATCGAGCTTTTTTTTTGTATTAAAATTTTTTTCATGAAAATTGTATTTTTTCATCAAAAAAATAAATAAAAATATTTTTGACAGTAAAAAATTATTTGTTGTATTCATTTTTCAGTGGGGTAAAATAGGAAGAAATTTGAACATATACATACAGTTGAATCGACTGACAAAAGTGGTTCTTGTTGGTGGCGGAGATGAATTACGCAAACTTACACGAAGATGAAGACAGACTCTGCCCGTCTCCTCCCGAATATCAAAATCAGGAAAGAAGTCGTCTGGCGGATGATTGACTGATTCGATTCGGTGAAACAGACAGCTCTAGCCGTAGAGATCTTCGGTGCGGCCAAACTTGTAGAGCAGAGTTGCGAGAAAGATGAAAAAGCTATGAAAGAAGATGGCGAGTCCAGGCCAGTTCGGGATGTCGCCTTCCACCAGAACGTATACCGAGAACAAAATCCAGACTGCGGCAATCAGAGTCTGAAAAATATAAATGTATAAAATTTGGATACTATCGGAGGCCGAATTTCTGCACTTAAGAAAATTAGGCAGAAATTCGGCATCAAATCTCAAAAAAAGTCAAGCACTGCAAAAAAGCACATTTTACACGTTTTTATGCGTTTTTTTACTCATATCCCTAACAAAAATAGTTCTGGTTTTAATCGCAATAATTTAACAAAAATATGAATATTAGGATACTTTTTGGAAAAGTGAGCTATCTAATAATGTTTTTTTTGAAATAAAAAAAATATGCCGCAGCCCCGGGGCTTACTTATGTCTAAAATGGCAACCCAACCCAATTTTCAGCCCTAGGTCCATGGTTACATAGTAAAAATCATAAAAAAAAACTAAAAAAGCAAAAAACCCACATTTTTAAGTAAAATTCACAAAAAACTCACAGCAAAAGCGAAGAAGAAGGCAGTCATCATCCAAAACCTCGCTCCCTTCGTCCCGAGAACGCCTTCGTCCATCGAAGTCCCCGAAACCTGATTATTTGACACCGCATTGATCCTGCAAATAAAAAAAGTCAAATCTTGTCCGAATGTCTCAAAAAACCCCACATAAACATTGCAATAGTGCCAAAAACGGTGAGAAGAAAATAGACATTGCTAAAGTGGTTGATGGGTGTGTACGTGACTGACGTATCGATCATGAGCCAGAGAGCACCAAAGTAGAGGATGCCAGCGCCGACCGATGCCATGCTGTTGCGCTTGTTCTCCCAGTCAACCTGGGCGAGGAACGGAAAGGCATCCAGGCACGACGACATCTCTCACGGGCGTGGATGGATGAAAACTGGCTTCTGAAAGGAGAAAATAAACTGCAAAGTTGGAAAATCGATGAACTGCGCGGATTCAAACGAGCAAAAGTCGCGAAAGATGAACAAAAATGAGTTTTGAGGGGAAATAGACGACCAAAGTGGGCAAAACAAGCTGAATGGGAGGAAGAAGTCAAATTGGGCAGATGGACAAGAATTCTGAACAAAAAAACAGCGCGAAAATTCATTCGATAGTTTACTTTGAGTAACTCCAAAACAGGGTTTGGCAAACTGTGTCTAAGCGCGAGACTTGTTGAAAATTTTTGCAGATGACCGATCAGTCAGTCAGCTGCTGGCGACGACGTCGGCTATTACGGAAAACTTCTTGGATAGAATTTGTACGCTTCCAGGACAAGAAAGAACTTTACCGAGCGAAATACCCTAAAAACTTTTAAAAATTCACTGTGTCCACCAATTTTCGCAAGAAAAATTACGATCAATAGTCTTACGATCGATCCTGGGCCCCGACAAGCAAACAAACATTATTTTTCACTTTATTTTTCACTCTCAATTTTAAATCATAACCTTCAAAAGCCAAGAAAACGAACTCTCAGGACTCAGAAAGGCAGTACGAAAAAATCTCACTAAAAACTGCAAAAAAACCTTCAAAATGACCAAAAAAGGGTCAAAACTGTCAAAAAGAAACCTAAAAACGAATAAAAACCACCAAAAGTAGTAAATATTACGTTCAATTACCAAAATACTGTAAAACACACGCCGAAATTGTACTTCTTTTTACGATCTCTTTTCTCTCTCCTTGCGCGTCGCGTGCGCATCGGAGTATTTCAAAGCGAAAATTTTTACTTCGTTGCCTTTTTTCGATCATTGGTCGGTCGCCTAATTTTGTGCGGTGTTTTCCGTTTCTTTTTGCGTTTTTATATCCTTTACCTGTCACCTTCACGTTATCATATGTTTATTTCTTAACCAGTATCATCTATTGCAGGTAATAATGGGCGACTCAGAGACTGATCGGTACGACAGTGTCCTATACGACGCGGTCGCGACGAAGGATGCTGCTTTGGCAAAAAAACTCTACAGCAATGCGCGAATCAACAAGCTTGAATCTCTCGTGAGTTTTTTGCTCCTGTTTCTTTCTTTTTTTCAGTTGTGTTTTCTTTTCAGAGAAAGAAACAGGGTTTTCGTTCGCTGACGAATCTTCTTATCCAGACTGGGCCTGCTGTCAAGCGGCCCTTGCCCAACGGAAAACCAAAGGGTGGGTCGGATACAAGCTCGTCTGATGAGGAGCCCCCAGCGAAGAAACCTCCGGTCGTGCCCAAGAAGAGTATTTCCCGTAAGTCAGAGTCGAGTTCTGATTCCGACGATGCTCCTCCTCCGGCCCCGAAGAAACCTACTCCGAAGCCCGCTGCCAAAGCTGCTGAATCTTCTGACGATTCCTCGGATGATGCGGCACCGAAGAAGCCGGCACCCAAGGCCACCATTGCTGCGAAGAAGCCTGTTCCAGCGAAGCAAGCTGACACCAGCTCCGACTCAGACGACGAAGTCCCTCCTCCGAAGAAGCCGGTCGTTGCTGCTAAGCCCACGCCTAAGCCTGCACCTAAGACCACCAAGACTGCGGACTCTTCCGATTCTTCAGACGATGAAGCTCCCAAGAAGCCGGCACCCAAGGTTACTCCTGCAGCCCAGAAGAAGCCTACTCCGGTGAAGAAGGTGGAATCGAGCTCCGATTCTGAAGACGAAGCCCCGCCTGCGAAGAAACCGACACCGAAGCCAGTCGCCAAGCCCGCAGCGAAGAAACCTGCTGTTTCGTCCGATGATTCGTCCGACGAAGAACCTGCAAAGGCTACTCCTGTTCGAGCTGTTCCGTCTTCTGTCAAGAAACCCGCTGCTGCCAAAAAGCCGGTTTCCAGCAGCTCGGATTCTGATGATGCTCCGGTGGTCAAGAAGCCAGCACCCGCTTCCAAGCCCGTCGCGAAGCCTGTCGCCAAGGCCGCCGAGTCGTCCGACGACTCTTCGGATGACGAACCGCCCAAGAAAACTGGTAAAGTTCCCTCGCCCGCTGCGAAGAAGCCCACGCCTGCAGTCGCCAAGAAAGCCGATTCGTCTTCGGATTCTGAAGACGAAGCTCCGAAGAAGCCAGTCTCTACTCCGAAGCCTGTCGCCAAGCCCGCCGCAAAGAAACCTGCCGTTTCGTCCGATGACTCTTCAGACGACGAGCCCGCAAAAAATTCTCGTTCCAACGTTTCTGCTACTGTCGCTAAGAAGATTGCAGCCATCAAGCAGGAATCCTCGGACTCGGATGATGCTCCGGTGGTCAAGAAGCCAGCTGCGACTCCGAAACCTGTTGCCAAACCCGCGGCGAAGAAACCAGTCGATTCCTCGGATTCTTCCGACGACGAACCTGTCAAGAAGGCTCCGGTCAAGGCTGCTGCTACGCCGGTTAAAAAACCCACGGCCAAGAAGCCTGCAGATACCAGCTCCGATTCTGACGACTCAGATGATGCCAAGACGGCGAAGAAGGCAACTCCTGCTGCCAAGGCAACTCCGGTGGCTGCAGCCAAGAAGCCAGCCGCCAAGAAGGCGGAATCGAGTTCCTCATCCGACGAAGAAGCTGCGAAGCCTGCGGGCAAGCCTCTTCCCTCGCCGATTAAGAAATCTGTTCCAGGTATGATTATTTTTTTGTATCCCAGGTTTTTTATACAAAGGTTTTTTAGCTCCGAAGAAACTAGCTGTTTCCGATTCGTCGGATTCCGATGACGAACCTCCAAAGAAGGCCACTCCTGTCAAGCCGTCTCCCGTCAAGAAACCTGCTGCGAAGAAACCAGCAGAATCGAGCTCGGATTCTGAAGACGAAGTTCCGCCTGCGAAGAAACCGACACCAAAGCCCGTCGCCAAGCCCGCAGCGAAGAAACCTGCTGTTTCGTCCGATGATTCGTCTGACGATGAACCTGCAAAGGCTACTCCTGTTCGAGCTGCTCCGTCGTCTGTCAAGAAACCCGCTGCTGCCAAAAAGCCGGTTTCCAGCAGCTCGGATTCTGACGATGCTCCGGTTGTCAAGAAGCCAGCACCAGCTTCCAAGCCCGTCGCGAAGCCTGCAGCCAAGGCGGCCGAGTCGTCCGACGACTCTTCGGATGACGAACCGCCCAAGAAAACTGGTAAGGTAACTGCGCCTGCTGCGAAGAAACTTACGCCTGCAGCCGCCAAGAAGGCCGATACGTCGTCGGATTCCGAAAACGAAGCTCCGAAGAAGCCAGTCTCGACTCCAAAGCCTGTCGCCAAACCCGCAGCGAAGAAGCCTGCAGTTTCGTCTGATGACTCTTCAGACGAAGAGCCCGCCAAGAAAATTGCTACTCCGGCAGCTAAAAAATCTACTCCCGCTGTCAAGGCTACTCCCAAAGCCGCGGAGTCATCGGATTCTTCGGACGACGAACCACCGAAGAAAACTCCCACTAAGGCGTCTCCTGTGAAGAAACCGGCAAAGAAGGCTGATACCAGTTCCGACTCGGAAGACGACGTTCCTGCTCCGAAGAAGACTCCAACCACAGTTTCCAAACCGGTTGGAAAACCTGCTGCCAAGACTGCAGAATCATCGGATTCGTCTGACGAAGAGCCGGTCAAGAAGCCTGCTGCCAAGAGCACTCCGCCGTCTGCGAAGAAACCCGCTCCCGCCGCTGCCGAGACGAGTTCTGATTCTGACGACGATCTTCCGGTCGTCAAGAAAACGCCTGTGAAGCCCAAGAAAGCCAAGTCGTCGTCCGATGAGGAGGAAGAGGAACCCAAGCCTCAGATTAACGGCAACCCTCGCAAACGCGCCCTGTCAGAAGCCGCCGCCGAAGCCGAGCCGGAAGCCAAGCACGTTCGTCCGGCAAGAAAGGTAGGAAACATTTTGTTTGGTTTTTTTCTGGGATTTTATAACACGTGTTTTTTAGTCCAACGAGCCTTTCCGTCGCGTGACCATGTCGAAGGACGAACTCCCCGAACACCTCCGTGACAACTCGTACAAGGAGAAACACGACCCGTGGGGAGCCAAGGCCCATGAATCTCTCAGCCGGGTACAAGGTAAGAATTTCCGTCACGAGAAGACAAAGAAAAAGCGTGGCAGCTATGCCGGCGGCTCCATTTCAATGACTGTCAACTCCATCAAGTTTGATGATAGCGATTGATTCTTTTTTGTTGAGAATTTTGTTGAGTTTTATTGAATGTTTAGTATTATTTAAAGTTTGATTGCATAAATTCAGTTGTGCTGGTGAAGATTTTTTTGGGGTTGGGGACATGCGAAAAGTGCCAATGCCGGACGGAAGCAGCAGCGCATAATTGTTTTTTCAGATTGGTAACTGACTTTTCAGTTTTTTTTGCCAACAGATAATTTTTTTTATAAACGCTGCTCAAAAACAAATTTGGGGTTTTTGAGGCAAAAAAAAACGGTGGGTCGCCAAAATACGTTTTGAAATGCCAAAAAAGTCCAGGATCGTCCAAAACTAACAAAAAAAAGTTGTGTAACCGAAATATTTTGTCAACAACTAAAAAAATTGCAAAAGATTACGATTTTCGCCGGAAAGAAATTTTCGTGGTGAAACTCCTCTCAGTTGTCAAGCGCGTGTGTGCAAGCAACGATTGAAAGATTTTTTATTAGCTCTCCTCTTTTCTTCTTCTTTTCTCCTCCAATTGCTGTTATTGTCGTCTGATTGTAATTATAAGATTTGCCTCAGGCTATACCAGTGACGACGACCGGCTGCCATGCTGTCAACAGCTTTTTACCAGACTGTGCGTCGTCACTTGCCGTCCGTCGTCCAGACTGGGGTTTGTTATCACTTTTGGATGGCGCTTGACCTATCAGACGTTTTATTTTCAGTCCCGGACTCTCGCACTCTCCAGGCCGCATATATTCAAGACTCAACCCGGCCTGAAGTTGTTCAATGGCAAATCGGTTAGTTTTTCATACTTTTTTGGCCTAAAAAGTAACCAAATAACCTACCCTTTCAGCCACCGCGATTGCGTCATGCTCTCCGTGCTTTCATGCACAGCGGCCCCTCGGGGGGCATTCCGATCACCGGGGTCGGAGCGGCCACTCCGACGGGGGTGGAGGTCGTGCGAAGACTGCTCCGCTACGTCTGGCCCAAGGACAACTGGCGGATCAAAGCCAGGGTCTTGATCGCGCTCTCCCTCCTCATCGCTGCCAAGTTTTTCAACGCGTCCGTGCCGTTCTTCTTGCGGGACGTGATCAACCTCTACAACGGACGAGCCCCCGAGTTCATGCAGCTCTCCGTTGACAGCCCCGTCGCGACCATCGTTTCTGTTGGCGTTGCGATTATCATTGCTTGTAAGTTTTTTTTTACCGAAAAAAATGTTTACAAAAAAATAGTTTTTGGCCTAAAAGTATGTTTTATATGGTTATTTGTTTTGAAAAAGACACAAAAAGCTTTTTGAACGTAAAAATAATCGTCTGGAAATTATTAAATTTTACGATATTGCATTAAAAATCAAACATCAAAAATATCGTTACTCGCAGAAAAAAGCGCCACGAAAGATAACAAAATAGTGAACTTTCAATGTTATGCAGGGCGCCTAACGTAATACTTTAGCGACAAAAAAATGTTATCCTCCAAAAACCGCGCCTAAAAAGTAACAAAATAACTACTTTTGGATGTTATCCAGCGCACGTGAAGTAACATTTTATCACTAAAAAATGTTATTCACCAAAAACAGCCTATTGAACGTCACTTTTTTCCGATAAATGTAAGTCATAAGGTTTTGAAGTAGCAAAATAAAGATCAATTTTGGATTTTTTTATATCATCGTAAAATTTTTGTTGTCTACCGTAATTTTTATATATTTTTTTTGAGTGTTTTGCAACGAAATATTGTTTTAACCAAGATTACGGTTTTTTCAACACCATTTTTTTTCAGACGGTGCAGCTCGAACATGTTCGGCGGCCTTCAACGAACTCCGCAACGCAATCTTCGCCAAAGTTGCTCACCACTCTGTCCGCTCGATAGCCAAAGGCATTTTTCTTCACCTCCACAACCTCGACCTCTCGTTTCATCTGAATCGCCAGACCGGTGCCCTATCCAAGGCGATCGATCGCGGAACCCGAGGCATGAGCTTCACGCTGTCGGCGCTCATTTTCAACATCATCCCCACCAGCGTTGAAATCGGACTGGTCATGGGCATTTTTGTAAGCTTTTTTGGATTATTTTAGAATTTTTTTTGATTGCGTTTTTTTTCAGTACACGAAATGCGGTATGGAATTCGTGAACGTGACCGCCGGATGCCTGGGCATGTATGCCATTGCGACGCTTGCGATCACGAGGTGGCGTACGCAATTTCGGCATCAAATGAATCAGGCGGATAACGATGCTGGAAACAAAGCTGTCGATTCGCTCATCAACTACGAGACCGTGAAGGTTGGTTTTTGGGGGGAAATTCGATTTTTGAACGAAAGTTACGGTTTTTGAATGAAAAAATTTTTGATGTAATCCAAAAAACAACAAAAAATATGATTTTTTTTTGTGTCAAGAAATACGATTTTTATAAAAAATACAATTTGTCTGAAAATTGCAAAGGGCTATTTTAAAAAAAAGTTTATTTTTTATTTTTTTTTATCGTATCCTGTTTCAGTACTTCAATAACGAGCAATTCGAAGCCCAGAGATACGACAAATTTCTACGACAATTCGAAGTCGCGTCCCTCAAGACGACGAGCTCTCTGGCGCTGCTCAACTTCATCCAGAATGCCATCTTCAGTTGCGGCCTCATCGGTGTCATGGCCCTCGCCGCGCAGCACATCCAGGCCGGCAACATGTCGGTTGCCGACCTCGTTCTCGTCAATACGCTGCTCTTCCAGCTCTCGGTACCCCTCAATTTCCTGGGATCGGTTTACCGTGAGGTTCGGCAGGGCGTCCAGGACATGCAGACCATGTTTTCACTTATGAGCCTGCAGAGCAAGGTCGTCGAGCTGCCCAACGCCCCAAAGCTGGTCGTCAGTCCGCAGCAGTCGACGATCAGTTTCAAGAATGTCAAGTTTAGGTTGGTTTTGGGGTTTTTTGGGAAATTGATACACATTTTTTGAAAAAAAATTGATTTTGGGATTTTTAGGCTAAAATTGGGGAATTTGGACAATTTTATATATTTTTCATCAAAAAATGCCGTTTTTCAGTTATTTGGTCGATCAACCGATTCTCCGCGACTTGACACTCGAAATCCCCTCCGGCAAGAAGGTAGCCATCGTCGGCGGCTCCGGCTCCGGCAAATCCACCCTAGTCCGTCTTCTTTTCCGTCTCTTCGACCCCGAAGCCGGCTCGATCACGATCAACGGCCAGGAAACGAGGGCCGTCGACCTCCACTCCCTCCGCGAGGCCATCGCTGTCGTCCCGCAGGACAGCGTGCTCTTCCACGACACGATCCTCTACAACCTCCACTACGGCAACACCAAGGCCCCCGTCGAGCGCGTCTACGATGTCGCACGCATGGCTGACCTACACGAAGCTGTCCTACGCATGCCCAAGGGCTACGAAACGGTGGTCGGTGAGCGAGGACTCAAGCTGAGTGGCGGCGAGAAGCAGAGGGTCGCGATAGCCCGGGCTATTTTGAAAGACGCGGATATCATCGTCTATGATGAAGCCACGTCGTCGCTGGATGCCATCACCGAGGAGAACATCATGCGCTCGCTGAGATCTGCTTTTTCGGGTGAGTTGATGCTAACAAAAAAATCAAAAGCTTTTTCTTCAAAAAACCAAGTTTTATAGGGCGAGTTATTTTATAAAATACGTGAAAACTTTTTGTTGCCAGAAAATAGCCTAAAAACACTAAAAAAAATCATTACAAAGAATAACAAAATAGCGAACTGTCAATGTTATTCAGGGCACATAACGTAATAGTTTTAACGACAAAAAAAAGGTTATCCACCAAAAACAGCTCCTAAAAAGTAATAAAAAAGCAACAATTTTTTGTTATTCAGCGCACGTGAAGTAACATTTTATCACCAAAAAATGTTATTCACCAAAAACAGCGCCTACAAAAGTAACATTCTCCGATCAAATAAATGTTATTCAGCGCACGTAAAGTAACAATTTAGTCGCCTTTTTTATTATCCACCAAAAACAGCCTATTGAACGTAACTTTTTCCTATAAAATGAAAAATTCAGATTGGAAGTAACAAAATTTAGCCTGAAAACAGTACGATTACCTCAATCTCGTTTTTTTCAGGCAAGACGTCTCTTTTCATCGCCCATCGATTGGCCACGATCGTCGACGCCGACATCATCTACGTCCTCGACCAAGGACGCGTCGCGGAATCCGGCTCTCACGCCGAACTGATCGCCACTCCCGGCAGCAAGTACGCCGAGCTCTGGAACTCGCAGCACAAGATGGGCAAGGCTGTGCCACCGAAGATTCGCCCCGACAAGCAGAGTGCCCTCGATCTGGACCTCGAAAACATTTGCTGCGGCAGCGCGAGTTGCAATCGAGGGTGAGCTAGAGTCCAGCTGAGCACCCCACCCAGCCTGTCCGCTGTCCCGGTGGTGCAGTGCTGCATACCTAGATGTCTATTTGTGTCCTTTTTCATCCCTTTTTAGATTCCATCATCATTGACAGGTTTTGTGAGGACTCTTCTATACTTCTTACCCGTGCCTTTTTCCCTATTTTCTTTTTGGCTAGCGTGAGTTTCTGTTTGCAGCGGTTCCCCATGATGGCTGAAATTGTTGCAAATTGTTCCCTTTGATCGTAGAAAAAGAATGTGTATTTGAAATTACGGAATTTTTTTTTGTTGACGAAATGTGATAATAAATAGAGTACGCGAACTGCATTGGCTCAAAAATGGTTTTAGAAAAACTCGCCCGTGTATGATCAAACGTAATAAGTTTACTGTAAATTTAGTGTTTTTTTGTCAGGGTTTTATTGGCAATTTTTTTTGTACGTGACGTTATTTTATAAGATTACGGTAAATGGAGTACTTTTTTATTACTATTGCTGAAGTTACGATGGTTTTTTCTTTTGATACAATTTATATTTGTTTTCCTAATTTTTACAGTTAATTTAAATTTCGCATGTCAAATTGACGGTTTTCTAAAAATTTCGCAGTTTTCGAGTCAGTTTTTACATTTTTTGACCATGTATTATGGTTTTTATCCGAAGACAATCCAGAAATTCAAAAACACGTTTTTTGACATTTTTTTATACATTTAGGCGGTTATGGAGCCGTTCGACGGCAGCCTGGCTGCAGTGCTCGTTCTCATACGATTCGTCCTCCGCCACACGAAAAAACTCGAAAGTCTGGCAGTGAACGTCCGCGAGCCGCAGATCTTTGCCAGATTTCGTTCCCTCATCTTCGGCCGAGCTTTCCTCATCATCAGGGACTACTCCGACAAGCTGGATAACGATCACAATCGTTACGTGCCCGAAGACGGCAACGTTCATCCCGTCACTGCAAATACCGTCAATTTCCTCAAAATGCTCGCCAAAAATCAAAAACACCGTCGCCAAAATTTTAAACATGATTTATTTAAGCACAAAAAAATAGAAAAATTGCAAAAAATTAGCACTTTGATTTTTTTGCACAAAATGGGTAAGTATGAATTGTTGGAGTGTAAGTAAGGCATAAATAAGTTACAGTAATTTCGTTAAACAGCGACGTCGAAGAGTTTGTCAATGCCACTTTCAAAGTCGGGTTGGGGTTCCATGGCGTAGGATTCAATGGCGTGTCTGAAATTTTTATAAACATTTTTTTCAAAAATAAAAATAAATTTTACCTCATGCAGAATTCACGGTAAGGCTTGAGGACAATTTCCTTGATTCGTCGCTTGACGTCTCGTGCCATCTGAGCATCTGCAACGCAGTAGCCGTGCTGAATGCTGAGCACCGAGTTGAATTCTTTCACAAAGTTCTGAAAAACAAACAATTTCAAAAAAATCTAAAAAATTAAAAAAAAGCATACCGCATGACAATTTTTGACAGTCCTCCTGTCAGCGCCGAGATCCGAGACCCTGAGGGTACTGGGGACGCGAAGCCAGCTCTCGAGGTACATTTTGAGATTTTCGTGAATTTTTGTGACGTAGAACGAAGCTAGGTCTTCGTTGATGATCATCTGCACCGCTTCGTCCTGCTGCAGGGTGTGGTGGACGTAATTCAGGTTGTTGAGTCGGAAGAGAGCGGCCAGGGTCGAGTCCTGATACGTTCCTGACCGATTTTTGAGATTACTGTCCAGCGAGGCGAGTATCTTTGCTGAAAAACCAATTTTTCACAATTGCATTTTTTGGCTTATAAAAACCCACCGAAAAACATGACACCGGTTCGATCGGTAGTACTGCGATCGCCTGCGACATCGATGATTTCGGCGACGGTTTGTCGATTCTTGGCAAGCATTTTGAGGAAATTGACGGTATTTGCAGTGACGGGATGAACGTTGCCGTCTTCGGGCACGTAACGATTGTGATCGTTATCCAGCTTGTCGGAGTAGTCTCTGATGATGAGGAAAGCTCGGCCGAAGATGAGGGAACGAAATCTGGCAAAGATCTGCGGCTCGCGGACGTTCACTGCCAGACTTTCGAGTTTTTTCGTGTGGCGGAGGACGAATCGTATGAGAACGAGCACTGCAGCCAGGCTGCCGTCGAACGGCTCCATAACCGCCTAAAGGTATAAAAAAATGTCAAAAAACGTGTTTTTGACTTTCTGGATTGTCTTCGGATAAAAATCATAATAAATGGTCAAAAAATGTAAAAACTGGCTCGAAAACTGCGAAATTTTTAGAAAACCGTCAATTTGACATCCGAA
Organism: Turbatrix aceti; assembly: GCA_963969345.1. Taxonomy (NCBI): domain Eukaryota; kingdom Metazoa; phylum Nematoda; class Chromadorea; order Rhabditida; family Panagrolaimidae; genus Turbatrix; species Turbatrix aceti. The sequence goes on along the minus strand of OZ017769.1, from coordinate 1,869,376 downwards.
ATTTAAATTAACTGTAAAAATTAGGAAAACAAATATAAATTGTATCAAAAGAAAAAACCATCGTAACTCCAGTAAAAGTAACAAAAAAATACTTACATATAAGTACTCATTTTACCGTAATCTCATAACATTCCGTCACGATACAAAAAAATTCCCTCTAAAACCTTGACAAAAAAACACGCAATTTACAGTAATCTTATCCCTTCTTTTTTTACGATACAAATTTCCTTCAAAATCGTTTCTGGACAAAAGTAACTCTTTTTACAGTTTTTTTTTTCATAAAAGGCTAGAAAACTTATAAATTCCTATCGAACATCCAAAATATTTGCCCAATTTCAAAAAACCGTAAATTCGACTCACAATGCATCGCTCGAGGACGTAACGCATGGGAAGTTGGATAGTGTTGACCAGGACGTCGCAAACCGTGTCAAAAACCGCGAGACAAGCATTTGTCTCGAGTTCTTCGAGAACGATGAATGTGGCGAGGAGAGCAATGGTCAGGTTGACGCCGGAGTCCTTCGTCAGGTCATCGACGCGATCCGACCACCCGGCAGCTCGCTTGAGCGCGCTGCGGAAAAAGCCCCCGGATCGACGGGGAACTGCCGGTGCCGCTGGCGAAGGCGACTGACCCTGCTCGGCGGGAGAAAAGGCCGATTCTGCTTCGCGGAGCATCTTGAGCATGTGCTCCGAGCGGGCAATGACGTATTTCTGGGCAATCGAGTCCGCCATTTTGTTGGCCAACATCCATTTGGCTATTTTATTCAGTTTATCGGAGTTTTTGAGGGTGATGACGCCGGCTGGCTTTAGTGGAGCCATTTCTGGAGAAAAATGGGGCACATTCACATTGTTTTACCCAAAATATATAAAACCAACCGTAATCCTCATTCCAGCACTCAGAAATCTTGTGTGAATCCAGATAAACTGATTCCATCCGGATCAAAGTCCCAAATTCAGTTTCCAAACAGTTAACTGCTGAGTTGTACGTCGATTGCTATAAAAAGTGGCCTGAATGTACGACAAAAACATTCAAAAGACCCACCATGACAGAACTTTGGTTAGAGTGCTCCGGACGAGACGAAAAAACAATGGATTCCTTGAGACGATCCATTTTTTCGAGAAAATCATCCAAGTTGTGGGCTGGATTGCCTTCACGAACTGCATTGTCGAGCTCGACGATTGTGTTGCCGTAGAGTTGAATTGCGGTATCGATGATGTTGAGCAGCTTTTTGACGTCTGGAAATGGGTGAAAATGGCAAATAATGTGTTTTTTAGGCCAACATAATAAAAAAAAACTATAGGTTTTTTGGCCCAAAAATATAAAAAAAAACTCACTTTGCTGTTTCCGCTGAATCAAACTCGTCTTCTGGTAGAGCGGAGCAATCGTATCACTCAGCCCCGTGATTCTGTCTTGAAAATTGTCCAGGATATGGGATATGCTGTTACGAATTTTGTGACTCTTCGCCAAGTTGTCCGTGATTTCTCGGAGCCATTCTTCTTCCTGAATGGCAAAAAAAGGACAAAATTGACGTTTCTACAGTCAAAAAAAACCAACCTTTGTCAGCTTCTGATGAATAGCTTCAGAAGCACCCGATTCAACCGCCATACACCGGCGATCTAAGTAGTTTCAGGCCAAAATCACCCTGAAGTTACCGGCGGCATAGTGAAACGTTCATAAAACACCCCAAAAAACGCAAAAACCATAAAAGTCGAAAAACGACGGTTTGGGTAACGATACAAAAAAACGGTAACGATAACGATAAAAATGAAAACGTAACAACGATACAAAATAATTTACGATACAAAAGTAATAAACTTTCATTCCAAATCGGTGATTTACAAAAGTAATAACTTTCAGACATGACCGCCTGGCTGCTAAAGTGCTTGCAGGTTGCGGGCAGACATTGTATGACGCGCAACTTTTCTGGTGCACAAGTTTTTTCTACTTGCATTTTGTTGTTTATCCTTTTGTTTTTGCCTTCTTCCGGCTTTTGTTTCTTCTTTTTGCTGCTTTTTTTGTTTCCCAAACGTTTATGTTGTCAATTTGAAGGTTTCGGATCATTTTTGACCAATTTGACCCGCGTTTGACGGTTTTTGCACTTTTTTTGCGATTTTATAAATCCAGAATTTTTTAGCTTGCCATGGTTCGTGTCATCATCAAGGGTGGTGTCTGGAAGAACACCGAGGATGAAATCCTCAAAGCCGCCATCATGAAGTATGGCAAAAATCAGTGGAGTCGTATCGCTTCTCTGCTGCATCGAAAATCCGCCAAACAGTGCAAAGCCCGTTGGTACGAATGGCTCGACCCGAGGATCAAGAAGACAGAATGGTCGAGAGAAGAGGACGAAAAGCTGCTTCACCTTGCCAAGATTATGCCTACCCAGTGGCGCACGATTGCTCCCATCGTCGGCCGAACCGCTACCCAGTGCCTCGAGCGCTACGAACAACTCCTCGACGAAGCACAGCGTCGCGCAGAAGGCCTCGATGAGGGTGAAGCGCTCCGCGAGGCCAAGAAGCTCAAACCGGGCGAGGTGGACCCGACGCCTGAGACCAAGCCTGCCAGACCCGATCCCATCGATATGGATGAAGACGGTAGGCCTACATTCACTTTTTTTAACAGAATCACATTTTTATTTTTTTTCAGAACTTGAAATGCTTTCCGAAGCCCGCGCCAGACTCGCCAATACCCAGGGCAAGAAGGCCAAGAGAAAGGCCCGCGAAAAGCAGCTCGCAGAAGCTAGACGCCTGGCTTCGCTCCAGAAGCGTCGGGAACTCCGCGCTGCCGGCATTCACGCTGGAAACGGTCTCTATAAGCTCCAGAAAAAGGGACTCATTGACTACAATCTGGAAGTTCCCTTCGAGAAACCCGTCCCTGCCGGCTTTCATGACCCTAGCGATGACAACTACAACAAGAACGACGTTGTCCGGCAGGTGGAGAAGAGGCGAGACCAGGTCGAAGCGGAAGAACGTCGAAAAGACAGGAAAAAGCTGACAAAGAGACGGTGAGTTCGGGTTTTGAGGGGAAAAGTTGTTTTATCGTAAAATGATGTGATGGGATTACTGTAAAAAGAGTGGTTTTATGTTACTTTTTTGGGTTATGGTTTTGAATGGAAAATATTTTAAGCTTTTTGTATCGTAAAAGAATGTTATGAGATTACGGTACAGAGAGGGGTTTTTTGTTACTTTTGCTGAAAGTTACGATCGTTTTCGGTAAAATTACGAGTTTTTTTGTTTCTTTTTACGGTTTTTTTGAATATCGGTTAATATTTTGATGGCATTTTGGCGTTTTTCAAGGATTTCCGTTGATTTCCAGCCAGTTTTCTGCCTTTTTGACCACTTTTTATGGTTTTTTTTTTCAGTGCTGAAGACAACCCAGAAACGATCTTCACGCAGAAACAAGAGCGAAAACGATCGAAGCTCGTTCTTCCGGAGCCCCAAGTGTCGGATCGCGAGCTCGAAGACATTATTAAGGTTGGCAAGGTTGCGGAGAGTATTCGTGAACTCGCCGATGGCACTCCAAGCTCCACTCTCCTTCACGACTACGCCGAGGCCTGGCAGCAGACTGCGCAGTCTTCACGGACTCATCGCACGCCTGCTATCGTGGGCGACAACATTGCCAAGGTTGGTTTTGGGATTTTACTGAATTTTCGTTTTTTTGGAAGTTTTGAGGGTTTTTTCTGTTTTTTTTACTCATTTTTGTCGGTTGCCTGTCCCCAGGAGTACCAAGGTTCTGTTTCCCTTCCATTTGACTCATCTATTGCCTTAGGGCACCCGAAATCGACGTCCTTGCTTTTTCATACCCTTTCGAGCTAAAATCGGCTTTTCCGACTTTGGGTGATGATTGAATGGCTGAGGCCGGCGCGTTAAGTAGGACTCTGCTGGGGAACGAACGAACGAGCCATTAATGGACCCGCCGAAGGGCAAGTTAGTAGTTGCGTAATGATTGGCTTATGGCGCGCTTTTTTTCACACGGCATCAAGCAAAATAATTTTAGGCTAAAATGTTTTTATAATACCTCTCCCTTGGTTTTGTAGGTTTTACCATACCAGGAGATGATTTCTGGTTGCACGCTGAGTAAAAACTCGAGTTGATTGATGGTAACGGTTGTTGCTACTGTTGCGAATTTATTCAATGTGTGTGCCACACCAGGGGTCCAGTCATTCATCCAATTGTGGTAGTCTGAGGTTTACGTTGAAAATGACACTAAGTAGCATTTTATTGCATTGTATGTGGGTTGTTCTGTGAATTACTTGAGATGGAATTTGTTGCGATTTTTTTCAGATGGAAAAAGTTGCTTGGAGGTAAAAAGAAAAAAAAAAGAAGAAGAAAATTGTTTTGGGTTAATGATCCCTGTTGTTTGATTAAAAATGTCAGAAGACTGTGCTGGGTCGTTTTTCACGGCCCCGGAAGTTAGAAAGCAATGAATTTTCTTTCCTGCCCCTTTCTCCTGGAAAAAGGAGATGGAGGGATTTATTTTAGGCAGGATGGGCTGGCAGGGCTATGTATAGCAATCCCCCCACCCTTCTTCCCTCTACTTGAGACACTCAAGTGGTCGAACGCAAAGCGCGAGCTTTGTGGATTGTTTTATTCAATGGCCGGTCACAGTCATGACCTTTTCATTCCATCCCGGTCCATAGCAGCCACAGCAGCGGGCAGATCCATGTCAGGTCGTTACAGCCGGCCTCGAATGTTGGATGGCACTGCTGAATGCCAGAACGGCAGGAAAATTTATCCGGGACGTTTGAACGATTTTTGTTGGCATTTAAAAACTTAGGGATGATCGGGGACAAAGAAAACCCAGGCAAACGACGACCGACTGCAAAACCCTGTTTTGAAAAGCAAATAGCATGCGTTTTTGAATTATTCGACTCGGTCAGGCCTGGTTTTGGTAATTCTTAATGAATATTCAAAGAACCTGTGGCCCTGACGGTGGGGGATGTGGCTGTGGGCCCCATCGAAGAAGAAGGCGTTGAAGGCGGTTTTTCATGAGAATGTGTGTGTATTTATGCTAAAATAAGGGGAGGGTACTGGTATACTACACTACCAAGTACAACACTACCAGGCACACAAAAAAAAGTAGAATATACAAGTAGTAGTAGTCAAAGCACAAGCAGAGGGGAGGAATACCAAACAACCTTACCGAAGAGAGACGCCGAGAAATGTATGCAAAACATATGCGTGTGATGGGTGGTGGTGATGTTGGGTGGTGGACGGCGATGATGGTGCTATTCTGCTGGTAGGAGTGTAAAAAGGCTTCGTTCTGGGGTCTAGTCTATGTATTTATATTTTTTTGGGGTTGCCGTTAGGGTAGTTCAATTGTCTGGCAACTATTGAGATTTCCTGGGGGGTTTGATAGGGAAGAAGGTGAGACTGACGCTGTGGCTGCAGGATGGAAAGCTTGTTGGGGTGGCAGGATGTTGATCCGGGTTTATAGGGCTGGGACGGACATCTGGGGGGTTTCAGATCCGGAGATGAGAAGATGTCGGGTTGTTTGATGAACTTTTGAAAATATCTTTCAGTCATATTTTTTTTGTAACTGCGATGGGTTTTACGGTTTCGAATAATAATTGGACGTCAAGATTTTTTCTCAATGTTTTTCTTGATTTTTTCCAAGATTTTTTATTAGATGGCTACGTTTCATTTTTTTGTACTTTTTTTTGCTGTTTTTTATGAAAAAAAGTTTGTAAAATTTTTTATTGATTTTTTTTATTTTTCAAATTGATTTTGCAATGCTCAGAATTTTTTTGGTAAAATACTGATTTTTTTTCATTTCAATTATAATTTTTTGAAAAAAATGTTTTTTTCATAAAAAAAACTGATTTTTTATTTTCTAGAATTTTTTCTTCGTTTTTTTGTCGTTTTTTTTTTCAAAAAAAACCGAATTTAGCAATTTTTATCCATCACCCCTGTTTTTGGTCATTTTTTGTTATCGATACTTTTTTCATCTTTTTTTTTTCATCCACGCAAACCGTTTTTTATCTTGTTTTCCCCTTCCCGCACCCTGTTTTTTTTCTTCAATCCTAAATGGTTGTGACTTGATGACGCCTAACTACTAATACAACTGGTAGTACTTCTACTCCCAACCGCTCCTTGCACACTCATGTCAGCTGTCGTCAAATGACCACATTTTGCTTTGAAGTGGTTGGCTGAGACAGAGGAGCGGGGCAGGCAACAGACTAATCGGTGTACCGTAATCCACAATGGGCAAAAAAAAACGAGAAAAATGAAAACAAAAATTTAGCAAGACAAAAAATTGAAATTATCGTTTTTTTCAGGCCGCAGATGATCTTTTGGCACTTACAAACACCGAAACCCCACTCAAGGGAGGCCTCAATGCTCCGCTGCATTCGACGTCCTTCACGGCGCCGTCAAGCGCTCGGGATGTCGTCCAGACACCGAATGCCGTCCTTCCGGCCCTGATGGGAGCAACTCCGGCTCTGATGGGTGCCACTCCGGCGACTTCTGTCCGTGATGGGGATTCTACTGGCTTTCAACGTGAGTTTTGACAAAAAATGGATTTTTTAAGGATGTGAATTTTTTTCAGAGACCCCAGGAACGGTCGGCACGGTTACCCCGGGCGTGACGCCTTTCCGGGATCAACTCAACCTCAACAAGGAAGGCACGCTGAGCGAACGAGCATCGAAACAACACCTTCTCGCCAGTCTCAGCAAGCTCCCGGCACCCAAGAATGATTTTGAAATTGTTCTCCCCGATGAGGAACCACAGGAAACCGAAGCGATGGAAACTGTGGGTTTTTGATGATTTTTAATGCTGGAAACGTTATTTATGCATTTTCGACTTTTTTTTCAGGACTGGATCGAAGATGCCGGAGAGCAGGAGGCAAAACGAGCTGAAATCATGGAAAAGAAGAAGCAAAAAGCCCTCGCAGAAAGAACCGAAGTCTATCGACGAAAACTCCCAGTGCCAAGCAAGATCAACGAGGCTTTCTTCCGTCGAATTCCTGTCAGAAACGCGTACGATGAGGTAAGTCCCTGGATTGATTTTGGGGTCGCATGACTTGTGCCAATCTCTTTCGTTTACACTGAGTGGATTAGTTGACAATCGTACAAAAGACGCGCATGGTGGGGGTAGGATCGACGGGGCAACCCGGTCAAGAAGAGTCAAGTGTGTCAATGATTGCGCGATCGGTCAAAACCACTGTTTGCTAGCTAGCTGGGAAGGGGAGGCTTTTGTATTGAAAGAAACGAGGATCTCCTGCGCGCACGTGCTGCTTTTTTTTGTTTTATTTCCATGAAAGGACAAAACATGACAGGGCAGGATGGGAGGTCAGAATTACGGTGGCGGGAGGCGACGGATGGGACGCGCATTTGTCAGCCGGGCAAAAAAAGGAGATGGGGTGGCATGTGTGAAAATGAGTGACTCGGTAACGCGCGAGGAGTGATTGACGGGCGTGTTGACACCACCGAGCGAGCAAGAAGCAGGCAGGCATGCAACCGGGTGGGATTCGATCCGGTCATGACATCACCAACTTGTCGAGATACAGATGCGCGCAACCGGTGGTGTCATCCATCGCATCACTCATCAACCGCTATTTTTCGATGTCCACAAAAAAAGAGAGAACACACGAAATTTAAAAAAGCATAAAATTTATTTACCCGCCAAAAACGATATTTTAGCGAGTCATTAGCAGATCGTTGGTGGTTACAGACGAGCATGAGAGTAGATCGTTTGGGCAGTGACTGACTAATTAATTGATTGCACCTGTACAAAAAAAAAGAAAATAAATTTTTCAGGCAGATAACCTGATCAGAGCGGAAATGAAGACCCTGATCAAGTGGGACGCAACAGGTGAAGCCCCGACCGAGCGCGTCACCCAGGCCCAGCTCAAGGCAGCGTCGGCACTCATCGACGAAACCGAAACTCTCTGGTGCCCCTACGACGAGGCAGAATACCTTCCGATCGCCACAGCCCTGACTTCTGGACGCCGAGTTGTGAGCAATGGCAGTCTCGTGCCCTACGACAGCCTCCCCCGCAACAGCCAGGCCAAGGCCCTCAAAGGTGAAATTGAGGTACGTGTTTCTAATATAATATTTTTTTGAACTATTTAGTCAATTTTATTTGCTAACCCCGTTTTTTATCCCTAGCTAGGGGCTATTTCTGGATACGGTCGGTCTTATTTTTTTTTTCGAGTAGGGGAAGGCGCTCAGCATCAGCCAACCAACCTTGGTAGTATCTCCAGAAGAGAGCGAGCGAGAGAGAGGAAACAAAACCAAATGCAATTACATAAACTTTCCGCTGGATGTCGAGAAGCCGGTCTGGCCAGGCTCTTGCTGCAGGAAAGACTCGTGTGCACACACGGGTGCGCGCGCGCGGGCATTCTTGGCGGATGCCGTGTGTTATATGCAAATATGACTCCTCAAAGGAGCAATTGAATTGTGACCAAGCAACCAGCCAAATTTGGTTGTCATCATCAAAATGCCGTGAACTCTGGCAGGCACACACACACACACGCAGACAGGCTTTGAGGACATTTATGAGCTTTGTTTTGGTCATAGGGCTACGGTGTCATTTGTCACACGGTTGATGTCGATGATGAGGATGATGCGGGCACAAAAAAATTGGGTCATGGCGAAAAATGGGCGTAATAGCAAACGGATGAATTTTCAGGCTCTTCTTTCGATTAGCAAACAAGTCAAATCGCAGTCTGACAAACATAACAGCAAACTCAGAATCCTCCTTGGGGGCTATGAAGTGAGTTCAACTTTTTTTGGACAGAAAAAAGTGAAAAATGTGGTCACCTTTCAGAAAGTGGAAGAAAAAGCAATAACGGAACTCACGACAAATCAACACGAGGCTGACATTGCCCTGATGGAAGAAGTCACCTTCCGCGATCTTCAAAATTACGAAAAGGTCGCTGCTAAGCACCGCATCGAACGGCTTACCAACGAGGTTAGTTTAGGGTCTTACTTTTTTTTCAAATGTGTCCTGGCTTTTTTTGAAATGTCAGTTGCTCCCGTCTCTAAACACCTTTTGCGTCCCTCCGCTAATTAGCACATTACGGGTCTAGGTAGCAGTGGTTTCTTCGCCGTTACCTGCCCATTACGGTCTCGATTGCAAAACGCAACTTTCAAGAGCGTTGGGAACTTTCTTTGGCAATGAACCCGTCAAATTCCAATTCCCATCAATGTTTAGAGGATTTGGGGTGTTTAAAATTATGGTCACAGTCGGCTTACTTACCGAAGAAGGTGCATAGGATTTGTTTGCGCAATTTTTTCTATCGTGCATCAATTTTGTCACACAGCCCGGTAAAAAGCGAGCGGCGCGGATCGGCGCGACCGTCTCTTTGCGTTTGTTTCGTGGGAAAGTGTGACAGCAAGGGCAGACCCCAAAAAACTTGTTGCAATTTGCGGCATGATCTAAGAGCATGTCTTTGAAGTATTGTACAAAATTGGGCAAATATTGGGTTAATTTTAATTGAAAATGAAAAAAAATATATTTTTAAGCTCGCGAGCCTGAAATCCGAAGAATCGACACTGCAGAAGGAGTACAGCGACGCAGCGCACGCAAAATGGCTCCTGGATCAGGAGAAACTCCGCAAAGCTGCCACCACCGAAGTCGAAGCCGTGACCTACCAAAATGGCGCGGAGAACGAGGCACCGACGGAGGGCAAGAGTTCGTCGTAGTAAGCTGTCGTAAGCCCATTATGTTCATTTTTTTTGTTTCACGTTGCTTTTCCCCGTATTTTTTGTTGAAATCAATCGGGAAGGCAGGATTTAATTTATAAATGGCTTCGCCTCCTGACGAGGGTCATGTACATTCCATGATTTTTTCAACCTCAACCCAAGCGCGAAAAAGGAGCAAGAGTATTTGCACAAGCCTCTACCGTATCCCCTCACCTGTCGCGCGTGTTTTCTTTTTCTTCCAACCTGTCGCAACCCCCAACGCACGCTTGCGCTAAACACCGTAATTTATTCGTATTTATTTATCTTCACTGCTTCTGGGGAGATCGGGGAAATCAATAGGAATTACTATTTAATTTATACAAAGCACAATTTGGCCGGGAACAATCGATTTGGGGGCATTCAGCGGTTATTTAGGGAGGTGCAATGATGGGTTTACGATCTCTCAGGACTTGGAAAGGATACTTGAACGGAAAACGTGGATACGTAGGGGTTTACGATATGTCAGGTGCCAGGTTTTCCGTTTAAGTATCAAAATCTTGAGATATCGAAAACTCCTTCCTTTTGGGATCGTCAATTTTTTTGCTTTTTTTGCAAAAAAAATTGATGTTCCCCGTCCCCCCCCTGGTCAGCTGATCCTTCCCGGATCTAACATAAGATTCCTCAGATCACTTCATTCTTTTTTTTTCTTTTCTCCCGGAAAGAATGGATCATTGAAAGACGGAAGGCAAAAGGCCTCCATCCGGTCAAGTGCGGATCAGGCCGTCCATCCAACCCGACCCGACCTTGGGACTCTGGCGCAGGCATGCATACATGCCGCCGCTTTGCTTCGCTTCGTCCTTCCAAGGATCACCCCTCCCATCCTATGTACCTCGACCCGGGCTGTTGCAGCTGCAGCTGCTTCCTTCGACAATGTCCATTTTTTCGAAAAAAAATTTATTTGGAAAAATAAGTTAGGGTCTCGCTTGGGCCCCAGTCACAGGACGAAAAAGAAAAACAGAAAAAAAAAGTAGAATTCTGAGATGGGTCGTCGTAGGATTCAAAGTGAAGGAAAAAGTTGTTGTTGAAAGTGTCGAAAAAAAGAAGATAGACTAGGTGAAGAAAAAATTGTATAATCAGTACCCGAATGCAGCGACTGCCGCTGCCGCCGCAGAAGTCGGGGGCCCCTGCTGCTGTTGCTGTTGTTGTTGCTGCTGTTGGGGGACATAGCCCCCACCAGCGAGCGCGGCTGCAGCAGCAGCGGCCGCAGCGTTGTTGTGAAGCATCATCTCGTTGTACTGAGGAGTCATCCTTTTTTCCTTCTGCCTCCGATTGCAAAACCACACCCTGACAACTTCCTTTTCGAGTTGGAGAGATTCTGCGACAGCGGTTATCTCCTGCGCAGAAGGCTTGGAGTTCTTCTGGAAGTGGTGCTCGAGGTTGGATTTTACGTTGACCTCGATGGAAGTACGCTTCTTTCTCTTTCGACCTGCTCCAGCGCCTGCGATTTTGTCGAACATGGAGGAGATCCCGTTGGAGGGGGTTGAAGAGTTGTCGGCTTCTTCGAGCCACTTGAAGAGCAGGGGCTTGAGCTTGCACATGTTCTTGAAGCTGAGTTGAAGCGCTTCGAATCGACAGATGGTGGTCTGGGAAAAAACGTTGCCGTAGAGGTTTCCGAGAGCCAGACCGACATCGGCTTGCGTGTAGCCCAGCTTGATTCTCCGTTGTTTAAAAGTCTTGGCGAAGGCTTCCAGATCCTCGCTGCAGATGTCGGCTTCTTCATGGGATCCCGGACCTCCGGCTGAAGACATAGGACCTGGCTGGGGTCCGTCGATGGAATAAAACTGACTAGGAGGCCACGGAGAAGGCGGAAGCTCGGATTTGACATCCGAGAATGCTGACACCTGAGGCCAGCGACGGTCGACCCCAGGCGATATCCCCTGACCACCGAACACGTCCACCAGGTGGTCAGGTGGGGGCAGGAACCCGGCAGACGAGGCTGCTGCTGCCGCGGCTGCAAATGGATCGTGCACCTGGGGCGGCGGCGGGGGCGGAGGAAAGGCATTCGCCGTCGACGATGGATAACACCATTCATTCGTGAAAAAAAAAGGAAACTGCTGATGCCCGTAGGCAGCCGTCGTCGGCATCCAGCAGTTGGCGGCTGCGAGCACTGCGTCGGTCGATGACTGATTGATCATCCCTCCGGTTGGACCGGGAGTGTTGTTATTGTTGTTGTTGGCACCCATCATCTGGGGCCCGCCGAGGTCCTGAGACGAGTAGGGAAACATGGTTACGGCAGCGGCAGCGAGGGCTGCGGCATTGTTCGTCGGGCTCAGACCACCGGGACCACCACCACCGGAGCCGTCATGGACAACCGGGGCGGAGGAGGAGACGGTTGTACCGCCGGGAGAGAGCTTGAGGTAGCAGCCGGAGGACGCGGCTGCAGATGCGGCATTCGCGAGATCCGCCGCTGCGGCGGCGTGGTGGCTGTCGAAGGGGAGGCAGGCGGTGGTCGCGTGAAGCGTCGGAGCATTCTCGACACCTCGACCCGTGTCGTGGGATTGAGGGGTCATGGAGGAGGACAAAAGCACGTTGCTTGATTGGCCGGATGTGGGCCGGGTCCTGCAACGAAAAGTTGATAAGTCAAGGAGGTCTGGGAACGAAATTGAAATCTGGGGTCTTGGAGCGAAAAATTGGAAACTAAAGTTTTGAAACAAAAAATTGAAAATGAGTCCTGGAACGAAAGTTTCAAAAAAACTGGGTCTTGACACGAAATTATAAAAAATATTAGGTCTGGAAAGGAGAAAATGTGTTTTTGAGCGTTATCGATTGCCAAAAAAAGTTTTTGGGGCAGGAAATGATTGTGCAGGCCGACGAGTGCTCGAGGCTATTGGGAAAAGGATTGCGAGATTGCACCCTAACGGGGACCATACCATACCATTAAATATGCGAGACAGGAAGAATTCAGCGCGTCAGACGACGAGAATCGGGCGATTATCATCTTTCGTAGTCACAAAGTTTACAAAAATCCCGGAAACAACCGAAAAAAAAATTTTTTGTATTTTTACCCCAGGGCAAAACCGTTATTTCAATACATAAGCGGGAAGAAAGAACAATAAAAAATACGATTGTCGCACCGTGTGCCCGGTCCGGTGCCCGGGGATGACGCTGACGATGACAACGACAACGACACGCTCACTCAGGAGGCAGGCAAGGAGGAAAAAAGGAGGAGGACGGTTGCAGGAGGCGCCGAGAGAGAGAGAGCAAGAGTAAAAGCAAGTCGAGGGAGGGGGAGGGGCGGATCTCCGAGGCAGAGGGCGGAGGCGGACCGGCGCTTTCATTGGATGCGTTGACGAGGTCCATGAAACTGGGTTGGTTGTCGGAGGCGGTGGCGGTGGCGGTGGCGGTGGCGTCGGGGTCCTGAGCTTCCTTCCTCCTTCCTGGCCGCCGTAGGCCCTCGTGGAGGGAGGGGGGTGATGGTTGTTGACCTTGAACCTGGCAAAAGAGCAGGAGGGCGGGAAGAAAGGGAAGAGGGAAAGTGAATGAGAGCGATGATCGAGAAGGATCCGGATACGATGATGCGGATTTCGATTGATTTTTTATGCACTTTATGCGGTCAAAAAATTTTTTAAGATAGAGTAAAGGATCCAATTCCGGGGGCAAAAAATTTGGTTGCGTTTTTGGGGTCCTGAAAAATCGAAAATTTCACGTAAAAATTTTTGTTCCAAAAACAAAAAAATAAAAAGGTGTATTTTTTACACTTCAATTTTGTATAAATTTCTGTAACATTTTTTTGATTTTTTTGGGTCTCGAAGTGAAAGTTTTAAAATTCTCGTAACAAAGTAAAAATCCGGCTCAAAAGTGAAAAAAAAAATTTTTGACAAAAAAAGTACAAAAAATAATGTGAAGGAGCCAAAAAATAGCATTTTTGGTCTCAAAACGAAAATTTGATAAATATTCATCGGAAAATGAAAAACAATGTAAAAATTACGTTTTTTTGACATTCAAATGTGTTACAAAAAATTTTCGGAAAAAAAGTGCATAACGGAGCAGCTTCTTCCCATCCAAAAAAAAATTGATATTGGGTCGCCCCGCGTCGCTGCCGGTCGTCGATCATCGTTTCACCGTTTTCATTGTGATTGTGTCGTGTTATACAATAATCGAGAATCGAGGAAAAGCGCGCAAAAAAAAAGGATGGATACTTTTTTTTCTCCCTTCTTTTTTTTCCTTGCGCCCGGCCCGGCCCGGTCGATGGGGTGCTTCTTGTCCGTTAACAACAATCGTTTTCGTCTTCGCTTGGTCAATTGACTTCCATATCGGTCAGGGAGGCAGGGGGCTCGCTTGCTTGACCGGACCAAAGCAACGTGGTGTCCTCGTAGACACTCCGGAGTTGGATGAATGCCACCAGCACCACACCTTGCAACTTGTTGAGAAGGGTGTCACTATGGCAGGCAAGCACGGGCACCGATGCACCTGCCTGCGCGAGGTGACTGACTACTGACTGACCGATGCCGGAGGTATTTATTTACAAGATAGAAAGTTGGAAGGAGAGGGTAGGTATCCATTCTCATCATCGTTGCCCTCGGGCACGGGCAACGGCACTGGTGACATTTGCATAATCATTTTATGTGAAACAACTACAACAACCAGGCTCCGGAAAGTGAGGGTGGCATGGGCAATGATGACAATGATGCAAGATGGGGGTATGAAATGTAGACAAAAAATTAACAATTTTTTTAAAACTGAAAAAAAAATTTTAACTTTCAAATTTTTTTTTATTTTGATGAAAAATTTATTTAGATTTAAAAAAAAATTGAAAGAAAAATTTTTATCATCGTTTTTTCCGAAAAAAATACGACAAAAAATTTCTGAAGTAGCGAGTGTTCAATTCCTAATTTTTTGGATTTGAAGCAAAATTTGAATTCATTAAAAAATTTTAATTTACAATCAAATCCGTAAAAATTTTGAAAAAAAATTATGTTAAAAAACCAAAAATTTTTAAAAATAAAAAAAACATAAACGAACCTCAAAAATGAAAAATCAGCCGTAAAAAAAGTACAATATTATTGACGTCAACATGTCATGCAGATCTACAGTAACCAACGTAGTGCATAACACTCGATCCAGACCTGTGTCATCAGTCTACCATCCAGCAAGGGTGCAGTCACCAATTTGGTCCCATAATGACCGATTTGAGTCGGTTTGATTCCGCGTGCAACAAATCTCGACTGTCAGCAAACAAGCAGCATCAGGAGCATTGTTAGCCAACTGGCAATTTAGTGTTGCCCCAAAACACCAACAGTTTACCGTTTTGTCAGCAAGTCCAGCATAATTAGCTTGCATGATGTTGGTAATTGTCTAATTGCCGGTGTCGCGTGCCACGGCACTGTGCGGGAAGAACAGGTGGTTGCGGGTTCATTAATTAGCAGTTTGATTTTTTTTCTTTCTCTTTTTTTTGAGGATAGGGGTGGGGGAAAACTTTTTTGTGCTTTGTGAGAAAAACTTTTGATTTTTCACCTGGTTGCCCGGGGCGATTCATCTGGACACCTGTATTCCTGGATATTGCATCCGTGAAAAAAGTTTTTGACAAGAGCGACAGTATTATTGGTTGTTTGTATTTTTGTTTCACGTGAACAGTCCAAACCAGGAATCAAGCCAGGTGAGCCTCCTGGACCGGTGTGCATGCATGCATGCGTGCTTGTGTCGGTGTCGGTGTCGGTGTCGGTGTTGGTGTCGATGGATGGATGGATGTAGGATCTTCTCCCCCCTCCTCATTTCTCATCGCTCGCGCTTAGCGCTGAGCATGAGCTCCTGATGAATTATTCATGACCACGCCGCGCTTTGCTCCGGCAACAACACAACACGCTTCCAGGAGCGGTGTCACCGTCATCCCCATCCGACTTTGCCCATCGGCTGCATTGTACACACCTTGAAAAAAAATTTGCTGTTGCTGTTAACGGACTCGTACACGTATACGTACACGCCGCGTCTCGAAAAAAAAGTCAGGAAGAATTTGGGAAACGGTAACTGACTGAAATGACGGGGTGTGAAAAATATAAAAAATAAAAAAATATTTTTAAAAGGATGGGGAAGCTTGCTTGTGAAGATAAGAATTTTGTCATGCGGGATACCACACCTGTAAAGTGCGAAATGTGAGATGGATAAAAAATGTGTGTGGAGGAGATTACTGTAGGCTTTTATTTTTTTTTGGAATCAAAAAAAAATTTTACAATTTTTTTGTGAATGTAAAAAAATATTATACTATAAGTTACGGTAGGTTTACATACGTCAGTTACTAAACGCAAAACGTGCATTATGGTAGGATTACGGTAGTATCTGAAATTTAAGTGTGCAGAAAAGTTCGCATGTTGCGCGCAACTTGTCGGTCAGTGAGGTAATAATTTTCATTTGTAGGTTTAAATTAGGATCAAATTTAGTTTCTCGACACGAAACTTTTTTTGGAAAAAAATGTTGAAATTAGAAAAAATTGTTTCAATTGTCCCTGAATCACCTTTGTGACAGCTCAGGTGATCAAATACGGCTGATTTCGAAAAAAAGAAGATGCCGTCATAGATGGCACAAAACACAGAAGAGGGTCGACGGAAGGCAACTTCCGGGGAATTCGTGGCAGGACACGAGCACATACGCAGGATACGTTCAACCAAGGTTGTACAACGTCAAAGCCTTCTTAAAAAAATTTTCACCGCATCTGCTATTAAAAAAAACAAGCAGAAGCACGTCGGATGTCGAACGTAGCAAAAAGGCACAAGTGTCGCTGACTGCATCGGGGTATCCTCTACCCCCCTTATTCCCCGCTGTCCCAATGCATATTCAAATATTTAAAATTGCACATCATCTAAAATTCAAAATACATACCAAACCAACTGTTTTATCAAGTCAATTTAAATCAGTCGAGAACTCCCTGAATTTGATCGTCATCATCATCTCATCATCATAAGCACGGCCTGCCTGCCTGCCTGCCACTCACCACAGCAACACCACCCTCAGCATCATCATCAGCATCAGCTTCGTATTCATGCTCCGTTCGCTCTGGATTTAGTACTCCTAACATCGTTTGTGATTCAAAAAATTTCATGTTGGCACGATAATTTATTTTTTACGTTTTTTTTTGATATCAAATGTATTCAATGTTGATCGATGAAATTTAAGAAACATTTTTTGAGACTGTCAACAACAGTCACAAAAATTGTACCACGAAAATTTTTATCATTACGAAATAAAATTCAACAAAAAATAATTCAATTTCACTAAATAACTCCGGTTCGAGCCTGGTATGTATTTAGTTCCTTGTCGGCCGATCACTGCCTAAAACTCTTTCATCAGCTGCGCAGTCATTTGGCGATGGCGCCATTCGTTTCTTGCTGAAAAACAAAAATTAGCAAAAAATTATAAAAAAAAATTTTCCGCGATTTCAAATAATTAATAAAATCTACCGGCTTGTGGCGAAACAAAAACAAATAGTTTTTTTTTCAGAACTGTTCATCATCTAAAAGTGTTTCCAATAAAAACACACACTGCAGTACATAATCATGTTTACTTTATTGTTTGTGCCGTTTGAAAAAACAGGTTTTCTCGATAATATTTTTTTGTATTCGTGATTGTCAACGGCAATAAATTGATAATATAAACTCTTGTTGAATCAAATATTAAATATTAAATCCGGACCCAACCCTGAATTCTATTCATTTCAGTTGTTTTGTTGATCACTGAAATGCATCGTTTGTACTTCATAACACATCATTTGGCAAAGTTGACGGTAAAAATAAGCAGCATCGACGGCAGGGGCCTTGGCTAGGCTCACGGTCGCCGCTGAAGCCGCCGGAGGAGCGCCCGGCTTCATGCTAATGAACTATCTTTGCACCGTTTCTCAAGTCGAACAAAAAGATTAATAATAATTTTTTAGGCCTCTGCTCGTGCAAAGGCGTTCCAAAATTTAGTGGTATCCAACCACAAGCTTTCGCAAGGGCGGAATTCAATGTTTACCTCAAACTTGGGTAATTAAACCGAAGATGAAAACGCGGAGTATGATTTTGTGCACCTGGTTGCGCGAATAACTGGGATGACCAAGCGACATCGCTCATATTGCACTTGTCAAAAGAGCGCAGAGAAAAACAGTCTGTGCATGCACGGTGGGGAAGGGAGGGGAGAGATTTGGGAAGTTAATCCGAAGCCGATAAAATACGTTTAATGGTACTTTTTTATATTTTTTTATGTTTTTCGCAAGTCTGGGAATTGCACTCTATCGATGTTCATCGAAAAAGTTAATTTGAAATTAGCAAAATCTGCTATTAATAAATTAAAAAAACGATATCTATATATTATGCACTGCAATTACCGATTAAAGAAACACAACTCAAAACCAAAATAATTTCTTTATTTAAAATTTAATTATGTGATTGAACTTGGGCCACTTTATTCAGTCATATTTTTTTTTAATTTTGTGCAATGTTTTAAACGCATTTTATCAGGTTCGGATTAACTTCCCAAATCTCTCCCCTCCCTTCCACACCGTGCACGCACAGACTGTTTTTCTCTGCGCTCTTTTGACAGATACAATATGAGCGATGTCGCTTGGTCATCCCAGTTATTCGCGCAACCAGGTGCACAAAATCATACTCCGCGTTTTCATCTTCGGTTTAATTACCCAAGTTTGAGGTAAACATTGAATTCCGCCCTTGCGAAAGCTTGTGGTTGGATACCACTAAATTTTGGAACGCCTTTGCACGAGCAGAGGCATAAATAAAATGTAAAACCTGTGTTTTTTTGTTCCGTAAATATTTTTTTAATAATTAGCGGTATCTTCCATGTGCTTTTTAAAACCAGTAAATACATATCTTATCTGTATTCGGATTCAATAACTTTCACAACAAAAATTGTCAGAAGCTCTACAATTTTCACAAAAAAATTTATTCTACAAAAAAATTTAACAAAAAAACAATCCAAATTCACTCAGGCTTTGTAGTCCTTGCCGGTAGCCGCCTTATAATCCTTCTTCAGCTCCAGCAGCTTGGCAATTGCGTCTTTCGTCTCCTGCTAAACATAAAAACTCAAATCGCATCAAATGCAAGAAAAAATGTCTAACTTACCGATTTCGCGTCTTTGGCTTTGACCTCGCGAACCAGGTTGCCCTGGGCAGTGACAGCAGCGTGGAGAGCAGCGGAATCGACGGCAGGGGCCTTGGAGAGGTTCACGGTAGCTGTAGAAGCTGCTGGAGCAGCGTTCGGCTTGTAGTCCGTGCCGGTGAGGGTCTTGAACTCCTTTTTCAACTCAAGGAGCTTGGCGATCGCGTCCTTCGTCTCCTGCTGCAAAATAGAAACAAAAAAATGTAAACAAAAGATCAAAAAAATTTTTAGCTCACCGACTTGGCGTCCTTCGCCTTTACCTCACGCACCAGGTTGCCTTGGGCAGTGACAGCAGCGTGGAGGGCAGCGGAATCGACGGCAGGGGCCTTGGCTAGGCTCACGGTCGCCGTCGCAGGTGCAGGAGCAGCGTCCGGCTTGTAATCGGCTCCTGTGAGAGTCTTGAACTCTTTCTTGAGTTCAAGAAGCCTCGCAATTGCGTCTTTCGTTTCCTGCTAAAAATAAAAACTCAAAAATTCCATCAAATGCAAGAAAAAATGTATAACTTACCGATTTCGCGTCTTTGGCTTTGACCTCGCGAACCAGATTGCCTTGGGCAGTGACAGCAGCGTGGAGTGCAGCAGCATCGACGGCGGGGGCCTTGGCTAGGCTTACGGTAGCTGTAGAAGCTGCTGGAGGAGCGTCTGGCTTGTAGTCAGCGCCAGTGAGAGTCTTAAACTCTTTCTTGAGTTCAAGAAGCTTGGCGATCGCGTCTTTGGTCTCTTGCTGAAAAAATCAGTTGCCAAAGATGTCAAAAAACATTTCAAAAACCATCAGTGCCTTTCGGCACCCAGAAAAAACCCTTAACTCACCGATTTCGCATCTTTGGCTTTGACCTCACGCACCAGGTTGCCCTGTGCCGTGACAGCAGCGTGGAGTGCAGCAGCATCGACGGCAGGGGCCTTGGCTAGGCTCACGGTCGCCGCTGAAACCGCCGGAGGAGCGCCTGGCTTGTACTCAGCACCGGCAACCTGCTTGTACTCCTTCTTGAGTTCCAGGAGCTTGGCAATGGCGTCCTTCGCCTCTTGCTGAAAAAACAACTTTTTTTTTCAAAAACCAAAATTCCTTTAAAAAACCTACAGATTTGGCATCTTTTGTCTTGGCGTCCCGGACCACGTTGCCCTGCTGCGTGATCGCGTCGTAGAGCTCCAGCGCAGATCGGCCGGCGCCAGGTGCGGGTGTTGACGTCGTCGCCTTGGCTTTCTGCCCGGCCTGCTTTCCGGCTCCAGCTTTGGGCTGCTTGGCTTCCTTGACGTCGTCGTGCTCGCCTGCGACGTGTCCATCGGGGATCTCGATGAGAACCAGCTTTCCGCCGTCGTCGATTTCCCGATCGCAGATATAAAATTGCTTTCGGAGGATTTGAATGATATCTCCTTTTTTGACGGTTTTGATCGCCGGCTCGGCCACCATGGAGCTGACGTGCTTCGAATCCCGGTTAACGTACGTCTTCCAGTCTTCTTCTTTGCCGATGATCGCCTTGCTGATAACTGAATCGTACCGGATGGTCTGGATCTCGACCAACGGGTCCGCCAGCCACGAAACCTTCAAAGTCTTTTTGAAATTCTTGTTGTCCAAATCCAGATCCGCTTCGACGGCTGTCACGCGTCCATCAGCGCCCTTGACCACCTTGGCGACCTTCAGGTTGCCCCAGTTGACGAACGTGACGATATCGCCCTCCTTGATGAGATCCGCGTCCCTCTGCTCGATGTAGACCGTCGATCCGTAGTGAATCGTCTTCTGCCCGACGGCTGGGTCCTTCGGATGCAGGTTGACCTGAGCCTCCTTCGCGGGGAGCTCGCCGTTGACCTTGACAGCGATGGGAGCGCCCTCGAGGGCTGTGTACCGGGGAGCGACGGGGTCGATGACCTTCTTGTTGAACGCCCACAACTTGTCCCATTCCATGACGACGACGGACCGCGAGCCGCCCTGGGCGAGGATGAACTGCTTGAGGCCTTCGACGGTCAGGCCGCGACGGATGATGCCGCGGACGGTCGGGAGTCGGGGGTCGTCCCAGCCCTCGACGATGCCCTCGTCGACGAGCAGCGTGAGCTTGCGCTTCGACATGACGGTGTGGGTCATGTTGAGGCGGGCGTATTCCCAGATGTGCGGCTTGCGGAGGCCCAGGGCATCGGCGATGAAGTAGTACTGCTCGTCGCGGTCGTGGTACTCGGTCGTGCGGAGCGCGTGGGTGACGCCTTCCGTCGAGTCGACGATCGGGCAGGCAAAGTCGTAGGTTGGGTAGACCCTGGAAAAACGCATAAAAAAGTATAAAATTGGCCTATAAATCGAGCTAGACCAAAATTTAAAGCCGCAGCCCTCTCAGAGTAAAAACACAAGCCTGGACAAAAAAAACAATGTTTGATTTAAAAAAAACAAAAAACAATAATTTTAAATGTGAAAAAGTAAAATTTAGGCTAAAAAATTGAAAATAACGTTATTTTGTTTCGCGAAATAACATTTATCGATAAATGTTACCGTAAAAAAGTAAGACTTCTTTTGTTCCATTTTCTTGAAAAGACAAAAAGTAAGAACCCCGGTTACGATATTTGTATCGTTACTCTGTTACTTTTGTTTCCAGTTACGATCAGTTTTCTTTTTTTTCGTTGTTTTTACTTCTTTTTTTTCCCGGCAAAATCTTCTATTTTTCAAAATTTGACGGTTTTTCAATCGTAAAATAAACTCACTTGTACTTGTGGCCAGTCCGGACGTGGGGCTCCGGCTTGCATCGATAGATGGTCGGATCACGGAGTGCGCCGTTGTTGTGCTTCATGTCGATCTTGATTCGCACACAGCACTCGGTGCCTCGCTGGGTGCCGGCCTTCATCTCGTTCCAGAGCTTGAGATTCTCCTCCACGGCTGAAAAAGGGCATAAAATACCGTCAAAAGCGTTTATAAAACCCAAAACTCACAGTTGTTCCTGTTCCGGCTGTCGGCCCGCTCCTCGCGTTCCTTTCTCATCGTCTCGGTGTCCGTGTCGTCGACAAAGGCTTTTCCCTCTCGAATGAGTTTTTCGCAGAGCTCCAGCATGAGGTCAAAGAGGTCCGACGAGTGGGTCCAGATGTCGGGCTTGATGCCGAGCAGCTCGAGGTCGCCCTTGATGACCTCCTCGAAGTGGGCGTTCTCCTTGGCCGGGTTTGTATCGTCGAAACGCATGATGAGCTTGCCCTCAAACTCCTTCTGGTAGTACGCGTTGAGGAGCGCGGCCTTGGCGTGACCGATGTGGAGGTAGCCGGAAGCCTCGGGCGGGAAGCGGACCACGACCTTGCCCTTCTCGGCTCCCGGCAGGTCGACAAACTTGCCCTCATCTCGCAGCTGCTTCACCTGGGCGGCAGGACGGCTTCCGACCTCGAATTGACCGACTGACCGGTGGATATCGCCGAGGAGAGGGGCGTTCTTGAGGGCGTCGAAGAAGGGCACCAATTGCTGACGGAGAGTCGACTCGCGGGCCAGAATCGCCCAGAGGACGAGATCGGCGACGGTCGGGCGGTCCTGGGCGACCAGCCATTTCTGAGAAGCCAAAACAGGTAGAACAGCTGCCTGGATGTCGGCCAGGGGGGTTGTGCCGTCAAAGAAGCCCGCGAAACGGACGATCCAGTCTTCGATGAGAAGCTTCTCGTAAACCGTACTGCCGGTGAGCTTGTCTGCCACCTGAGAGCAACGAGCAATGAACGACGCGATGATGGCATCGTTTGTCAGCTTGCCACCGTCACTGAAAACCGGAAAATGCCAAAAAAGCAAACATTGGGTCAAAAATGACTAGAAAGGTATAAAAATATCATAAAAAATGTTCCAAACAGTCTTTTTTTTTAAATTTAGGCCTCAAAAAACGCAAAAACTCACACAACGATGTAACTTTCGGCAGGTGACGTGAAATCGACGCTGGAGTCGACGTCGAAGCCCCCCAACTGAAGGGTCAGCAGAGAGCCGTACAGGGGAGCCGACTTGGAAGAGACGAGAGTCAGCTTGTGGGAAGACATCGCCTAAAAAATAACAAAAAAAATCAGTCCCGCTTTTATAAAACCGTGCTCCCCCCACGCCCTATCGACCGGAAAACCCCGACTTATGATGAAATAATGCCACCACGAAACCACTGAGTAAACAATGCCACGGGCAGAGCAGAAAGCGCAAAGGATTAGCTGCTGGAGGCTAAAATTGTTACACAAGATTGGAAAAGAATGGAAAAAGTGCAATTGTTCGCTGTGGAATGTGCGTGCAACGTGCGAGTATGTTCACTGGTTCACTTCCAGTTTTTTGAAGGTTTCTTGCGGGAACGTTATTTTTTGAACAATATCGTATTTCTTTTGATCGTATATTTCTTCTTGAATGCTTTTTTTTGTTCGATTGCATGTTTGAGTTTGAGAAGGTCGAACTGCGCATTGAAACAATTCGGATAACGATCGCCCCTTTCGAATTTTCTGAAAATCGTCTTCCAAATTTATCCAACTATCAAGCATCAATTTATCGTTTACATGCAATTCACAACTTCAAAGCAGCACCGGTATCGTTTAGACAATAGATGCTTTCTATCAGCATTTGTGTCAATCTAGGTTTTTCTTTTTCATCGCATATACGAAAAATGTAGATTAAGAACATTTCAGTGAAGCCGTAATGCACCTGTTCGATAGGACAAGTGTTGCCAGGGGGACATTTTCTTTCGTCGCAGACCGATGTCGATATATTTTCTTTTTGCAAGCAAAAATCGTCGACCTTACCAGTGCCGACTACCGACATAATCTCGCCCATCATACCGTAGCTGTCATACTCCCCGAAGCACGCTTCGCACTGAAAGCAAGTGTCACTAAAAAAACAACAAAATAAACCTCACCGGATCTTCGTAGTCCGTTGTCTCCGTCGTGTTTGTTGATATCGTCGCCGAGCTCGCCGTCGTTGTCGTCGTCATCGTCGTGGTAGAGGGGGTGGTGGTTAATGGCGGTGTGGTTGAAGGCGGCACCGAGTCATCAGGCAGCGGCACAGGTGCGATCGAGGAGCCAGTTGTCGGAGAAGTCGTCTCCTGCGCGAACATATACATCGCTATAAGGAATACCGTCAGGAATACGGCAATAACAACGGCGATGTAGAGCAGTTTCGCGCGGCCCCCTGTGTTCGCCTTGCCTTCAGGGGCCGGGACGTCGATGCCTTCCTCTTTCTGCCCTCCGACCGCAGAGGCGCTAGCAGTCCCCTCCTGATCGGTTGTAGGGACGTCGGGGTTACCTTGCAGCGATGCCATCGACAACTGTTCGACACGAAACCCAATTCGACGAAAAAATGCGCAATGACGCGAGTTCGCTTTTTTATACCTGTTTACTCGTTTAAATTTTGCATAGTGTCGGGTTTTATTTGCATGCCAATATGAACAGTCGAAGCCCCTTTTGAAGTTGTTATTCAAAAATCAAACAAGAAAAGAATATGAGTATTTTGTTTGAACCAGAATTCTCAGGTTGGAAAAAACCGAATCCCAAAAAAGATGTTTGGCAAAACGCGACGAATACCTCCTTATTTTAATCGACCAGAAAATCTTGTGTTTTTTTTCCAAGCCGTAGGCCTCCTCGTCGTTGGCTTCTGCTAACTAACGTTTCACATTTTTCCCGTCTCGGTTGCCTAGTGGCAAGGCGTGCGCGGTATATCAATATTTTTATTCCTGTTTCTTAGGCTTATCCTCTTATGACGAAAAACGACAAATTCAGACATGTGCTTTTCTCTTTCCGTTATGCTTGTTGTTCATAACAACTCAATTACGATTATTTTTCGCTTGAATAGTGTTTTTATTAAAAAAATTTGATTTTTTACTTTTATAATGTTTTTAGGTCGCATACTAGCCAGTCGATACGAGATGAAGCTGCTAACGCACAATTTTCTATCGTCTGCGTTTCTGAAAAACGTCAAAGTTGGATATCCACTGATTCTCAGGGTCAACAAGGTTGAGGTGAGTTGTTTGATGGCATTTTGATAATTTTTGACGAAAAATGAGCGTCTTTGGGGGTAGAAAGCGAAATTTAGGCTAAATTTGCGGTTACGATGTTTTCTGGGTTGTGGAATAACATTTTTTGAGGGAGGTTACCGTAAAAAGAATACGATTTATAATATTTTCTTGCGTTTTTCGAAGCGATAAGAAGTAATAACACTAATTACGATATTTGTGTCGTTATTCTGTCACTACGATTACGATATTTTCATTGTTATTTTGTTACTTTTGTTGTCAGTTACGATCGATTTTTGATTTTATGAGGTTACGTTTATTTTGGTGCATGAATGAGATAACGGTTTTTTTTTACGGTTTTCGATCTTTTTTGGGTTTTCCATGCCACTTTTCTATTTTTTTTGTTTTTATCGGCCGGACAAACTTGTTTGATGCCCAGAACGTTACAAATCCACATTTTTATTCACCCGCCATCAAAAAAAACCTTTTTTAGGAAAGGAACACATGCGAATTCGACGCGCAACTGACGAAAAACATGCTCAACAAGGTGGAATACCCGGTGCTGGTTGACGCTGCCAAAGCCGCATCGGTTGCCGACGAAGTGCCACTCGAGATGCCGGGTGACTGGCAGGGCAACGACTCCTTCCTCAGACTCGTCCACAAGCTGCTCTTCTGCGTCGAAGTCATCGACGGCGAGTTGGAATGCCCCGAATCGGGTCGCAAGTTTATCATCCGTGACAGCATTCCCAACATGCTGGCAAATGAGGATGAGGTGGTTGAGTGAGTTTGAGATAAAGAGAGGTGATGGTGTCCAGGGTCGTTACTTTTGGGGCAGAGGGTTCCTGGCAAGAAAATACTTCTCAGACGACGTCTCCCGACTCGCATCCGGCTTGACGACACGAACGGTCTCGAAACGACCTTCCAACTCCTTCTGGAAGTCCTTCGAGTACGGTCCATCAAAGATTTTGCACAGAAACGACGCCCGAGGGGCCAGGGACAGGACCGGAGTGTTTTCCTCGCCGGATGACTCAAAAGCGAGTCTGACGACGACTCTGACGAGCTCGAGGATCCTCAGATGATCGGTATAGCTGTCACCGGTGGGGTTGGGGGCCATGTCGCTGAGCAGGGCGTTGACACGTCGACCGCCGAGCAATTCACGCATCTTGGCGTGGACCGAGCGTCGCGTGATGTCGCCGGCCGGAGCGATGAGATGGACGCCGGGCAGGGCATCGATGGGGAGGAGATCGACGCCGAGCACGAAACCCTTGCTGCCGGAAGCGGTGGGGCTGACGATTTCGGATGCTACCTGGCACCAGGAGCCGGGCGCTGCGCCGATGTCGACGACTACGGAATCTGAAATCGGGATTAGAAAAAAAATGAAAATTCTGTCAAAAAACGGTGGAAAATTTTGAAAGATGGAAGCCTTTTTTCGGTAAAAACATGATAAAAAAAAACCGTGAGAAATACACCGTTATCCCAATTCATCAACAGTAACAGAAAAACGCCAAAAAAATCGTTACTAGCAGAAAAGAGCACCACAAAAGATAACACAACAGCGAAATTTCAATGTTATGCAGCGCACATGACGTAATACTTTAGGGACAAAAAATGTTATCCACCAAAAAAACAGCACCCAAAAAGTAACAAAATAGCAACTGTTTTTTGTTATTCAGCGCACGTGAAGTAATATTTTATCATCGAGAAATGTTATTCATAAAAAACAGCACCTAAAACGTAGTAAAAAACCAAAAATACAGGACCTCAAGTAACAATTTACGATAGTTTTACCGTTATCCATCAAACTTCTGCACTCAAAAAAATTGGAATACGTTAAATTATGTGATTCGTAACCCCAAAAAAACACTAACCTGGACGAATAATCTTGTACTTGTGATTGATGGCAGCGAGTTTGAAAGCACTCCTCGCCCGATAACTGTGCTCCTTGGCCAGACGAGAATAGTAATCTGTAGACTGGCGTTTGACGTAGTCAATGACATTCTGCCTCTTGCTATTCTTGGATGCAAAAAACCGTCGACAAACTAGCATCTTTGATTGTAGGATCAGAGGATACTTTTTGATCGTCAGAAAAAGTCGGGAGAAAGTGAGGGAACACTAAGTGGGCATACTGTCCCCTGTTTGCGCTTTCACAGTTTTCCACTCGTTTTTTTTGTTTGAAAAATTGTCTCTCTTTTTTTTTTGCTATCCAACAATGTCGGCTTCAACTTCGTCGCAGTCCCAGCCCCAACAACCTCCGTCGAATCCACCTGCGGCCCAGGCTGGAGGACAACAACCGCCATCGATCGGGCCACCATCGGTCGGAGTACCGCCGACAATTCAACCCGGCAAGAATTTTTCTTCTGACGTTAAAAAAGTCATGGAAGCTCTTGGAAAATGCAAGTTGGCCTTTTTTTGTTTTGTGAATAATTGCTTTACCGTTTAGCCCAGACGAATATCCGAAAGCTACGACAGGTATTTGGGAGGATTCAAAGTGAGTCAATTCATACGATGAAAACTATTTCTCAGATTGAATGTGTCATGGCTAATATCAATGGAGCTTATGAGTGAGTTTTTTGGGTACCGAAAATTAATATTGTAAAAGGAACTGTCAAACTGTTACTGCTAAACGATGGATTACGGTTTTTCGGCCTAAAAATTCTACTTGATGTACGCATAACATTTTTTCGACGATGAAATATTACTTCACGTGCGCTGAATAACAAAAAAATAGTTGCTATTTTATTACTTTTTAGGCGCTGTTTTTGGTGGATAACATTTTTTGTCACTAAATTATTACGTTAGGTGCCCTGCGTAACATTGAAAGTTTGCTATTTTGTTATCTTTTGCGGCGCTTTTTTTTGCCAGTAACGATATTTTGGGACGTTTTTATGCAACTTTTGGGAAACAGTCATTCATTTTTGTCTTTTATATTTTTCACTTGAAAATACAGAAAACATGTATTTATTTTTTTCAGGGAACTCGAATTAATCGCCGGTTCGCTTCCTGCCACCACACCGGTCCAGCCGGGTCATCCGTCTTCGCTCGACACGTTCGCGCACTTTGTCAACGATGCCGCAGCGGATCCCGTCATTTCCGACCTCTTTGCTGATACCGTTGCCGACGTGCAACAGGTGCACCATGCTCTCGCGTACAGTACCTGTATGAACGAGATCATGCGGAACATGAACTACCGTCGGCCTCCACCCATGGTTTCCGATCCTCCGTTGCCGTCCTTCGACTGTCAGGGAGATGCTGTACAGAGGAAATTTGAAATGGATTTTGAAAACTTTGTCCGCGACCACAATCACAGCGCTACCAGCAAGAAGGGCCAACCCATGCCGAGGGGGGCGCAGAGCATACCTGTCCGGCATCGGTATCTTGAACGAACCGAGAAGCACTGCGTCATCGAGGTCAGTTGGGGGAGAGGATTGATTGGGGAAATGGAAAAATATCCGAGATTTTTTTGTGAATAACAAAAAAATGTTCTAAATTGTCCGAAAAAAATATCGTTACTCGCAGAAAAGAGCACCATAAAAAATAACAAAATTGCAAACTTTCAAAGTTATGCAGGGCACCTAACGTAATACTTTAGTGACAAAAAATGTTATCCACCAAAAAACAGCGCCTAAAGAGTAATAAAATAGCAACTGTTTTATGTTATTCGTTGCACGTGAAGTAACATTTTATTGTGGAAAAAATATTATGCCGAGTAACATTTTTGTCCCCAAAAAACCGTATTCCCTTCTTTTGGCAATGTTTTCCGAATCTTTTTTTTATTTTTATATTCCCAATTTTCGTTATCCTCCTACTTTTTTCAGGTATCGTTTCTCTCCGCGGATGGCTGCAAGTTTGTCATCCTTGTCGTCAGTGGTATTATTGAAAACATCAACTACTACGCTCAAGGCGAAGAAGTCACGACATCCGACGACACAAAGCGCATCTTCGATCCTTACAGGCCGTCTGCAGTCGAACGCTACCGTGTCTTGACGCGTTTCATAAAGCAGAACTTCAACAGTTTCAAGGCCGGCATGCCAGATCCCCGTCTGCAGACGTCGTACATCTTCCGTGCCACCGAAAAGATCTGTCAGTCTGCGTGTCATCCGTGCCGGTACTGCAGACAGGTGTATCGTAACGGTGCCGTTCCCACGGGCATTGACTTTAAAACCAAGACTGCCTATCACGAGGATTGCCACTTTCAGGCTGGAAATACAGTTAACTGATGTGTGCAAAGTTGAAAACGTCGAAAATAAACATTCCTGTTTGTTGACGGAAACAAGGTGGATTTTTTGCCGTTTGTGGTTGACTACCCGCCCTCCACAAGCTTGTGGGGCCTACCTGAGAGAGGGGAGAGGAAGTTCGCTGCATGAACAGCACTCTTGTTCAACAGGCCGTGAATCAGCGTATAAATACGACAAGATATCCAACCTCAACGAAGCCAGTGTAAAAATGTTCAACGACGAAATAACTGTCAACAGATTCTCACGACCAGTTCGCGTTTCGGTCTGCGCGCTAAATCAATGGGCACTCGACTGGGATGGCAACCTGCGTCGCGTAATCACTGGTAAGTCTGTTGAGAAAAATATGGGAAATGATAGGGTAAAAAATTAAAAACACCGGGAAAACGATTATTTTTAAAATTTTCTTTTTGAAACAACAAATAAATAATATTTACCATTTTTTTGATCGTAAAATATTACTTCACGTGCGCTGAATAACAAAAAATAGTTGCTATTTTATTACTTTCTAGGCGCTGTTTTTTGGTGGATAACATTTTTCGTCACTAAAGTATTACGTCATGTGTGCTGCATAACATTGAAAGTGCGCTATTTTGTTATCTTTCGTGACGTTTTTTTCTGTGATTAACAATTTTTTCTCATTTATACGCTATTTTTCATGCCACAAAATATCGTTTTCAAATTTTGTGCTTATTTTTTTATATTTTGTGAAAAATCACATTTTGAATAATTTCAGCCGTCAAGAAAGCCCATTCCCTTGGATCCTCCATCCATGTCGGTGTCGAACTCGAACTCTCCGGCTACAGCTGTCTGGACCATTTTTACGAAGGCGATACCGTGGTTCACTGTTGGGAATCCCTGAGCAAGTTATTGGAGGTAACCGCGGACCTCAACATGGTAGTCGTCACCGGGATGCCTATACGCTTCGGCCCCGCGCTGTACAACTGCATGCTCGTGCTCGCCGCTGGTCGTATAGTGCTCATCCATCCGAAATCCGCCCTCTGCGACGACGATGTCTATCGAGAATCCCGATATTTCAAATCCTGGAAGCATGGTCTGACTACCGTATCCTACGACGTCAGACAGCACGGCATCGACCAGGACCCCGTTCCTTTTGGACATGGAATTGTCGTCACGGGAGACGGAGTTACGATCGCGGTTGAAATTTGTGAAGAACTCTGGGCAGCTGTCAACCCGGCGGTGAAATGGGCCCTTGCCGGGGTCGATGTCGTCTGCAACGGCTCTGCCAGCCATCACGTCCTCGGAAAATCGGCGAAGAGGATCTGTCAGCTGGTCCAGGATGCTTCGACGAAAATTGGCGGAATTTACCTATACAGTAACCTGAGGGGCTTCGATGGAGACAGGATTTATTTCGATGGCATGTCGGCGATCGTCCAGAACGGGGTCATCTACGAGCAAATTCAGCAGTTTGACCTCGAAGACGTTGCCGTGGCATCTGCGACTCTGGACCTCAACGCTACGGTAGCCTACCGGGCGAAGATTGCCTCGCTGTGCGAACTTGCGTCCCGGGAACCCATCCTGTTCCGCCACGACGCAGGAATCAACGTCATCGTCCACTCCCCGACCTCCGGGGCCATCACGACCCCCGCAATCATCAACTTCATGACTCCGGGCCAGGAACTCTTCCACGCACCTGCAGCCTACCTGTGGCACTACCTGAGGCGATCCACCGCAGCTGGGTACTTTCTGTCCCTATCCGGCGGCGCTGACAGCGCATCGGTGGCCGCGATGGTCTATCTCATGTGCGAGAAAGTCTGCAAGGCGGTTGCCGATGCAAAGACCAGGGGAGTGGCCCCGGACGAGTCGCTTTACCTTCATGGAAAGCCAGTCGAGGAGACAGATCCTAGGCTACTGTGCAAGAGACTTTTTTCTACAGCGTACATGCAGACGACGAATTCGTCCGATGAGACGAGGACGAGGGCGGCTGGCATTGCCGAGGCTATCGGAGCGAATTTTGTCGTGTGAGTTTTTTTTATGAAGAAAAAGTTTTTCATTTAAAAAATTAAAAATGAATTTTTTGGTACTAAAAATGACGTAAAAACGAAAAAAATCGTTTCTCGCAAAAAATAACAAAATAGCAAACTTTCAATGTTATGCAGCGCACATGACGTAATACTTTAGTGACAAAAAATGTTATGCACCAAAAAACAGCGCCTAGAAAGTAACAAAATAGCGACTATTTTATGTTATTCAGCGCACATGAAGTAATATTTTACCATCAAAAAAGTGTTATTACAGTAGATTGTAATTGCAATTTTTACTGTAGTTAATACGATTTTTGAGATTATTTGGATATATTTTTTTATTTTTTGTCAATTAATTTTTTTATTGCTATTGATTAATTTTCAGCCAAAACATCGACGAAATTGTAACCGCGTATACGTCAACGATAACGACGAGTTCTGGTGCCGTCCTGACCCATGATCACGAAGATCGACGTGCCCAACTCGCGCTCGAGAACATCCAGGCCCGAGCCCGCATGGCACTTGCCTACCTCAACGCTCAGGTGCTTCCCATTACCACCGGCACTCCCGGATCCCTGCTTGTGCTGGGGTCGTCTAACGTGGATGAAAGCCTCGTCGGCTACCTGACAAAGTTTGACTGCTCCGCTGCCGATATCAATCCGATCGGATCTATCAACAAACGAGATCTGAAAACATTTCTCGTTGATTTTACCAAGCATACTGGATTTGGCGTTTTCAAGGAGTGAGTTTTTTGGGGGAGGGGCGGATTACAAGGGGAAGAAATGGTCAAATCGTTAGTGTTACGATTTTTTTTGGCTTAAAAAATAGTACTTGGTGTACCGCATAACTTTTTTTCGGCCATAAAATGTTACTTCACGTGCGCTGAATAACAAAAAATAGTTACTATTTTGTTACTTTTTTGGCGCTGTTTTTGGTGGATAACATTTTTTGTCACTAAAGTATTACGTTAGGTGCCCTGCGTAACATTGAAAGTTTCGCTGTTGTGTTATCTTTCGTGGGGCTCTTTTCTGCCAGTAACGATTTTTTTTTTTGAATAATCGTCATTTTTTACGATTTTGTGGTTGATAACGTTCATTTTTTTCATGTTTTTAACAAAAAATCTGTAATAACTCCTTTTCCAGAGTCGTGGAAGCAACGCCAACCGCCGAGCTACGTCCCGCGACCGCCGATCGTCCTCCGCAGACCGACGAAGAAGACATTGGCATGACGTACGAGCAACTCGCGGAAATCGGCCTTCTGCGCAAGCCCGGCTACAAGGGCATCCTCGGCACTTTCTACGACCTCGTCAATCGATGGAAGCCGGCGACGCCGACGTCAATCGCAGAGACACTCGTCAACTTCTACACTCGCTACTTCAGAAATCGCCACAAAGCTACGGTTGCCACGCCTGCGCTGGTGTCTAACAATTACTGCGTGGACGACCATCGCACCGATCATCGACCATTTGTCTATCCCAGCATGCAGCACACCTTTGACAGGCTGAGGACCATCGCTGCTGCCATGATTGAGGAGCAGGCCAAGGAGTAGAGTTTTTTGTAAAAAAGTTTCGAAAAAGATTTTTTTGGATTTGTAAGTGTGAAATAAATTTTTGTTTTTTTTAATCTTTGTTTAAAAAAATTTAAATCAAATTTAAATTAAAAAAAATTATAATTAAATTTAGATTTAAAAAAAATTTAAATAAATTTAAATTCAAAAAAAATAAATTAAATTTGAATTCAAAAAAAGAATTAATTTAATTTAAATAAAATTTAAATTTTAAACAATTTTAA
Organism: Turbatrix aceti; assembly: GCA_963969345.1. Lineage (NCBI taxonomy): Eukaryota > Metazoa > Nematoda > Chromadorea > Rhabditida > Panagrolaimidae > Turbatrix > Turbatrix aceti. The sequence continues at coordinate 1,836,695 of OZ017769.1, read as the reverse complement.
AAACATAAATTTTTTGCATTCTTTGGACCGTGTCAATAATTTATTCTGTTAAAAAAAACAATACAATTTCAACCGTAAGAAGCATCAACATTCACACCGAAAAAATAATTTCACGTTTTCAGTAATTGTCGTTTGGCGATTGGTGCAGACTCGGCGATCGGGTGTGATGTCAAAATCATCCGGCGGAAAAACATCGCTTGTGAAAAGAGGACTTGCACTTTTGATAGATCTCGCATCATTAAAAAAGACCATTGTTACCTTGATTGAATTTGGAGATTCACGGAGAGTTTGAAGACAATTGTAAAATTCAGTCTTCATGATGGCTGTACAATTCATGGAAGAGTGGTTCAAACGAATTCCGAATTTGACGCTTTTCATGTTGGGGTACTTTGACAGCTGATCGAAGAGCACATTCGTAGAATTATTGTCGGGGACATTTTCAACGGTGACAATTAGGTGTCGAAGGTCATCAACTTCCTTACTTAGTTTGTACATCAGAAAGTCATAACCAAATGTAAATGCATTGTTATCAGAAATCAATTCCAGAACATTCGAATCAACATCGATCTGGAAAATTTCACAAAAAAAAGTATAAATTGATAATAAAAACACTCACCTTGAACGGCTTAAATTTGTTTTTATGTGAAGCATGACTGTCTTGAAAGTTCACGAAAACAGTTTGGAATCGACGAAGCGAGGTGCCGAAGCATTGATACCAGTAGTCGACGGTGATATGCCGGGAGACGGACATCAAATTGATGACGACTGGTAACGTCATAACCTTCTTGGTCAGCTTGACGGCGTTCAGCGCGATGACCTCTGAAAAGACATTTTTTAGTGATAAAACAACCACTTAATAAAAGTTTCGCCTAAATACCAATCGATTTGCGCAATTTTACCCCCTAAAATCTCTACCGTAGACTTCAGCTAAATGGTCCTCCTCGGAATTGTCTTACGCGGAATTGGCCTACCAAGAAGTAACAAAAATATCGTTAATCGTAGAAAAAAACGCCATGAAAAGTAACAGAATAGCAAACTTTCAATGTTATTCAGGGCACCTAACGTAATACTTTACCGACGAAAAAATGTTACCCTTCAAAAACAGCGCCTAGAAAGTAACAAAATAGCAACAATTTTTTGTTATTCAGCGCACGTGAAGTGACGTTTCACCGTCAAAAAAATGTTATTAAAGTAGAAAGTAAAATCTTGGATCCTCGACGAATTCGTACTTACCTATCACCACCGGCAAAGGAAAAATTTAAAAAAAACAATAATTTAGTGTTTTTTTTGCATTATGCCGTTTGTTTTGTGTCAGCACAATTTTAGGCTAAAATTTCAACTCACTATTGCATCGGTAAACGTCTTCCAAAAATCCGATTTCCTCGTTTCGCAGAGGCGTACGATTGATCCAAAGCCTGCGAACAAAAGGCGTTATCCAGTCCTTGAAATACCAGCTCACGTAGTACCTGACCAAGATGTCGTTGTCTAGGGTCTGAAAAATACTTTCACAAAAAAGCACAATTAAAAAAATAAAACCGACCCTGAAGCAAAAAGATCCACGATCGTAACTGACGATTACGTCCCGCATAAAAGTTTCAAATCCACGAGACATCTGCTGGGACGACAGAACCAAATGCTTGAGACACTGGAAACTCTTGTTCTGGATCACGCAATGGATCAAATCGTGATGATATGCCGGAGACAATGGACGCATTTTGATTGGCCTAAAATGTCAAAAGAAATTCTCAAAGGAGTAAAAAACGCAACACTGGAAAATTGTAAAAAACGGAGAAAAAAGTAGGCCAGGCAACGTTATGCATCTCCTAACACGAAGGACCAAAGTAAGAAATTATAATCGTTTTATGTATATATAACGATGTCAAAAAAAGGAGGATAACAAAGTAGAATACAGGATTCTTGACGCGATTTGTGTTCTCAAGTGATTTACATTCAAGACCCGAACGCGCACGCAGGTACAGTAATCTTTGATCGTCATCAGTCGCGTTTCTTTTCGTTTTTGCAGCAAAACAGGGTTTTCTATCGCTCCTGAAATCGTTCCGCTCCTGACCGGGAGCGGAGCGAGCGGTATGAAAAGTCTAATTAGAAAACCCTGCATCAAAATGATAGAATTTCCATCTTTTTCGGTTGTTTTCAACCTTTTTTAGGCTACAAGTTATATTTATCCCTTTTCTGTCGTGAACTCAGTCGTTCTTCGTCATCATGCACGTGTGAAAGGTCGGGAGATCTCGGGGTCATGCTGGGTCATCGGCATAATCATCTCGCGGGATTTTTTTACATTCTCTTTCTCGTTTGTGTGGGATCCGAGAGACGCGATCAGTCAGTCAGTCATGCAGGAAAGTATGAGACCGTCGACCACGACGAGACGGCCACGTTTTTGCGCTGGGCTGGGGTCAGATGAGTCAGTTCGGTCAGGCCAAACAACTGATGACCCAGTTTTCATTATTGTCAATTGTTGTATTTATGTATTTGGCAGCAGCGGTGTCGGTGTCGACGTCGACGGCAGCAGAGAGGTGACCTATGCCGCCGCTCCTCTCGCTTGCCTGACTGCCTGCTTTTTGGGGTCAAGAACTTGGCTCCCGCACCGCGTTCTTTTGACCTCTTTTTTATACTTTCTACTTTTCTGGCTTGCTTTTCCGATTCAATTTCTCTGAGAATAGGCTATTTTCCCTTTTTTCTCCGATCTGCAATTTTGTAATTTTGTTGTGTCATCAGGGAAAGTTCGAGAGCAGGTGACCTTATTTCGTCCAATTTTTTTCTCATGTCCCGGCCTTTTTTGACAGTAAATTGTTTTTTAACCGTGTTTTTTTTGCATGTGTTTTTTCGTTAAAGGTCATCTCGATTTTTTTCTTTTCGTCAAATTTTTTTCGTCTGTCTATATTTTTTTATTATTTTTTTATATAATATACATATATCTATTCCCAGTCTGGCGGTCATGTAAGTAAGTATGTATGACCGTCATATCGTTTTCATTTGTCTTCTCCTTCACCTTCGCAGCAACGAAGACAACAAAGAAAAAAAGGAAGACGGAAGAAAAAGTTTCACTTTTTTTGGGCATGTATATATTTTTTCATTCTCATTTCCATCACAATCAGGGTTAGGCGGCATTCAAAACGTGAAAAAAGCGCGAAAAAAGTGGCCTTGAGAAGAAAGACGATGCGCGACGTCGACGTCGTCGTCGTCGAGGACGAAGTGTACAGGTCGGTCGGTAGGTGATGACCCAACCATCCAACCCCCTCCCCTGCCTAAAAATCAACTGACTTTTTTTTTGTTTGTTGGATGGATGGATTTTGTGTGTGTACGCAGTGCAACCAACCTGACCGAACCACCGACAACGACGACGACGACGACCTTGTTCTTCCAGGCACTTTTGGCAGAACAAGGAGGACTTGGGGACATGTATGAGAGTGAAAACGCGCAAAAATACTCTGCCAGCCCTGCGCGAGAGAAGGAAGGACGTGCGCACGCTGCGCTGCGTGTACACGTACATGTTGTACATGTACACCCGGCGCTCAGGCGGCTGGCTATCCATGTTCAGGGCAGGAACACCTGGGCGGAGCTTTGGGGGTCACCAGAGCGAAAGGGAGCCTCTCTCTTTTCTCGGGCTTGAAAGAGAAAATTCTCCGATCGCTGCCGCTCGCCTCTCGCGGAAGGAAGGCGAGAAGTATGTATTCTGCGCGCGCGCACTTTGACGAGCCCCCGGAGGCCTCTCGGCCTCGGCCCCATGCGGTGTGGTCTCTGATTTATTTTTTTACCCTTTGTTTAAATAAATTTCTTTGATTCTTTGATTGATCAGTTTTTTTTTGAAACACAGATGGATACGCTAGCCTTCGTGCAGCAGTTACTCAGCTGTCAGCAGTCCCAGCAGCAGCAGCAACAACAACAGCAGCAGCAACCGCCTCCAGGCTTTGTCCGGATCTCGCCAACGACGACCGCCGTCGACGCTGCCACCGGGCTTCCCACTGCTTCGGTCGCTGAGCCGGGAAGTCTGGGCGGACTTGATGGATATCTATTATCCTCCCTCACCGCCGAGGCTGCGGCTCTCCCACCCGAGACGGCATCGACTTCCGGGCTGCCGTTCGTGGCGAACTACGTCGCGGCAATGCAGGCTGCTCTCTGGCCCCCGCCCCAGCCCCAGGCATCTCCCGCCGGTTCTTCGTCCTCATCGGTGTCCGCGGCTTCGACGACGTCGTCCGAATCATTTGTGACCCTCGCCCTGGGGAGTCTGGTCTCTCCGGGAGATTTCGCAGGTCTTGAAGCGACAATTGGTGGTTCTGGACAGCCCGGTGGAAATCCTGATTCAAGTGGGTTTATCTCGGTTAAAACCGGATTGATAATTTATACTATGTTGCAACTCTCGTCTGACGACCCACATCCTGAGGGCACCGGGGGGTTTTTATCCGGTGTGTGCGTTGATAGGGGTGTTGGGTGACCTGTTCCCGATTTCCTTAGGGCGCTAAAATTTTCTTTTTTTTATTATGTAGAGTAGGGTACGCAGTACAATCAAGCTCACGTACATACATCATGATATGTGGGGTGTGCATGCGTGCATCGACCGACACCGACCTTGGCCAGGTATCGGACTCCCTAAACAAACCAGTCCCCCCGGGACTATCATCATCCCCAACAACCCCATCGACGTGGCCTCCCTCTCCTCTCCACATGATGGAGGGGGGAAGGATTGAATGACCCGGTCCAAAGCCACCTGCATTGTTTCCCTGGCAATAGGTCAGGCTCGGCAGAGACCTACGCGGGTGGATCGGAGGATGTTGGTGGATTTGACCTAGTTTTTCTCGGCAAAGGGCACTCCCGTTGCTGGCTTTTTCCACTCGATGGATCTTGGCGAGACAAAAAAGGAGCAAACTACGGCCAAGTAGGTCAGACGGCGAGGAATGGGACCGGTTATGGGAGAAGGACGATCTGGTGCTGGTGTTGGGTGATTGGACAAAAGGGAAAGTTTTTATCAACTTGCTTGGTTGTTGGTGAGAAAGTGAGATACTTTGATTATTTCGGGCATTTATTAAAGTGTTCTTTTTCGTTCACAAACAAAAAAACACTGTTTGCTCATCCTCTGTGCGTAGTTCTTTGTTCCACGTTTTTGTCCCGTAGCCTTGATCTCCCGCCAAAAAAAAATTGTCTACGGAAGCAACCCGCAAAAAAAGTGCTCAGCGATCCAATGACCAGAAAAAAGGTATGAATCACCTTTTGGCGCACTTTCTAAAATACCAATATTTTGGTTTTTGTCGGACAACAACAGATTTATTTTATTTTTGATCCAAAAACCAAGAACAAGAACATTTGGGTTACATTTGTTTTCTCATGCATCCTTTTTTTTGTTGATGATCAACAGCCGAGCCGCAGTTGAGTCGGCCGACGTAGACGCAGTCAGTAGCCTTCATTGTTTTTATTTTTTTTTCGGGTCAGGGCCAAGTGGTCGTCGATTTTTTTTTCACTCGCTTGCTCGCGCAATGGCGAACACAGAGGCATAGATGAGGAGGACATCCGAGGAACGAGTGAAAAAAAAAATGGAAAGTACGAACTCAACTCTCGCTCGTCGGGGGGGGGGGGAGGCTAGGTCGATTGAGGTCATGGACGTTGCTTTGCTGGTGTTGGGGGCTGCACCGGGCGCGGACGTTTCTTCCAGGGGGCTCCAACACCCCCACGGAAGCTCGTGGGGAGGTGTTGTGTTGACTCATCCGTTCGACTGACCGATGAATGTATTTTCGCTACTTCACACAAACACAAGATTTTTTTTGTTGTTGAGTAAGGAGCAAGGCCGTTCGTCACGCGCGGACAAAAAAATAACAACAAGACTGAAAGTAGGCCAAAAAACAAATTCAAACATTTTTCTTGAAAAAGGATAACGAAAAACAAATCAAATCAGACACATAAACAGAATTGAAATGTTTTCAGAATCGTCAACATCGTCGGACGCTCCGTCAACTAAGGGCACTCTTCTGTGCCAGGTCTGCTCGGACACAGCCTCCGGCTTCCACTACGGCGTCTTCGCCTGCGAAGGATGCAAAGGATTCTTCCGGCGATCCATACAACAGAAAATCAGCTATCGACCATGCACAAAGTCCCAGCAGTGCGCTATCGTCCGAAATAATCGTAATCGATGCCAGTATTGTCGGTTGAAGAAGTGCATCAGTGTCGGCATGTCTCGTGATGGTTGGTTTCATTTTCAATTTTTTGTTTTATTTAAAAAATTATTATGATACCTTGCATGCAACGTGCAAATTGTTTTTCATTTCGTTTTAACAATCGTAATTTTCTTTGCACGTTGCGAGCAACATGCAGGATTTTTGACGATTTTTGAATGTTACCAAAAAATTTTTGTTCCACTGTTTTTTTATGTATTATTTTTTATTCTCGATGACCTTGTACACTGTTTTTTGTGTGTTTATGTGCGTGTCCATGTGAAAGTGTAGTAGAGCGCTTCGCTATGTTATGTCTGTGATGTGAAACTCTTTCACCTATCTTTTTTTTGCTCACTCACGGGAATGATCAGGGCGTCGAGCATTGTCAGAGGAGGTTAATCGCTTTGGAACTCACCCGATTTTTGTTTCCGTGGTCCAAATACGTACATACATGGAGGGGGGGGGGGTTGGATTTACGTTCACTTTTTGTCACACAAAAAAAAATTTAGTTGAATGAAATTATTTATGTACACAAAAAAAATCGGGGAAACGGTAGAAAATTTTTGAATGAACTGAAATTTTGAAATTTTGTTTACTCAGTAGCAGATGTTTTTTGTTCTACACGAAAAAAAATAAGTGAGTGCTCGTTTCCATGTTCTTTTTCTTGCTGTTCATATTCATTCATGAACACTGCAGACAGGCAGGCATGGGAGAGGGCATGGCAAATGCAGCCGAACTATTATAGCAGGGGAAGTTGACCTTAAGGGTAACGACCGAACATGCCAGGAGAATGAGATTTATTACCCTGAGGGCTTTTGATTTGAGTATCTGAGCTCCGGGGGTTACTTTTTTGGGAACGATGATTTGACATTTTTGGTCGCTGAAACGAAATTTAGAAAACTGTTTTAAATTTTTTTTTAATAAAAAACAAAAATTAATTTTTTTTAAAGATGAACGTAATTTTTTACCGTATACAGAATATTTTTGTAAATCTGTCCTTGATTTGTTTTTTCACTTTTTCTGAGTCAAAAAACAACAAATGAAGTGAAAATCGAATCGAGGACAGGACAGCACAATCCACCCTGTCCAACTTACCGTATTTAGGCGTAGTTTTCCCAATTTCAAGGCAAGCGAATTCAAGACCCCTATTTTCTCCGTAATCGCGCTTTGTATTGTTTGTCTGCGACGATCGTTTTTCATTTTTGTTGGTAAAAAAGGCGAAAATCGCAGAACGTCTTAAAAAATTGTAATTTGGCAAAAAAATATTTATATTGAACAAAAAGGAGGCGAAAAATGAGTGATGACCTTGGACTCTTTTTTTTGCTCTCGTTCACCTCTTCTTTTGTGGCTGACTGCTTGATTGGTCTCGGATCGTGTGCAATGAAAATGGTGGAATTTGGAGGACATGAGGGCAGGGCAGGGGACAAGTGTGAGTGAGGTGAGTTGTTGTCGTCGGTTGAAAGGGAACGTTTATGGATGGATGAAGGCTTTGGGGGCGTCTGGGAAAGGGGGTTCGAAAAATCAAGTGTTATCGTAATTTTTTTGTAACTTTCCAAATTTGAGATTTTGAAGGTTGAATTCGTTGAATGGCACTGAACTTGATTTAGGAGTTTATTTTGGGTATTAGAGGGTTTCGATTTTTTTAGAATATTTCATATCAAATTTGAAAGTTTTAGATTTTTTTTCTAAAAACCTTTTGTCCACATTTTTGTTCACAAATTAAAAATTGAATATTTTTTTACCGAAAAATTACGCATTTTCGAAAACAGTGAAAAATTATAAATTTAATTTTTTTTGTCTTTTTTTTACACATCTTACCAGACACTCTGCGAGCCGATTTAGGACCAAGCCGGGGAGAAGGACACATCATTTTGACACTTTCAAATGTTTTGAGTCAGAGTTGTAGGCCTTCGAGGGAAAGGTCCAAAGCCGCGACATTTTAATTTATAAAATTCGGATTCACGAGATTCGGCTTCAGAAGTGTTTTTCATAAAAAATAGTGCCCCGTGCTACGTTAATTATGAAAAATTCTGAAAAAATTAATATAGGGGTTTCTGAGGACGGCGGATCCAATGACATACTCAGAATTTTTTTTGAGTTACGGCAATTATCGATTTTTTGATATCATACGTTTTCAAACCGCTATCATATTCGAATCTCAAACTTAAGCGGTATTTCGATAAGCCTATCTTCTTCCCCGTTGTTTTTTGTATCGGAAAAAGTAAAACACAAAAAAAAATCGCGTGCCCAAGGTTGTCATAAATTTTAATTTATGCTCCAGACTCGACACCGAAGCCCTGCGCGCAACGTGCACGCACGATTTTGCGCCGCTGCACACGCGTATTGACCTTTATTTTTTAGACACATGCCTAACTTATTACAAAAACCGTTTTTGGAACTATTCAATAGGTGTGCCAAGACGGGAAGGTGTACAGTAGTCTCTTTTGCAAGCTTCACCTGTAAAATGCCTGAGGCTATTAGCCATGAACATTTTGACAAAAATGACCTAATCTATCTTTTAGAGAATTCAATTCTCTATGGAGTATGAAATTTTCAGATTTCTACCTTTATTTTTGGGTTCACTACATTAATTTTAAAAACATACACCAAGTTTAACCTTCATTTTTCTGCCGACGCTTCTCTTAAGAAATAAAAATTTCATAATTTGAAGTCAAATTTAGAACATGTTGGGCAAATTAAGCTACAGTATCCAAAAATAACGGTGAAAATCTGAAAATTTTATACTCCATAGAGAATTGAATTCTCTAAAAGATAGATTAGGTCATTTTTGTTAAAATGTTCATGGCTAATAGCCTCAGGCATTTTACAGGTGAAGCTTGGAAAAAAGACTACTGTTCACCTTCCCGCCTTGGCACACCTATTGAATGGTTCCAAAAACGATTTTTATAATAAGTTAGGCATGTGTCTAAAAAATAAAGGTCAACACGCGTGTGCAGCAGCGCAAAACTATGCGTGCACGTTGCGCGCAGGGCTTCGGTGTCGAGTTTGGAGCATAAATTAAAATTTATGACAACCTTGGGCACGCGATTTTTTTTTGTGTTTTACTTTTTCCGATACAAAAAACGACGGGGAAGAAGATAGGCTTATCGAAATACCGCTTAAGTTTGAGATTCGAATATGATAGCGGTTTGAAAACGTATGATATCAAAAAATCGATAATTGCCGTAACTCAAAAAAAATTCTGAGTATGTCATTGGATCCGCCGTCCTCAGAAACCCCTATATTAATTTTTTCAGAATTTTTCATAATTAACGTAGCACGGGGCACTATTTTTTATGAAAAACACTTCTGAAGCCGAATCTCGTGAATCCGAATTTTATAAAATAAAATATCGCGGTTTGGGACCTTTCCCCCCAAGGCCTACAACTCTGACTCAAAACATTTGAAAGTGTCAAAATGATGTGTCCTCGATCCTAAATCGGCTCGCAGAGTGTCTGTTACAAATTTTTTAAAAATTAAAAAAAATTAATGTTCTTAAAAAATTTTTGATTTAAAAAAAATTTTGTCAATCAAAAATATTTTTCTATTTTTTCATCTGTGAACTTTCGTTTTCCATTTCTGCAAAGTTGTCATTTTTTATTCCTTCTGTGTCTGCGTTTTATGTGTCCCAGAAAATAACTGCAATGCAACGAAAAAAATGACACGAAGCAGAGTGAAGAAAGCAACACTGGCAGGGAAGGGCAATCCGTCACCATCTCCAGCGGCGTTGTTTTCGCGCGCGATCTCGTTGTCTTGCAACAATCGTCAAAAAACCGAACGAACGCATCTGACATCTGCGCATGCACACCCAGTGGCAGTCGACAGCGACCGACCATCGATGGTGATTTGATTCCCCCACCAGCGACATCACGACTGTGTGGTGGCTGGCGGTGGGTGACCTTGTAACCCAGCCATCCGACCGACAGGCAACACAAAAATTTTTGCGCAATTCGAAAAAAAGGGAAAGTGGTGCGCTCCGAGCAAACGCAAACCGGACTGGACGCCCAAGGCCACTGGCTGCTGCTGCTGCCGTCACCTTTCACCCACCGAGCGCCCTGCGTAGGGGATGGGATCTACGAGGGGGCATTGCGCGGCGCATGCTGGCTCAAACGACGTAACACCCCTCCTCTCTATTTTTTTTATTCATACACGGACACGTTGGATGCAGAGAATTGTCCCAAATATTTTTCGTCTTGCATCAAAAAGGCCTGCAGAAGACAAGCAAGGACAGTCAGAGGTCGCGCGGTTTTTTGACTGCTGCCCCCGCTCGATTCATCTTGCCTGCCTTACGTCGTGGAAAGGGGGACAAAGTGGGGGAATCAGAGGGACAGTGCATTCCGAAAACAACGTCACAATTTTTGGATGAAAAAGAAATACATCTGAAAAACATTTTTGATGCCGATCTCAACACGATTTTTTTCTAAAGTGTGTAAAAAAGTTAGAAAAAAAGCGTCTAAAATGATCGTAAAATACAATTTTAACGACGAAAGTACCGTAAAAAGTAACGTGAAAGGTAACAAAATAGTAAACATAGAATGTTATTCAGCGCACGTGAAGTAACATTTTATCATCAAAAAAATGTTATTCCCAAAAAAGAGCACCACAAAACGTCAGAGTTGTTCGATGCTCACCAAATTGCTCCTGCTCACTGCTCGCTCCTGCTCAGCTCACGAGCGCGAGCGGAGCGAGCGCGAAAAATTGGAGTGCTCAATGAGCATGAGCAGAGCGAGCACGAAAAATTGAATTGCTCAAAGAGCGCGAGCAGAGCGAGCAAGAGAAATTTTTAAAATGAGCACTGCTCACTATAAATTTAGTGCTACAAATACTAAAATACTGGTAATTTCGACCAAAAACACGATGTTGGGGGTATCTCCAAGGAGTATACGGTCTTTCTTTTAGTGAGGAACTGAATTTTGGCTCAAAATTCACTTTTTTTTGTGTGAGCCATGTTCGCTCATTGCTCGCTCTTGCTCAACTCACGAGCGTGAGCAGAGCAAGAGCAAAGGATCTGAGAATAAAAGAGCGCGAGCGGAGCGAGCGCGAAAATTTTAGGAACTCAAAGAGCATGAGCAGAGCGAGCACGGAAAATTGAATTGCTCAAAGAGCGCGAGCAGAGCGAGCACTGAAAATTGTCGAATTGAACAACTCTGCAAAACGTAACATTTCAGCGAAAAATAAATATTATCCAACGCACGTGAAGTAACAGTTTAGCTACTTTTTTTGTTATCTACCAAAAACAACGCTTGAAACGTAACATTTTATAGTAAAAAAGTGTTTACCTAAAATTACGATTTTTGATAATTTTTTTTCTGTCTGTGACAAATCAAAATAAAAAACACCTGTTATAATTTTTAACTCAGGATCAACAAAAAAGTGATCACCGTTATTCAATTCTTGTTTCATCTGCGTGATCTGTCTTTTTTTGTCTTTTTGGCCTTGATTGACAGTCAAATTAGTCTTTTCTCGATAATCAGTCTCGACCTGAAGTGTGTAGGTTGCAATGTTACACAATTGCAATTGGTAATTTGGTGTACTGGAAAACTTCCAAAAGGGAGAACAAGAGGAACTGGTCACATGGAAAGGTAATGGGATTAGCAGTAATTTGGGACACGTAAAAATGAAAGTTCAAGTGCAAAAATTTGTAGGAAATAAAAAATTACAGTATTACATTTTATACAGTTAGAAAATGGTTTTACAAAAAATTAATTTATCAGAAAAAATATTTACAGTAATTTTGAAAACAAATTCTGATCGTAATAATTTTTGCAGCTGTTCGCTTTGGCCGTGTCCCAAAGCGAGAAAAAGTCAAAATGGTCGAAGAAATGCAGCGTGCAACAGTTCGATCTCTGCTCGATTCGATGACCGTTGAACTCGAAGACGAATCCGCTTTCGTAGCGGCGATTGATGCGGGATTCATCGATCTCGGCTCGACCATGCTTTCCGAAATCCACGCCCGCGGCATCGCCCCTCACTGTGGGCCTTCGGTCGGCGACCAGATGCAGCATCTCTTCAGCGCCCTGGCCGCTGGCAACGGCATGCCGACCGATCTCCCCGGGCAGTGCCCGATTCGGAGTCAAACACAGCTCCCCCTGATACGAGCCGTGGTTACGTTCTCGGAATCTATTCGGGGATTTCATCTTTTGTTCCAGAAGGATCGAATTCGGTTGTTGAAGGTTGGTTTTTTTTGTTGAGAAATATTTTTGAAAAAATATATTATTCATTTTTTTTGAAAAAATTATTTTTGAATTTTTATTTTTTTTTAAATTTATTAATTTTTTTTAATTCAAAATCAAAATTTAATATGTATAAAAAATTGAAAAATCTTCTTTTTTTAATTTTTGAAAATCAACATCAATTAAAAAAATCTTTTTTTACGACTTTTTATGAAGTAGAAAAGGCATTTTCTCCGGAGACCCATAAAAGTTGTCACCAAGGCGAAAATTTATGACAGGTCACCTTTCTCGCGATAATTACCTTCTTGTACCCCAAAAAAATACTTAGACCTCCGGTGACTTTCATTTTCTTTGCGTTGAGGTAGTTTGAAAAATTACCACATGCCAGCAGATGGCACCGGGTCAGGTAACGTTGGTGACTTCCGTTGAAACCGATTGCAGATCGTAGATCGCAAGATCGTAATCAAAAGCGTGTATAAAAAGTTTCAGCAGCCAAAAAAGCATGCAAGACTGGCAGGGAAGGGTTTGACAAGGTTGTCAGGTAATCACCGGTGACAGTGTTTGCATAAAAAATTGTGACGTGTCAAAAAAATTTATTCATGGAAAAAAATGCAAGAAATAAAAACATTTACTGACTGTTAAAAAAATTGTTCACTGCTTTTTTCAAAAAAAATTTAAATTTATTTATAAAAAAATTTAAATTTGAAAAAAAAAGTAAAAAAATAATTTACAAAAAAAATTTGCAGAGCTCGCTGTTCCAAGTCCTTCTGGTCCGTCTGGCCACCCTCCGAGGCGACACCGGTGACCTCGCGTTCTCGGCCACCCCTCCCCAACGCCTGGGCCTTCCGGCCGATGCCATGGGCTCTAAATCCGCCGCGGAAGCAGTCTGCGACTTTGTCCAGCGCTTCCGAACTCTCTCCCTCAACACCCGGCAACTTGCTCTCTTCGCGGGCCTCGTCCTCTGCCAGGCGGACGTCTCGAGCAACTCGGCAGCGACGTTCGACGTCAGCCAGATGCACCTCGTCAAGATGCTCCACGACAAACTCTGGCTGGCTCTTCAACGCTCGTTCGTCGGCGCGAATGCCATCGAGGTCACCATGATCCTGCAATCCCTGTTTTCGGCGTTTGGGGATCTCAAGAGGCTGAATGAGATCCACGATGCGAGGCTGAGGACGACGCCTTACACCGGGCATCACCTGGCCATGGTCCAGCCACAACCTCCGCCGACGCCGACTCCGTTGCCGATGCAGGCGGCGGTGATCAAGAAAGAAAATACCCCGGTTGTCAATTTGGATGGTATGTTTTTAAGATTTTTAAATTTTAAAAAATGTGTAAAAAATTTTGGATTCTGATCAATACCTTTTTTTTATATAAAAAATACAGTTTTTATAATTACGAAAATGATGCGCACAAAAATGATCGTTGAAACTAAAAATGACCGTATTCGACAGTTTTGATGGTTTTTTTGCAACAAAAATAACTTGATAATTTTCAATAGGAAAAAGCAACATTTTGACGTCAAAAAAACCGTACCAAAAGTAACATGAAACGTAACAAAATGGAAAACTTTGAATATTATCCAGCACATTTGAAGTAACATTTTTACGATCAAAAATGTTATTCCCAAAAACGAGCGCCATCAAACGTAACATTTCAGTGACAAAAAATGTTATTTAGCGGACATAAAGTAACAGTTTAGCTACTTTTTTTGTTATTCATCAAAAACAGCGCATTGAACAGAACGTTTTATCTCCAATTTTAATTTTTTGTCATAAAAATGTATCTATTGCGTTTCTTTTTGAACGAACGTAACAGACCAAAAAAACGTAAAAAAATTACAGTTTTTTATAAAAACGTGAGTACTTTTCTTTGCAATTGAAGGAATGAAAACTTGTTTCATTTATCATCATATTTATTCCAACAATTCAGTAAATCACAAAAATAAAATTTTACAACCTAAGGACGGATTTCCAAACAAAAAAAATATTTAAACGTTTCCAGCAATGCCAGCCCTGCGGAAGGCCCTTGAAGCTACCCCGTCCACTGCTTCCGGCAAGACCGCCACCACCGATGACGGCAACCGGCTGTCCATCACCGACCGTCACCCTGCCATGACGAGCCTCCTCTCCCGGCCCCCAACTGTCGTGGCGAGACCCCAGGCTACGAATGCAGGTGAGGGCGGAGAAGAGGACGATCAACCACTGAACCTCTGCGTGAGGGACGCCGCTTCTGCGACGAACAACAACCAGAACCCGTGCAGGCGTGAGGAAGAGACGACGTCGATGATGACGGCATCTGAGTTCGGCCAGACTCAGAAGTACCGCGAGCAGTCTCCGCCGCCTGCACTGCTCCCGGCACAGACCGAATTGCCCCGGAGCGAGTGCTGAAAGGCCAGACGGACGCTGGTGCCGTTCCCGACACCCAGACCAACGCCCAGCCCCCCACCGCCACCGGCTACGGCTACGGGATTTTGATTGCTGTCCTGGGCGTGGGCGAGCCAGAGCTGGCGTCGCCTTCTCTTGGCAACCACCGTTCCGCAGAAACAGGCTCGACGAAATTCTTTACGGAATTTTTCTAAAATTTTTTTTATTGTAATTATATAATTTAATAATTTACCCGTCTTTTTCAATTTTTTCTGTTTTTTTTTCATCCCGGACTTACCGCTCATGAAATTATACAGTATCGGGTTGAGACAACTCGATGAGTAGCTCATGAAGCGGGGTATGAATTTTCGCAACGCTATCAGCGTCAAATTTGCCTCAGTTGCCGGCGGTGAGTAGTTGAATGATCTGTAAAAGAAAAAAAAAATTGATTTTCGATTATTTAAAATTTTTTAAAATTTTATTTTGGTCTCAACACGAATTTAATTTTTTAAATATGATTGCCTAAAATGACCCCCGGCCTCTACCCGCCTACCGTAATGTTCAAAATTGTGGTAATTATGATATATTTTTAATACTGGTCTCAAAGCGACAATTTTCTAAATTATCGTAATTTTAAATAATTATTTTTTTCAAAAAGATACCATTGTACCGTAACTTTTGTTTTTTTGAAGCGACCATCAATCCGGTCTACCGTATCTTTTTTTTTTGCATTGCACACAATCACATCACAACACATCATCACCAATAACAATAACATCATCATAATCATTTTCCCTCAAAATACCGTTACCCCGAGTGATTTTTTTCTTTTTTATAAAAAAATGTTTTCGCACAAAATTGAAAATCAAAAATCATCCCTGTGCCTTTGAAATGCTTCCTCACTTTTTTTTCAAAAATTGCACGTTGTATTTTTCCTTGCCTTGCCTCGATATCGACTTGACTCAACTCCGAACAAAAAAATCTAACTAAGTTGACCTCGCAACTTCACTCACCTCTTGCCTTCCATTTTTTTTGTTGTACCTGTTGCACTTTTTTAAATCATTCACTTATTTGTCAGTTATTTTGCCTTTTTGGGGCAAAATAGTACAAAAAGACAAAAAATTGTATTGTCTCTTGATCGGATATCATGAACTTACACGATATAAAAATACGTTGATACACCATTACACTATTCGGTTTTGCATGTATGCATACATAAATAAATAATCAATTGAATGTTGGATGGGTTGACAGAACTGTGGTTTTTTGTTCGCGGATGTATTTATAACAATTTTTAATTTTTTAAACAATTTTTTTGAAATAAAATTTAAAAAAATTTTATTCCAGAAATCGAACTAACGCGAACATTTTTGACCGTGTTCACAAAAGAACAGCGTACAAAAAATAATTTTTTGTATGTAAAGCGCATAAATTTTTTTAAATAATTGTTTTTGCGTTTTTAAAATTACCGCAAAAAAATTAAATTAGTACGCAAAATTTTTGGATGACATTTTAATATTTACTAAACACCAGAAAAAATTTTATCGTGTTGTTTTAAATCAAATTTCTTCCTTTTTGTTTGTTTTATGGGTTTTACGAATGCGAACAGCTAAAATAACAAAAAATTTTTGCAAAATATAAATATTTATTTAAATAATGAGTTTGAAAAAAAACATCACATAAAAAATGTTCTTTACCCCAATTATCCTCCAACATTTTTTGCTTCCTCTCCCCCCTCTATTTATTTTTTGCGTTAGGATGAAAAGCAACATGTTGCAGTTCCATTACCTAATGACCGACAGAATGCTACACCACGCGAAGTGTAGCCCGCATAACAATGAACCAGTCTACCAGAACACGCGCGCGCGTGGATGTATCATACAAAAAAAGTATGAGGTCATCTGATGGATTATTTATTAATTTAGAAATTTTTTGCCCGACCAAAAACTTTTTTGAAAGTATTATAAAAAATATTTGGTAAAACTCACGCTGCAATGTTATGGACGTGAACTGGCATGTACGATCCTGCGAAAATCAGCACAACCATGGCTAGCATTTTTATGGCTTTCTTACGGTTTCGGAGTTGTCGTTCACCGATCTGAAAAAAATAAGATTAAAAATGTTTTCAATTGAAAAATTTTTTGAGCAGATTCGAATTTAAAAATCAAAAATCGAAGATTCGGTTTTGTTTAAAAAATTAAAAAAATATAACCATATAACCAAAAAAATGAAAAATGTTACGATAAAAGGTGAAAATAACAAAAAAAAATTGATAAATTGTTACTTCAAGTTTGCTGACATGAATAACATTTTTTGTGGCTAAAGTGTTACTTTTATAGGCGCTTGTTTTTGAGAATAACATTTATTTGATCGTAAAATGTTACTTCAGGTGCGTTGAATAACTTTGTAGGTTTGCTATTTTGTTACTTTTCATGTTACTTTTTGTACGGATTTTCTGTTGCAAAAATGTTACTTTTTTTTGCTTGAAAATATTTATGCTACTTTCGTTGCAAAATAATATCAAAACTGTCGGATGCGATCATTTTTTGAACCATGATCTTAAAAAAATGTTACTTTCTATGCGCTGCAAATTTGTTATTTTGTTACGGTTTTTCGTTCATAACATTTTTTGGTCATAAAATGTTACTTCCGGTACGCTGCATAACAATGAAAGTCTGTGATTTAGTTACGTTTCAGGCGCTGTTTTTTGAAAAAAAATTTTTTTTTGTAAAGTATTTTATTATGTTCCCTATGTATTATACATACATAAAATTGAAAGTTCGTTATTGTGTTCTCTTTCACGGCTTTTAAGGTTAAAACTTTTTGCAAGTAACGACATTCTGACGTTGCTACGTTGCAAGACAACAATCACTCTACAAAACTTAGCAAAAAATTACTATGCAATTTTTGCTTGACTTTTATTCAATTTCATCTAAATCAATAGAAAAAACTGCTGTTTTTTGGTGAACCTTTCCCTAACCTAACCACAAATTTTTGAACCATTTTATGTATCTAAACCCTGATTTTGAAAGGAACAAAAATTGAATAACGCAATTTACGAACATTTTCTTGGAGAATAAAAAACAAAAGAATGGCGATAATGAAATTTAACCCATTACCCAGAATTGTTTACGGCCCTATGGCGTACGACCATGTGTGTATGAACTGGTTATACTATTATGCGTTTTAATATTTTTCCAAAAATGAAAAAAAAAATTGGTGGAAACAAATTTGAAATGTTGTACGTACGAAAATTGAAAGGCGCATTGGTCCATTTTGTTTTATGGCAAAATAAATTTTATTTCATTAAAAATAGTATTTGCGTAGATTTGGAAAGGGTAAGGGTAACGATCGGGATGCTGTTGTATGGGACAAATATTGAAACAAAGGTCAGTTAACTCAAAAAAAATTGGTCTTGACACGAATTTTTTGACGTATTCAAAATTTTGTGTAAAATGTGCCAAAAATAGAGTTTCAATTACTATAAAATTGTTTCAAAGTCATCACACAATTTTATGTCACTCTTTTTTTTCCGTCTAGCCGTAAAATAAAAGTTGGACTTCTCGCGCTTTTTTTATTACTATGGCACAGAAGCGGAAGGAAGAATGTCTGGAATATAATGATTCGCACGTTTTTTGGTTCTTTGGGTCGCTGCATACGAAAAATCGAAAAAAATGAATAGGCAAATTAAAAATGGGTATTTTTGCTTCGAGACAACCTTTTTTTATTTTTTTAAATTATTTGTTGCAAATCCAGAATTTTTTTTCGTTAAAAAAAGGGGTTTGGGAAATTTCAAAATAGAAAAAATTTCGATTGAATAAATTTTTTACAACAAAAAAATTTAAATATTGAAAACAAACCCCAACCTGAAGAGCTTTCCTCTGCAGAACGATAGTCATGTGTATGCAGAGTCCGCTGATGAGGAGCAACGGTAGCAAAAAGAGCGCAATCGTCTGAACGAGCTGGTACTTTTGCTGAAAGTCAGTCGACCACGACTCGGCACACCTCGTGCCCCAGGTAATGGACAGGTGAGACCGGGCATAGCTGTGGGGCATGATGGTCAGCGTGACGGGTTCTGGGACCGAAAGGATGAAAGCCAGCGTCCAGATGCAGACTATGACGTGGATGGTGCGCCATCTGGCTATCGCCAGGGGACTGCAGACCGCACGCCATCGCTCGAACGACACGCAGACCAGAGTCAGGATCGAGACGTACACTGACGTGTTCTGAAAAAAAGTGGGGTTCGAAGAGATTGGAATAGTTGGGGGCGTACTTGGCAGAAGACGATGGCTTTACAGAAGTAAGCACTGAACCAGAAGGTCTTGGTTATGTCGTTGAATACGGTAGGCGGTAGGCAGAAGATGAGAACGAGCAAGTCGCTCACTGCCAGGTTTGTCAGGTACAGGTTCATTGATGACCACTGAAGCATGATTTTTAATTTTTGTTTTTTTAGTTTTAAATTTTTTACTATTTGAAAAATTTTTAATTTTTTTATTTAAATTTTTTTTTAAACCTCAAATAAATATAATTTTAAAAAAAAGTAAAGGAACGTTTTAAAATTTGTGTTTTCCTTTCGAGACCATTTTTTTTTTCGAAGAACCAAATAATTTTTTTTGTATAAAAAAAATGAATAGAAGTTCAACTTTTTTTAAAAAGTTTACAATTTTTTTTTTAAAACTTTAAAAAACTTTTGAACTTTATGACGCCATTTCTTATTGAAATGTTTTTCCAAAAAAAATAGTTTTCAAAAAACGATCGCGAATTTGTTTTGCAAGTTTGTTTCGAAAGGTTTTTTTACGAACATAGAACACTTTTTTTTACATTTTTTTGAACATCTAAATTTTTTTTATGTTCAAATTTCTCGTCACTTGCGGATGTCAGATAACACGTATTTTTTTTTCATAATAATTTGCGCCACATGCTTGCAAGCAAAATGCCATCACCGGAGGTGGTCTACGCAATCGTATCCCGGAAGTCGACACAATTTTTTTTTCTGCATCCAACAAAAAATTACTCGTCATCATTTTCCTCAGCCAGACCAAAACACACTAAGAATGGCAATTATGCCGAGTAAAAAATTATGCTGTAGTTTTTTGTTGCTTGATTGTTGCAAAATGTTGACACGACCGACGACATCTTCGACGGGGGCTAGATGATTAAATTGTTTCTACTCCGATGAAAACGAGACGTGATTTACGTGGAAAATTAATTTGCTTCCTCAGAATTTGTTCAAACACGTGCACGTATAAAGAATATCAGAAAACATGCAAAGCTGCAGATAAATATAATATTTCAAAATGATGTTTTTTTCTTGACCGTCAAGTTTTTTTTATACCAAATTTTTTTTTCGAAAAAAATAATGCAAACTGTTAATCCGGATTTGTCAGCGCTAAAAATTGTGAAGCATCGTGGGGGTTTCCACGAATGTATATAAATTATATGACGCGCTAACTCTTTTGCGGGGGTGAATGTTGTGGGTTGACAACAAAAATAGAATCGTGTGAATTCGACTTGAAACAACATGATGAGAAAAATTTTTGGATGTTTAGTAAGTAAAAATGCATCTAAAATTTTTGTGTAAAATTTAGTTTTTTTCGATCATTTTTGAAAGAGCAAAAAAAATGTTGAAAAAAATTAGTACATTTGGAAAAAATTTCACGGATTCGAAAATTTCGAACATTTTTTTCAAATTTCTGGGCCACATGTTTACAATTTTCGAAAAACGAAATTTTTATTCTTGGATGATTTTTTTGTCATCTGGGTTTTGAACGATTTTGAAGGTATTTTTTATCAGTCCAAAAAATATACAAAATGAGTCCAAAATTTTTTTTTAGGTTTTTGACCAACAATTTTTTTTCAATATTTTTCACCCCCATGTTGTTTTAAACATCCACTACATCCCCCATCAACCCATTTTTAGTCCCCCAAATTTAGCCAATAAACAAAAAAAACTTTTCCTAATTACCCAAATTGACTCATTCATTCAAAAAAATCACTTCCATAAACTCACCATGTGTTTATTCCTGGTAACGACGTAGACCACCAGGCAGTTGCCAACGACGCCGACGACCATGAGCAAGAAAAACACCCCCACAAATCCAAATTCGAGGGGGGTAGGCCAGAGGTAGTCAGCGATGAACTCCTTGTACTCTTCATCGGTGAATTTGTTGTAGTCTCCACCGTAGTCTTCGGCACTCGTGGTATCATTGCCGGTAACGGTGGGGTAATCGACTGTCTCGGTGGAGTCGACCATGCTGGATGCTGGATGTTGGATGTCGACGAAGCGAAGAACGATGGGGGCCTCCTCCTTCTCCTTCGCCTTCGCCTTCGTTGTCTGTGTTGTTAGTCGGCTACCATATCGACCGCCTCGTTCTTTGGAGGGGTGGAGGCGTGACCCCTCTGGCTTGGCTCGGCTTCTAGGAGGCAGCGAACAAACGAAGCCACTCTCTCACTCTCTCTCTCTCTCTCTTTCTTTTTTTTTGCCTGCATGCATCTCTGTCATCTGGCCATAGTGCATCTCCTAAAAAGTTGCACCAGCTGCAATCCTCCAAAATCCCGTCCGACACGGTGACGAAGTCGACACGAAGAAAGAAGAAAGGCTGCCGCCCCGACCGGGCTCGGCTGGCGGGTTTGTATATAAACAGAAGACTAATCACGGCCACAACTCGGTAGAAACACGGGTCCCAACCAGGCCCTAATGCATTAATTTAAGTCTATGCCAACGAAAGGAAAAATTGAATTAATCCTGTTCTACGCAGGAAAAGAATTTTTCTACACACATTATGGAGCTTTGATGATGACAGAATTTTTTTGTCCTGCAAGACCGCTTTTTTAAAAAAAAAAGATGTTTTGAAAGAAAAAGAGAAGATATGAGATCGTAAAATATGCAAAAAGCGGTTTTTTTAACAAATGTTGAAATCAGACAGGAAGTTGCGTGCAGAATGCGAACTTTGATCTGACAGAGAATTCTGATTTGCATGCTGCACGCAACTTGGGCATCATTTTGAGGTTTTTGGTCGTACTTTTGGTCTAGTCTGATGTCAGAGCATGATGGGCCATAGATTGAAATGATAGAATTTGACTTTTGAGGCAAAAAAATTTTGCATGTTGCGGGCAACTTGTTGACCGAGAAAAAAATACCTGTGAAGAATAAACTTGATGAATTTGTAAAAAAACTCTTTACAACAGACTTCTATTCTTACATACATACTTTGTTACGATAGTATGTAAGAATACTATCTGCGCTATTTGCTGCACATTGCGCGCAACGTGTCGAAAAAATTATTTTTTTGTTCTTTGAATTAATTTTTTGGTTTTTATGTCAGAGTAGATTTTTTTGTTCGTTCTCCGAATACAAATGACACAAGCAGAATTTTTTGTTGCGGCATGCCAAAAACGTCATATCCACGATTTTGGCACTCTATTATGATGCAGAACACTGACTTGACTGGCAGACAAAAGTGCAAGTGTCATTTTGGGTTGTACTACCAGGAATAGTATTTATGTACTTGCATTGAAATAAGGTCAGGTCCACTGACTGAAATATACTATACTGCGGGGGTGGGGTTCAAGTAGAATATTTATATTGACGCAACCATCGTTGTTGTTTTTTATGTTGATAAGTTAAATTTATTTACATTACTTCCCACAAATGCCATCTATTTAAAAAAATGAAAAACTGAACTCCAATAAATTGTAATTGGCATGTACAAGTTGTGCTAATGAAAGACCAAAAAACAACAACAAGCATAATTTTTACGATGCCATGTGTACTTTTGATTAGTCACTTTAATTTGGCAATTAACGAATATGCACAAGAGCACGTAAACAGCTGATGGGGGTCTAAAAGGGTCATAATTAGGGCTAACTTTATTTTGGTGCGGACACAAAGTTTTAGGCTTCACGAAAAATTGAGCAAAAAATTTTGTGTGTATCCGAATCGATAACCGGGACCAATGCAGAAACATTCAGGTACTTTATTTAAGTTTATCCAGTTGGGTTCAGTTCGGGTACTCGATAACACGGATCACATATGTATATATTCGACGCATAAACAATGCTGCCGTAAACTTTATTTTTTCAACACGGACAAAGTATCTAAAAAATTAACGATTGGAAGGAAACGCAAACGAGATACATGTATCGTCAGTCATGACGTCACTTTAGGGAAAGATGACCGGTCGCGTGCAAACGTGAGAGCGGCACGGTTTCTTTGTACGTTGGTTAAGCTTCAAATATGATGACTTTGGGTCAAGCATCTTGCAGATGGCATCGTAACGCTAAAACAAATATTATATATAAAATTAGGCTATCAACATTTTAATAAAATCATTTACGCCTATTAGACCGGGGTTTGAGCCGACGCCGCGGACACAAATAGTGTCTTCAGTTACCACTTGTTCGCCGTGTAGAGGTTCATAGTGCTCCGGGCAATGAGGCAGATCGAGGGCACAAAGGACTTGCGAACAACCTTTTTCCTTGAAATCATCCCACTGGGTGTCATCTGTTTCTGCGGTATACTTAATAATCATGCCCAGGGTTTCTGCAGGTACGCCGTTGTTGGTGACGTTTATCCCTACGTGGAGTGGTGTGCCATCTACGTTGATAAATGCCGATGGGTCGTAGTCTTTATCGCAGGGGATGTATTGTCCGATCAGGGTCCATCCGCAGGTTACTTGTTTTTCTGAAAATGAAATTGTTTTGATTGGGTTTTTTGAAAAACAAACCTAGGAAGATCTGTTCCATAATAGAATGTATAATAGCCGGAATAGCCTTTTTGTGAAGGGGCTGACAGATTTTGGGGTAATTGCAACGGTCTTTAAAATCAGCATCAACAGCTTTTCTCAGTTTGTAGCACCTCGGAACTCCTCCAAATCTTTCAAACACATAGGTGTTGTCTGGACAACCTCGTTGTTTTGGAGTGAGTGCCGAGGTCGTCCAGAAAGTCAGAGCGACAAGAAAAAGATGAATTTGCATTCCGTCCGAGCAATACGGTTGGGACAGAAGGTTGTTTTCTTGTTTTCCGGTTTTTTATATAATTAGAAGAAGGATGAAAAATTTTAACATTTTGAATATTCTTGACGTTCGAAATGTTAAAGTTCAGGGGAAAGGTGAATCATTATCGTTGAGGCGTAAAGAGCGTACATCTGCAGCGGCAAAACGTTGATAAGTTTTTTAGAGGAAATATTCTCTCTTCGATTAGTAGTCAGTCTTTTTTTTTATGTATGCCTGCCTATTTCGCCAAAAAATACAACTGCGCGAAAAGTTGGTCCGGGTGGTAAATTGGTCACCAGTTGATATTTTCACGAATCAGACAGAGAAATGCTACCGCCTGTACTAAATCGCCATTTTTTGCAAAAACTCCATTTCAGCAATTTTATGAACAAAAAAATTAACAATACACACTACAATCCAAAACAAAGTCTACACAACAGGTTCCACTTTGGCCACCTGCTGTTTTTTGAATCTGTGAACGCCAAGAAGAACCCCATCATGGCTGCTCTCGTACAGAAATTCGCCATCGCCCTGGCTGTTGAGATGATCTTGCACTTCGCTCCACTTCTTCTTCATTGCTTCTTCATCGAAACCACCGTCGTCTTGGAACATGATTCCAAAGCTGCGAAATTCGGGAGCCATGCTAATCTGCAAAAAAAACAAAAAAAAATATGAATGAGAACGATAAAATAAAGAAACCAACATCACAAAGCTGAAACACGATTTTGGGGTCGATATTGACGTCGACAGAGCGCAGAAAGAGGCCATTCAGAGTGTTGGGTCGGCGCTTTCTGACTTCGATGAACCGAAGGAGATCCTTGTTGCCAATGTTTGCGCCTTTCATGTTGACACTGAAATTTTTTTTGCAGTTACATAATGATCAACATTTTGTTTTCGTTTTGACCAACTTTTTGGAACAAATATTACAAAAACGAACGAAATTTGGTGTAAAATTCAAATCAATGTTTTTTGACTGAAAAAAAAATGGAAAATAAAAGCATCATCTAAAAAAAGTTGTACAAAAACTGATCAAAATTTTTCGCATGGTCAAAAATAATTCGTTGGATTTTTCGAAGAAATTTTAAAATTGTTCGTTATTGTTCAAACACAAACAAAATGGATTTTTTTTTCTACTCCACATACCTGATGGAAGTTCCAGTATTCAGAAGAGGAAGCATATCCGTGAAGTCCGGCACCGGTAAATCGGTCTTTTCAACGACGTCGCCGTTCTTAGGAATGCCATAAATTTCGATGGCTTTGTAGTCAAATTCGTAACAAAATCTCAGAGCGTCGCGTGCGTTGTCGAACGATTTAAAAGTTTCCGAGCCATTGGAAATTTGGAATTCGGAGGGATAAAAGCAAAATAGCACGAGGTTGTCTATTTGCTTCTTCTGGATTGGCATCGTAAGCTGCCGAAGACGGGCGAACGATTGAAAGACATCGTGCACGTCGACCGTCGCAAGGACACCGACTTCGCACCGGACGAAAAAGGGGAGAGATAAGAAGTCGATCGAAAATTCTTCAGCCGAAGCGACAGACTCGGTCATGGCGAGCTGGGAGCAGTAGCGCAGTCTCAGAGAAGAAATTCGTCGCAGTGCAGCGCAAACGAAAGAAAGTGTTTTGACTGACTTTCAAAAATTGTTTCAGTCTTATATTTATATGCAGGTATGCTAATTCAAAAACGTTAAACTTGACTTTAAAAAATTTGCGTATGGTCGAACATTCGCTTTCGTTCGAGTTCGTTTGCAAACAATGCTAAATTTTTCAAAAAAATAATGCGAACAAAAATTTGGGTAAAAAAATTGGGAAATGTTATTCCACAAAAAAATGGCAAAAAACATTTGTTAGTAAAACAAAAAAATTGTTTGTTTATAAAAAAAATGTTGTTTCCCGAAAATTTTTCCATTAAAAAAAATTTTAATTTTGATGATTTGTTTAAAATTCGATAAAAATTTAGCAAAACTACCCAAATTTTTTTTTTCAATTTTTTGGCTTGAAAATTTTAAATTTCAAATTTCAAAACATGTTATTTTATTTACGATTCTGTAAAAACTTTTTTCATTTATTATCTCTTCAGACCTTCTTCAAACACCACATTTGCTTCACTTTATAATCTTCTAAGCGCCGAATTACGAATCATCAACCACCCCCAAAAAAGTACAAAAATCAGCCAGTTGTTTAATAAATAGGCATATGTTACAATCACCTCCTTCCACGACGTCCCCCTTGTGCTGCGAGGTTTCCGAGACCACCGAGGCCCGCGAGTCCGCCGGCACCGCCTCCGCCGCCCATGAACTGCTTCATCATGTTCTGGAGTCCGTTCATGCCGCCCATCTGGTTCATGAGGTTGGGCGGGATCATCTTGGTCATGCCGGCGCTGAGTTGCTGGATGTCGTTCATGTTTGGGTTGCGCCCGGACGCCTCGGCCTTGAAGATGCCCTTGCCGCACTTCTTGACGACATCGGAGAACTTCTTGTAGACGAGGAGGAGTTCCTTGACTTCCTGGACCGCGGATCCGCTGCCGCGCGCGATGCGTTCGACGCGACGGGGTTCGCGGGTGAAGAGGCTGTCGGCCTTGAGGTGATCGAGTTCGGAGTCACACATGCTGTCCATGATGACCATCTGACGCTTTACTTTTTGGGCGGAAAGTTGTTCGGTTTGTTTGTCGAGGAAACCGGGGCCGAGGCCGGGCAGCATGCTCTGGAATTTTTTACGGTGGATTTTTTACAAATTTTATAGCCTAAAAGATGAAAAAAAAGAGATCGTATGGAAAAAAACAGAAAAAACGGTACCGAAAACTCAAAAATGAAAATCCTGACACGAAAAGAACAAAGAAGGATTACGTACAAAAAAGTTACTTTACTACGGTACTTACGATCAAAAAACATTACGTTTGAAAAAAATCGTAAAACACGGCTCTTTGCCCCAAAAAAAGTTGTTTTTGACTTTTTTTGTTTTTTTTAACACACAAATAGGTGTATTTTGTACAAATTTGATATCAGAATTCAAAAAAAACATACGACAATCTGTCCAAATGGGCCAATCTTTGAAATGTTCTGGAACTGCTCGTACAAATCCCTCAGCGTGAATTGTCCCTTCTTGAGTCGCTTCGCCATCTCGCCGTTATCCTCGATACCGAGCTCGGAGACCCTCTCCATAAGGCCCTGGAGATCGCCGAGACCGAGGAGCTTGGAGACGAATGGCTTGACCCGGAAGAGTTCAAACTCATCGATATGCTCACCGGTACCGATGAAGATGATCGGTGAGCCGGTAGCCGCGACCGCAGATAGCGCGCCGCCGCCCTTCGCGTGGCTGTCGAGCTTCGTGATGATGACGGAGCCGACATCAACGGTTTCGTTGAACGCACGGGCCTGCGCCTCGCAGGCCTGACCGATTGACGCGTCGATGACGAAAATGACGTTGTTTGGGTGCTGGAAAGTTCGAATGAAATAAAAAATGGAAAAAAAACACGTTTTGGTAATGAAAAAAAAATTTTTGACGAGAAATCAAATTTTTGGGAAAAAATTGAAGGAAAAACGTAATTTTGGAGATCAGAAATAAAAATCCTGACACGAAAAGTGCGGCAGAGTTTTATATTCAAAAAAGATAACGTTTGCAACGGTTTTTACGGTCAAAAAATATTACGTTTAAAAAATTGTAAAACGAAAACTTCTGACACGAAAGATGTTACTTTTTACGTTCAAAAAAGTAACATATTACGTTTCTTACGGTCAAAAAAGATAATGTTTGAAAAAGATCGTAAAACGATTTTTTTTTGTTTTAACACGAAAAAAAATGTTTTTGACAGGTGTTTGTTATTTTTTTACCAAAAAATTTTCATTTCTAGAGATTTATAAAAAATGAGCATGTATAATCGAATTCAAATAAAACTATTTTTGATGTTTTTGTGGATATAAAATCGATATTTTTTGAGACTAAAAATGAACTTACAATAGCGTTGGAAACCTGAAGCATTTCCTCGAAAAGCGAGGCTTCCTGCTTGTGCCGACCGGACGTATCGACGATGATGATCTCGAATCCGTCTCGCTTGAACTTCTCCACGCCCTGCATCGCGATGACGACGGGATCGGCCTCGGTGTAGCTGCCGTAGAAGGGGATCCTCGCCTTGGTACAATTCTGCTTGAGCTGATCGAAGGCGCCCGCGCGGAACGTATCTGCGCAGATGATACACGTCCGGAAGCCCTGCTTCTGGTAGTAGTACGCGAGTTTGGTACACGTCGTCGTCTTACCCGCGCCTTGGAGGCCGACAAACATGAAGATATTCGCCTGGCCACGCGTCGGCTTGTACGCGGTGACTCCCGGATCGATGAGGTTGGAGAGTTCCTGGATGACGGTTTTCTGGATGAGATGGCGCTTGTTGACGCCGCCGACGATGTCGTCAAACATGAGCTGTTTCTTGACATTGCTTCGAAGCTGCGCGACGAGTTTTACGTTGACATCGGATTCTATGAGGGCTCCGCAGATCTCCTTGAGCATTCCATTGAGCTCTTCCTCGTTGATGACCGTCGCGCGACCGAGCTGCCCGATGGCGCCTCGGATACGCCGTCCTAGATCTGCTAGTACCATGGCTAGCGAGTATTGATTGATTCGTGGAGGTGGTTACAAACAGTATCAGTGAAAGCAGCGACAACGACGCACGACGACAGACAGTCCTTCCTTATGACTCGATTCAGCGACGCGTTGCAGTTCGTCGAGAAAATTGCGCCGGCAACGTGCGGATGAGCTGGCAAAGTGCGCACGCACAGCATTCACTTTCCCCTTGTTTTTCGACAATGGAAGAAAAAATGAGCGCGTTCATTCGCACGTATAGTGTTGACTTTGGCAGCTTCGCGCATTGGCATTTTTGATTTTTCAATGATGGCATCTGCCAAAATTGTTAGGGCAAGTCCTGAGCTTTCAAACAAGCCATCAGCGGCACAAAAATGATGATTTTCGGCACAGCTGCAGGTCTACCAAGTTTTAGTTTTGAATCGTCCATTGCAGCCTTTGTAGGTTTCCGAGAAAGATGCTACAACATCAAAAGCTCCATAAGGTCGGTATCAACATGTATGCCAAGTGCCGTTTCTTGAATTAAGCACGAAAGTGAGGATCTGGGACAAAAACTGTTTTACCCTATAAAAACGGAGCGCAACGCAAAAATTTATGGAAATTTTGAATGTGGAGAAGCAAATTTTTTTTTTGAGCGTGCTTGTTTTCAGTGCTGTCGGGTACCCGAAAATGTCGGGTACCCGGCCCGAAGACCCTACCCGGCCCCGAAAATTTCGGGTACCCGACCCGAAAACCCGATCCGGACCCGAAACTTTCGGGTACCCGACCCGAAATTCCGGGTATTTCGGGTCGGGTCCGAGTTCGGGTCGGGTACCCGACAGCACTGCTTGTTTTCAGCTATTTTGCCCATTTTTGTAGGGTAAAACAGTTTTTGTCCCAGATCCTCGCTTTTGTGCTTCATTCAAGAAGTGGCACTTGGCATACGTGTTGACACCGACCTTATGGAGCTTTTGATGTTGTAGCATCTTTCTCGGAAACCTACAAAGGCTGCAATGGACGATTCAAAACTAAAACTTGGTAGACCTGCAGCTGTGCCGAAAATCATAATTTTTGTGCCGCTGATGGCTTGTTTGAAAGCTCAGGACTTGCCCTAACAATTTTGGCAGATGCCATCATTGAAAAATCAAAAATGCCAATGCGCGAAGCTGCCAAAGTCAACACTATACGTGCGAATGAATGCTGTTTTACGCTCCATTGTCGTGAAAGTGAATGCTGCGCGCAAGGTGTTGCATTCTGTTTGTTTTAGGCAAGCAAGCAAGCATAGCTCGTAGGCAACATGTGTCGTGCTTCTTTTGATTTTACGTAGGCAAACATCCTGCCTATCGACACAGGTTATTTATTTATTTATTTATTTCACCATTACTCAGTGGTTAGTTATCATTAGACAAGATGTTAGGAGGCACAAATGACGTCCACGTAGGCGTAAATGTCTCGATTCGTTTTGGTCGCGATTTCTTCTTCCCATCGTCGCTGTGGTCTGTTTTTCGTCTTGTTGAACACCGAGTTGAGCGAATCGGCCCATCGTAAGGAAGGGTGTCCCACGGGTCGTTTTCCTTGTGGTATCCACAAGGTCAGTCGTCGGGTCGACACAGGTTGTTAACAGTTATTTGCTTCAAATGTTTTTCATAAAATCCGATGACGCGCTCGTCGTTTTAGTCAAAACAGTCTAAACATTTTTTTAGGGGGTTTCAGGGGACAAGGATAGTATTACGATTTACTGTATTTTGTTTGGCACGTGTTCGGTGTTTTATGAAATGAGACTGTCTTTTGATAAAACGTGAAAACGAAAAAAAACTGCTTATTTTTTTGGTCACCGGTCTCTAAGATTGGTCATCCACTTTTTCGAGTACTTCAATTATTTATTTTAAAATTTTCAACATTGAGCAAACGAACGACATAACAAAACATTATATCATCGTGCACTATAGTGTTACGGTATTCCCGTATGTTTTCGGGGTGTAGAAAGTGAAAAGCTACGGGATACATGTGCATGTACCCTCCCAGCACCTTCCAATATGGTTTGGACATTCTTCGCCGCATTCGTCATCGGCTGTACAGCTTTTTGCCGTGACGTTGTTGACCAGACACAAGAAGAAAACCAAAATGAGAAGGTAGCAGAAAAACAGTTTCATTTTTAGAACAATGAGTCGGGTTGAAGACGCGCTCGGTAGCAGGATTCAATGCAAGTTATGATTTTTTGGTGCCCCGTGTCAGCTTATATGCCCGGGATTTTAGGCGGGGCTACGGTCGCACACACAATACACAGGGAGCTTCTCATGGCTAACAAAAAGCACGTCTTCCATTACAATCCTAATATCGGAGGCTTGCCAGCGCGAAAATAAGCATCCTGATGGGAAGAAACGTGCAAAAGTAAAAGTTTTCTGACGCTGTCTAAAATCAGGTCGAAAATTCTGACAATGATGTATGTTGTCACGGACAAATTGAATCACGTATAGAACATTTTTGGTTTCCATTTTTCAAAAAAATTACACGCTTGAAAACGCGCACGCGCTTCATAACGCGAATGGAAAAATTGTTATTTTGTTAAGACGCACTCTGCGACAGGATTTAGGGACAAGGGGGAGGCGAGGACACAGCATTTTTACAACTTCAAATGTTAAAAGTCAGAATTGTAGGCATCTATGAGGAGGGTCGAAATCCAAAATATTAGATTTTTTGACAACCAGATTCTGGAGATTTGGCTTCTGAAAGTTTCTAACCTCCATTTTACAACTCGGTCAATTGAAATCATAAAGCTCTGAAAAGTTTCTTAGGGGGGGTTTTTGGGACGAGAAATCGAGTGACGTACTCAGATTTTTTAAAAAACAGCTGCATCAGTACGCACCGGGGTTGCGTTGTTTTTTAATTGGTCGTCATATCAATACGAAGAGAGCTGAATCGGTTCTGAAAGGCCTATCTTGTAGCAAATTTTTTTCTCTATCCTCTGATCTATTTGAAAAAAAAATACCACTCCACCAATTATTTTTAAAATAATTTTGAAACACGCGCGTTGAAAACAAAAGTAGACGCAAATGTCGTGCGCGCAACGTGTGAGCAGCTAGCACCGCTGCCGCGCACGCTTTAACTGCTAAAATTTTTCCCGCGCTTTTCGGCCTACAACTTTTTGGCCATGAGACCCGTCGATTTGTTCTTGTATGTTTCGCGCGGCAGCGGTGCTAGCTGCTCACACGTTGCGCGCACGACATTTGCGTCTGCTTTTGTTTTCAACGCGCGTGTTTCAAAATTATTTTAAAAATAATTGGTGGAGTGGTATTTTTTTTTCAAATAGATCAGAGGATAGAGAAAAAAATTTGCTACAAGATAGGCCTTTCAGAACCGATTCAGCTCTCTTCGTATTGATATGACGACTAGTGTTTATCTGATATCAGGTTTAGCCTGATATCAGGGTCTGATACTGATACTGATATCAGATCAGTATCAGTCAGGCAAGAATTTTGAAAGGTCAACATGATATCATGATAGCAAAAATCAATATCAGTCAGTATCATGATCTCAGAAAAAAGTATCATGATACTGATATCTCGATCAAAAAAACGGAAGCAACAACAAAAAGCGGGTTTAAAGCAGTGTGGCAAAATTTCGGGAGAGATTACAATCCGTGAAAAAATCTCCGGAGTATAAAAACTAGGTTTTACCGTCATTTTTTTCGTTATTTTTTATTTTTGAACACTGAAATCTTCTGCGAAATTTTTTTTACCCGTAAGAATCTCCGGTTATTCTCCGGAGAAATTCTCTTGAGAGATTTTGAAGATTCACTTTTTTTACTAGTTTTTGTAAACGACGACATTGCATGTTATTTATTCAAATGAAATTGAATTTGAGATTTTTTGTGGGATTTTTTTCATATCAGACAGATATCACGATATCAGACTGATATCATGATATCAGCCTGATATCAGGTTACTATCTGTAGTAGTTCTCTATGCCACTCGCGATAGATACTTTACTCACAAGCAAAGACCTGTAACCAATACATATAATACAATATACACAGGTCCAATCATTACCTCAACAAGGGTGGAGTTCCGTCGGGTTGAGGTCTTTGGGTTGCTCTGGGCTTGCCTTCGGCCGGGCGTCGATCACGCAGCCAACGAACACGACCGCTCGCGGCGACAGACAAAACAACAACTGAGACAATAGGAAAGGGAAATACAGGAAACAATTATTCTACGCGAGACAAGAGTGCGCACGCGTTGCACCAACTCGTACTCGCGTAACACTTCCCTCTCTCAACAGAAACGGACAATAAGGGCTGAATCATGGGACTGGGGCAAATCTCCTTCCTGAGACGTCGTCGTCGAATTCACCCTGCGACGGGCAGTCGTCGGGACACGTTTCCTTGCAAACACACTGTGTCTGCGGCTTCTCGAAATCCGGCGTCGGTTTCGGTTGGCGTCCAAGAGTGCTTCGGCAGGACTGATGTTACCGGGAACCATCTTGCTGGGACTGGTTCGGATGCTGAGCAGCATCAGGCGGACTGCTTTCTGCAGGTCAACCACATCGGCGTTCATCTTCAGTCCATCCGTGAGCATGTGCACGTATCGCTCGGCTGGATACGGCAGGGACGGACAATGCTGGATGCTTTGAACATCTTCAATCGTAGGCAATAGTGCTGGGTGCGCTGCCTTCGCACGTGGCACGCACTTGCCTTCGGTGATAACAGGAACACTCGCTATCACCACTTTCCCCTCCTTTTTGACATTGCACTGGCTGGCAATCGTCTGGGGTACCGCTTCTGCTCGTCCTTCAAACTTGACTTTCGAGAGCTGGTCATCGTTGGCTGCTTCTGCGATCCGCACGGCAAGGGTCCGACCGTCCTGGTCACCCTTCCGTTCATGAATGGTCGCTGCACCGATGTGATCCTGGGCTCCTGTGACCATCTGGGTTTTCTGCTGAGTGACCCTGGCCTCCTGCGAAGTCGTCGAATTGATGGCACGTGCACTCCTTGAACATACAGACACGACCATCTGGGTTTTCTGCTGATTGACCCTGGCCTCCTGGATCGACGATCGCCTTGAGACTGCAACCGCTCCGATTGCTGGCCCTGCAGCTTTCGCGGCAAGCGGTTTGCTCTTACAAGGAAAATGTTAGGCAGCGTTTTGGAAATTCTTCACGAAATTTTGCCAAAAAGTTGCTTTTACTATGAAGAGTTTGTATCGTAAAATTCACCTGCCTGAGGCATCTACAGGCGGAGTTACGATCGCCTAAAATCGCGTTTTTGCCATTTTTGACCAGTTTTGGCACGTTGTAGCTAAAAAAACTACGGCATTTCAAAAGCCGAGGTACATATTGATCGACGTAGTTTTTTATGCAGAATCTGATAAAAATATAAGAATAAAGGTTTGCCACTTTGGAAAATGCCGAAATTTGCATTTAAAAAGGGGTCACAATGACAACATTGATTTCGGCATTTTTCGAGGTGGCAACCCTACATTATTATATTTTTATCGGATTCTCCATCAAAAACTACGTCGATCAATATGTACCTCGACTTTTGAAATGCCGTAGTTTTTTAGCTACAACGTGCCAAAAATCGTCAAAAATGGCAAAAACCGGGTTTCAGGCGATCGTAACTCCGCCTGTAGATGCCTCAGGCAGATGAATTTTACGGTTCAAACTTTTCATAGGAAAAGCAACATTTTGGCAAAGTTTCGTGAAGAATTTCCAAAATGCTGCCTAAAATTTTCCTTGTTAGTCGCATCCTTCTCGGGCTCGGTCGTGAGATCTGTCTTGTTCGGAGTTGCGGGCATGGCTTGGATCGGCATCTCGTCACCTCTGTAGGTCGCCGAATCCTCTCGTCACCAATGTAGTAGTTCTCTATGCCACTCGCGATAAACAATTATTCTACGCGAGACAAGAGTGCGCACGCGTTGCACCAACTCGTACTCGCGTAACACTATCAGTCAGGCACGTTTTTTTTCCTTCAACCTGATATCAGTATCAGATCATGATACTTTTTTTAAGTATCAGATCAAATCATGATATCAAAAAAACGGTATCAGATAAACACTAGTCGCAGAGTGCGTCTTAACAAAATAACAATTTTTCCATTCGCGTTATGAAGCGCGTGCGCGTTTTCAAGCGTGTAATTTTTTTGAAAAATGGAAACCAAAAATGTTCTATACGTGATTCAATTTGTCCGTGACAACATACATCATTGTCAGAATTTTCGACCTGATTTTAGACAGCGTCAGAAAACTTTTACTTTTGCACGTTTCTTCCCATCAGGATGCTTATTTTCGCGCTGGCAAGCCTCCGATATTAGGATTGTAATGGAAGACGTGCTTTTTGTTAGCCATGAGAAGCTCCCTGTGTATTGTGTGTGCGACCGCAGCCCCGCCTAAAATCCCGGGCATATAAGCTGACACGGGGCACCAAAAAATCATAACTTGCATTGAATCCTGCTACCGAGCGCGTCTTCAACCCGACTCATTGTTCTAAAAATGAAACTGTTTTTCTGCTACCTTCTCATTTTGGTTTTCTTCTTGTGTCTGGTCAACAACGTCACGGCAAAAAGCTGTGCAACCAGTGATGAATGCGGTTCAGAATGTTCAAACAATATTGGAACGTGCTGGGGGGGTACATGCACGTGTGCCTTCTAGCAGTAGCTTTTCACTTTCTACACCCCGTAAACATACGGGGATACCGTAACACTATAGTGCACGATGATATAATGTTTTGTTATGTCGTTCGTTTGCTCAATGTTGAAAATTTTAAAATAAATAATTGAAGTACTCGAAAAAGTGGATGACCAATCTTAGAGACCGGTAACCAAAAAAATAAGTAGTTTTTTCGTTTTCACGCTTTATCAAAAGACAGTCTCATTTCATAAAACACCGAACACGTTCCAAACAAAATACAGTAAATTGTAATATCATTCCTTGTCCCCTGAAACCCCCTAAAAAAATGTTTAGACAGTTTTGACTAAAACGACGAGCGCGTCATCGGATTTTATGAAAAACATTTGAATGACTGTTTTTCGGACATTTATCGATTGCGCCGATTGCTGGGAGTGTTAGTAAGCCAAACAGGGCGAGTCTCCGATATCAGGATTGTAATGAACTGCAAAGCGGCGTAGGTGCTTTTAGTCATGAGAAGCTCCCTGTGTATTGAGTGTGCGACCGCAGCCCCGCCTAAAATCCCGGGCATATATAAGCTGACACATGTCACCAAAAAATCATAACTTGTATTGAATCCTGCGACCAAGCGCGGCTTCAACCTCACTAATCGTTCTAACAATGAAGCTGTTTTTCTGCTGCCTTGTCATTTTGGTTTTCTTCTTGTGTCTGGTCAACACCGTCACGACAAAAAGCTGTGAAAAACAT
Organism: Turbatrix aceti; assembly: GCA_963969345.1. Taxonomy (NCBI): domain Eukaryota; kingdom Metazoa; phylum Nematoda; class Chromadorea; order Rhabditida; family Panagrolaimidae; genus Turbatrix; species Turbatrix aceti. Next base: position 1,801,092 of record OZ017769.1, on the reverse strand, counting down.
GACGATTGCAAGCTGCAATGTACAAAGAGTATTGGGGTGTGCTGGTGGGGTACGTGCACATGTGTACAGTAGTTGTAAATTTTCATGGTCTACTACCCAATGATATAAGATTTTGTTATGTCGTTCGTTTGTTTAATGTTGAAAATTTCAAAATAAATAATTGAAGTACTCGAAAAAGTGGATGACCAATCTTAGAGACCGGTAACCAAAAAAATAAGTAGTTTTTTCGTTTTCACGTTTTATCAAAAGACAGTCTCATTTCATAAAACACCGAACACGTTCCAAACAAAATACAGTAAATCGTAATCAAAACACTGGAAATTTCAAAAATCAAACATTGAAAAAAATTCATGCAATCAAAACAGACTGCCGTCCAGGAGCGTGGTATTGGGGTTGTAAACATTCACGAGATTCTTCAAGAAAGATTCGTTGGCTTCCTTGCTCGCCTCGGAGCATCGTTGATTTTCCGGTTGACGCGTCGACGAAGAGCCCGAGAAATCAAGGAGATCCATGCGGTTGGTACCGAAAATTTCCGAATCGTCCGTGGAAATTATCTTTTCCTGGACATGGGTCGTGGATTCCTTCTCGACCGGCTTCTTGAACATGCGCATCGCGTTAAGGTAAGCGTCGTTATCCAAATTGAGAGACTTCTGAAAATGAATGAAAAAATACTATTTGCTAAAAATGTCGTAGAAAAACATAATTAATGCGGAGTTGGAAGTGAAAGTTAAAATTTAGGCCCAAATTATACATTATACTGGACGGAACATTCAAAAAGTACAATATCCACGAAAAACGGCATCACAAAGATAACAAAATCCACAAGCCGTAAAAAAAGAGTGTATTTGCACGATAAAAAAAGTAATATTTTTCAAAAGCCTAATATTTTGCACAAAAAGTGACTGATTCGACAGTATTTGATTTTAAAGTAATGTATTAACTTCGAATAGTAAAAAGTATCATTTTAGAACGAAAAACCGTATTATGTAAACGTAACATCGAAAGATAACAAAATAACAAACATTCAATGTTATGCAGTGCACCTGAAGTAACATTTTAGGGAACACAGAAGGTTATGCATAAAAAAGAGCGCATGAAACGTAATATTAAAGTGACAAAACGATGTTATTCAACGCACATGAAGTAACGTTTTAGCATTGCAATTGTGTTACTCGCCAAAAGCTGCTCCCCGAAAGCAATGATACCCCACAGACCTACAGTAATTACGTTGTTCAAATAAACACTTACCAAAACTCGTTCAACTTTGAGCGTCGTCATCTTTTCCTCGTTCTTCATCCGGTCGACAAGCTCGTCATACTGCTTTCGAGCATCCTCGATGGATTTGTTGGCTTCGGCAAGACGCTGCTTCATCGTGTAGTCATTCTGCATCCCGGCAAACACCTCTTTTATGGCCTGGGAGAGTTTTTGATGAGTCGAATTCAGCTCGGCAGCCAGCGAGTCCCGTTCGGCGAACACGTTGTCGTATTGATTGATGGTCGATTGAACGTCCTCCATGAGGCCACTGTTCGGCTCAAACGGAATGGCTTCGTTCAGTAACAGACAAATCTGACGTCCAGAAGCGTTGAAGACCTTGGCAAGCTTCAGCAGAGTCCTACAAAACAAAAAACTCCAAATTCGAAGAATTTTGAATGACAAAAAACTTACTCGGCCCGGGATGGCTCCATTTGCGAAACCGTGGACATGTCAATCGGTGGCAGAAAAGGAAGAGTGGGCAAAACTGGAGGAGATTCCATGATCAGACCGCGTACAAAACTTGGAAAACTCACGATTGAGCAAAAGAAAGTCTGAAAAAAGGGGGTAACGAACGAACATTACGGCGTTACGGACAAACGCTCCTCATAAACGTTCGAAACGCGCGTTTGTTTTTTTTGACACGAAAAAAGTGAATTTTTATGAGCAATACCGTAATCGAGTATTCTTATCACAGAATTTCGGTCATTTGTTGTTTCTCTGGAACTTTTTTTTGCGGATAACAAAAAAAGTTGCTAAAATATGACTTCATGTGCGCTAAATAACAAAAACCAGTTGCTATTTTGTTACTTTTCAAGCGCTGTTTTTAGGGGATAACATTTTTTTGTTCGGTAATTATTTTTTGTTCGGGGAAAGTTCGGTAATTATTTATTTTTTTGGCGCATGTCAAGTAACGATGTCGAATTTTCAACCTTGAATGTGCTTCACTTATTTTTTGTCATTGTTGATAAAAATGAGTCACAAGTTCAGTTAACATCATTTCATGTGTGCACCGGGTTTTTTCAAAAAAGCTCCGGGTTAGCGGGTGTTACTAATTGAAATTAGTAAACCATGCATGCAAGTTGCTAACCGGCGCTTGCCGGAAAAACCCTTTTTCCTTTTATGTCTTCATATGCGCAGTTGTTGTTGGCATTTGCGGTACGTTTTTGTCTTTTTGGCGATTTCCAAAGTTCTGTATCAACCGTATTTTGCTCAGAGTTGTTCAATTCGACAATTTTCAGTGCTCGCTCTGCTCGCGCTCTTTGAGCAATTCAATTTTCCGTGCTCGCTCTGCTCATGCTCTTTGAGTTCCTAAAATTTTCGCGCTCGCTCCGCTCGCGCTCTTTTATTCTCAGATCCTCTGCTCTTGCTCTGCTCACGCTCGTGAGTTGAGCAGGAGCGAGCAATGAGCGAAAATGGCTCACACAAGAAAAGTGAATTTTGAGTCACAAATTCAGTCCTTTGCTAAAAGAAAGACCGCATATTGCTTGGAGATACCCCCAACATCGTGTTTTTGATCGAAACTACCAGTATTTTAATATTTGTAGCACTAAATTTATAGTGAGCAGTGCTCATTTTAAAAATTTCTCTTGCTCGCTCTGCTCGCGCTCTTTGAGCAATTCAATTTTTCGTGCTCGCTCTGCTCATGCTCATTGAGCACTCCAATTTTTCGCGCTCGCTCCGCTCGCGCTCGTGAGCTGAGCAGGAGCGAGCAGTGAGCAGGAGCAATTTGGTGAGCATCGAACAACTCTGATTTTGCTGTTTTGATATTTCCTGCTTACATCATGACCGATGCTGTGGTACCTGTCGATCAGCACGATGAATTCATCATCGATTTTCCCAACTTTCCTGACCTTGTTCAACTCCAGGTTGGTGACATAGCGTCCCTCGATGTTGTCTATGCATTTCGATCTATCGATTGGCTGAAACCACTGGTCAAGGGTTTTTCAAGAGAAGCAGTCAATTATCTAGGGATTCTTTTGAAAAGCAACGGTGAATACCATGTGTATGTTGCTCCAGAACGCCCAGATCAAAGTTTTCAATCAATACAAGATGCATTGATTTATTCATCCCAATTTCGTCCTAAGAACCTTCATCTTGACAATGTCCAGCTGACTAGTCAGCAATTCTTGTTGTTGACGGAAGGCGAGTCAGAATCGGTATTTTTGGATGACGTTACGATTACCCCGACGCCTGCGTTTGAACTCATTGTTCCGGTTCTCAGCAGCCGCACCGCCTCTTATCGGTGAGCTTTTCATTTTTGAAAGTTGCTAGTTAACAGATATTTTTTAGCATCCAGTTAAAAAACCTAGAAATCGGTAATGAGGAGATAATTCAGCTCACACAACAGAAACCCGCTGCGAAGCAATTTATTTGTCTGCATAACGTGAAACTTAGCGTGGATCCAAATGTCATTTGTGATCTTGCAAAAGTGAGTTTTTTATTTGCACTCACTTTTGTAAGTCTGGTGTGCATTTTGCAGGTTATATCAAAAAATTCGTTGTTATTCGTCCAATTTGCTGGTGACACGGTATACAACACCCTGGCAGCAATCAAGGCTTCATTGGAAGAACACGTTGACGCAAGCGATCGTTTTAGTAGTCACATTTTTTCAGATAAGAACGAATTGGGTATTATCATTCGACGTCATTAGTTTTAATCGACGCTACTGTACTGAATGATCATTTTTGATTTTTATCAATAATTAGATGGATTGCAATGTTTTACTTTTCTGACAATGCGTGATAACTGTTTGATTAATTAATCGATTTTTATGTATTATAGTATACTTTTTTAATGTACCAACTAGTATTACGTTCTATTTAAAGAATTTTTGTTGTTTTTATTGATAAAAAATAAACATGGCATTTATTTTCCAGGTCGTGTTAAAAAATGACAGTTTATAAAAAACAAGTTTATTTTCCGGCTTTATTTTCTATAAGAGAATTAATACCGTAGTTGAGTGGAGCCCAGAAATCAGACGACGGACTTCTCTCGAATGTAGAGCACAATAGCCGGCTTTTCCTTGGATGGAAAAATTTCTTCCGGGGATAGACGTCTTCTATCCCTGAACACGGCACCAGGAACGACCCCCACCGATTTGCGTATCTCGATTCCGGGCGATCTCGGGTCGTCGGTGAAGGCGAGTTCGTCGTCGAGAGTGAGTGCGGCTCGACGCCGGGCCACGTAGGCTGTTTTGTACTGAAAGTCGAGAACGACGACCACCGCCAGGTAGGCGACGAGCAGCACTACGAGCAGTTGCAGGAGGGTAAGCATGTCTACTGGCCGAAAACGTCACGTATCGTAAACAACGGCCCTTAAAAAAGGATTTATGTAAAACTTGTTGGCATAATTTATTTTTATTTTGGACGAAAATTCGGGGGTCAGAGGATGAAAGTTAGCGGTGTTTGGTCGTCGAGGCCTGGGTAGGACGCATGTAGCTTCTGAAATTTGTTTTTTGGTCGAGTTGTGAAAAGTGTCTGAGAGTCTGACAAAAAAGTTAGAAAGTCTGATAAAGGTCAGATTTTCTGACATGACAACTTACGGTATAGCAGACGATTTTTTGGCCTCGGCGAATTTGTAGTCAGTTCGTTTCAGAATCCCCGAAGCAGGCTTCGAAGGCGTTTCACCGGATTTCACAGCCCGAATCGCGAGTTGGGGCAGTCGGGAAGCCGGGGGCTGTTTGAGGCTTGTCGTCCGTGGAGGAGGCACAGGCGGCTTTCGAAGCAGCGGCATCATCCGCATTCCACCGGGCTTGACGTGGGCCGAAGTTGGCTTCGTACTCGTCAACCGGGAAGTCGACAGACCTGATTTTTCGACTTCCTTCGCAGAAGTTAAAGTCGGAGACGTCTGGGACACCGACGAAGTTTTCAAAAGAGATTTGGCATTCGAAATAGTTTTTAGCTCCTGAATGACCGATTTGTGGGCCTGCTTTTTTCCGGAATTCGGAGACCAACGGGGAGGAACACTGACTTCTACTCCGGTTTTTTTCGGAGTAGAAGTCAGTGGACCAGAAGTACCGTAACTGGATGGAAAAATGGGTGAAGGAGTGACCTGTCTCCGATCGATTGGACGACGACGAACGGTCACGTTCTGGGAGGACGGGATTTGGGGTGAGGATTCGTAGTTTTCGGCTTTCCTGATCACAACCGTTTGATCAGAAGGCGTCACAACTTCTGAAGGCGGCGTAGTAGCAGTTTGAACAATTTCCATTGATGGACCCTGGAAAAAAAGTGAACTACCGTAATCCAAAATGTTGATAGTACTGCACATACCGTATTCCCAGGAAAAGAGAAATGCGATTTCCGCGAGTTTGGCTGAACGACCAAACCGTCATCGTTGACAAAGCTGACTTCTTCGAACACCTCGTTTCCCCTCCTGGCGGGCATCACCGGGGTCATCTTGCTCTCGAACAACCGAATGGCCTCCTTCACCTTCGGAGTCGAATGCTCATCGGCCGGGACACTTCGATTTGCCGAGAGGGCGATGCGCTTCGAGTGCACCGAGAGTAGCACGGGAGACGACGGAAGCCTCACCGGGGTCACCGGTGTCCGGGTGGGGGTGGCGAAACGCGAGAGCACGGGACTATGGGGCAGCCGGGCGGGTGGAGTCTGAGCAACGTTGTCATCGGTCCCGTCGCCGACGTAAAAGTGTACATGCTTAGTCGGCGAAGTTCCCGTCATCGTAGTTTGCAAAAATTGAAACAACGAGACTGCCCGAAGGCTTGTCAGTGATCAGGAAGATTGCTTTTGGGATTTTGCATTTTGTAAAGGGGTTATTTGCATAAAATGGTTTGGCAGAAGCGAGTGCGCAGTAAAGGTCACATCTATGCCATGCAAGCCTTTGACAAAAAAAATTGAGCCTAAAAAATTTGAACGTTCGCTGCAATTCTTTTTTTTATAAAACGTATACTTTTTTTTCATAATTTATTTGATTGGCAACATTGAAAACGTTTAAAAACCAAAATGTAATAATGCCATAACTAAAAACAAAAAAAAAAGAAACACAAACCACTATTAAAAAGCATTCGAGACGTTGAAGCATGGGATGTACGTTTGCCGGTACACGTTGGGCAGATGCCTGTACATATTCGCAAAATCCGCATTTCCATGCTGCTTGGCATTCCTCATTCGTTGATCGACCGTCGCGTTGAACGTATCCTGGACAGTCGTATAAAAGCTATCGAACTTGCTCGCCTTAGTGTCGATGAAGCAGGTGTAGTAGTTGATCAGGAAAGAGAACGCCTGCACGGCATCCGAGTTCAACTGCCGCTTGTTGCCGGGCTTGTGGTCGACACGTCGTCCGCGGGTCAACCTGGGCATGAAAGCGACGTCCAACACCTTGAAGTCAAAGAGAATCTCAGAGAGCATTTGAGTGAATTCCTTGAGCTCTGAGTCAATGGGCCGAGCTTTTGCCGGCCTGGTTCGGCTCAATTGATAACCTTTAACAGAGTCCAGGATGAGTTGCAGGGCGTGGTAAAACATGGAGTAGCAGAGTCTCTCGTCGGGACAACGGACAGTCGGCGGACGTGTGAGCGCGTGTATGCCATCTTCAAAAAGCTGTTTGATTTCCTCGTAGGAGGCAAGAAACAGAAGTTTCTTCGAGGAATTTTTGACGTACATTGGACTGGTGTATCCAATCGAGCGTCCGACTTTGGATTGACGGGGTGCCTTGAGGGATGAAGTCGAAGAACTGGACGAGGTAGAAATGGGCATTTGTTCGCCGTCGAGCACGATGACGTCCGTTTGGACTGACGGAATGTTGTCCTGACTGAAAAGCGACGGTGCATAAGCAGCCTGTGGAACCTGGACTGGGATTTCAGCCGGGATCGAGATTGGGGCAGGAAGCTGATAACTGGGTTGAACCACGGGTCGGGGTAGAGGAACCAGGGGTGGATCCTGGCGAGACCAACTTGGAGGCGGTAGTTTGCTCGGAGCAGACACTGGAGTCACAACAATCCGATCCGCCGGAGCAGGTGGAGGCGACACGTGAGACTCGTGGACCTCAACGACGAGGGCCATGACAACGTTGTCCCTCGGGACGAGATGGAAGCAAATACGGTCATGCAGCTGAATCTGATTTTTGGACAGAACGCTGACGTAGATGCGGGCGTCGTCGACAGAAATCGTTTCTTCCTTCTTTTCCGGCCCAAAATACGTAATTGTAATCTTCCGAGTCATGCTGAAAGCAGAGGATAACGTTCAGTTGCTGAAGAACTCAAATGAAAATTCAAAAAGCGCGAAAACTGATCAAAAAACACGAAAACGCAAAAAAATACGTGAAAATCATAAATACGGTAGACTAGGGCATAAATGAATAAAAACGGCATGGAACATTTAGGCCAATCCTGAGAAGTCCTAAAAAAACAAAAAAAAGAGACCGACAAAAGATCAATAGAACCGGCAAAACGCGTTTCTTCCAAAAACTGAAAGCTTCTGTAAAAAAGTGTTCAAAAAACGCGAAAAGTGATAAAAAAAATGCAAGAACGTCAAAAACCATTAACACGGTCAAATTGGCAATATTGGGACACAAAGTAAAATTGGACGAACAATTGCAATTGGTTTATGGTGATCGAAGCGAGTGGCCTACAACTTTCCCTCCGAGAGCCAAACGCGTGAGTAGCACGATTCTACTCTTTTCTTTGTTAACAATGGAACGAAAGTAAATATCGTAGTGTGAAAGTGAAGACCCGCCCAGGACACACGGACGCGAGCAGACGCGGTTTTGTTTTTCGTGCATGCGCGCAAAAGTGTGGGTTACTAATCTTCCAATTTTGGATCTGCAGTACATGATATTTGTTTTGGTTTATTTTTTGTTATTGTACCTAAAATATCTTACAATTCGGTTCTTACCACGAATTTTTAGGCTTATTGTGCAATGGAACGCGGGAAAAATTGCGGATTTTCGGAGTTTTCACGTTTTTACTGGATCTCAAAACCATTCGAGAATCTTCAAATTTTGGATGTCAATGTTTTTATGCATGCCGTCGAATGGACACGCATTTTCACGCTCGATTGTCGGGAAAGTGAATGCTGTCCCAGCGTGCTGTTTGTAAGTCGGTAAAATTTACCAAAAAATTATTTTTATTTTCGATTCTTCGGAAAAGAACAACACCGAGGCTCTCATTCCCCGCCAAGTCCTTGGGAAAATTTCCCAACCCCCTCCCCGTGACGAGTTGTCCCCAGAACCCTAGAGGTGGCAATGAGCTCATTGCCACCTCTTGATAAACATAGTAAACGTCAACAAATTATTTATTTAACGGGTAACAAAACGACACGTTAAAAAAACCCAGAAGTAACAATTTGATACTATCATAAATTCGAAATAACAAAATAACAAAAAGATCAAACACTGGAGATATTGTTTTGAAAAGCATTCGCGATGTTGAAGGGAGGGATGTGCTTATTCCAGCAATCGTACGGCAGATGTTTGTATCCATCCGCGACATTCACATTGCCATTCTGCTGTCGGGCTTTTCTGATCCGACGATCGACCATCGCGTTGAACGAATCCCGGATAGTCGCAACAAAATCATCGAACTTGCTCGCCCTAGAGTCGATGTAGCAGGTGTAGTACCTGATCAGGTAGATGACCGCCTGCATGGTTACCGCACTCAACTGCCGCTTGTGACTGGGCTTGGTCTCGCCAAGTTTGCCACTTCGTCTGCTGGCCATCCTGGGCATAAACGCGACGTCCAATACCTTGAAGTCAAAGAGAATCTCGGCGAGTATTCCAGTGAATTCCCGGAGATCAGAGTTCCGGATGGCGTTCAGGGCGGGTTCAAACATGGCGTAGCAGAGAGTCTGGTCGAAACATTGGACAATCGGCGGGCGTTGGAGCGTCTTGATGCCATTTTCGAAGAGTTGTTTGATTTCCGCGTCGGAGAACATGGCCATCGGCCGAAGTTCATTCGCGGCATTTCTGATGAAAAGTGTACCGGCGTATCCGATCGGGCGTCCGATTTGGGGTTGACGGGGTGCAGTGGCGGATGACGTCGAAGAACTGGCAGTGATGGCCACCTGTCGGTCGTGTTCTTGGAGGATGTTGCGCACGGTGGCTTCGGTATCGACCGCTTGAGTTGGTGGAGCCGTCGTCAGAACCGGTTGTCTGAAAGGCGACGGTGCGTGTGCGGCAGGCGATGCCCGGATTGGGGATTCTACCGGAGGCGGGAGCTGATGACTGGGCTGAACCTGGGGTCGGGGTAGAGGAACGAGGGGTAGACCCTGGCGAGACTGACTTGGAGGCCGGCGCAAGTTGGTCGGCTCGGCAGTAGGAGCCACAAAATCATGATTCTGCGCAGGAGAAGCGGGTGGCGGTAGTTTTGGAAGCGCAGTCGGAACCGGGGTGGGAAAATTCCGGTTCTGCGGAACAGGCAATTTCCGGAGCGGAGCAGAATTTTCACCAACCGGAGGCTCCTCCATGGCCGACGACGAAGCCCCAGAAGAAGCACCGACTTCAGAAGACTCGTAGAGATCGTCCATGTCCCATCCATTGTGCGCGTAGAGCCGTCGGATGGCCCAGGACGTCTGCACCGAATCCAGCACCGGCACGCCCCTCAGGTGATGCTCGGACGACGAAGAAGCGCCTTCGTCGCTCGGTGAATTCTCGGCCGGGGCTCCCTCGAAGAAGGTGTCATCGTCGTAGGGATAGGACGCGTCGTAGATGATCGCCTGTTCTACCGGCTTTCTGATGATGGGCTTCTGATCGATGGGCTCGGGTTGGTCTTCTTCGTTGTCGTTCTCGACGGGAGGAGGGGGCACAGACGACGATGCGGGAGGATCGTGGACCTCAACGACATGGGCCATCACGACGTTGTCCCTCGGGACCAGGTTGAAGCAAATACGATCATCCAGCTGAATCTGATTTTTTGACAGAACGCTGACGTAGATGCGGGCGTCGTCGACAGAAATCGTTTCTTCCTTCTTTTCCGGCCCAAAATACGTAATCGTAATCTTCCGAGTCATGCTGAAAGCAGAGGATAACGTTCAGTTGCTGAGGAACTCAAATGAAAATTCAAAAAACCCGAAAACTTCAAAAAACACGAAAACGCAAAAAAATACGTGAAAATCATAAATACGGTAGACTAGGGCAAAAATGAATAAAAACGGCATGGAACATTTAGGCCAATCCTGAGAAGTCCTAAAAACAAAAAAGGAGACCGACAAAAGATCAATAGAACCGGCAAAACGCGTTTCTTCCGAAAGATGAAAGCCTCTGCATGGTCTCAGAGAGAAAAATTGTTTTATTCGGTTTTTATAAAAATAATCCTTCAATGAATTTACAACAACGATTATAAAAACCCACGGCAATGCTATAGTTATGTTTTCGAGGTTTCAATCCTACTTTGCCTCGGTAATGGGCTTTTATATTATATTATATAAAACACTTATATTCACAAGTGCCGAAAATGTGGATATGTTTCAAATGCATGCAAGAAGCATACAAAAAAACACTGTGATGAAAAAAATCGATACAAAACATTCATGAATTTTTGAATGCATTCAGAAATGCCGACTCAAAACTTTGGCAATTTGTGCTAAAACGGATATCGTGGTCAAAATTACCAAGAACAAAAGAAAACAAAGTAATTAACAAAAACAAATAGACGATATTCACGGATGAATTCAAAAAACAACGCGTTTCATGAGCCGACAGAAAATACAGACGATTAATCAGAGCTTGCAGAAGTGATAGAAAATCTCGAAGCATCAAAAAATACAAAAATGCGTCAGAGTAAGAACAAATGACAAAAAAATCCTTAACTATAGTAATTTGCGCCCCGCATCAAAAACATCGTGTAAAGCAGGTAGAAAGCGAGTTCGGCAGTCAATAAAACAGAAAAGCATTGGCATATTCATTCAAAAAAGCGCGCAAAGAAAAACCAAATGCGCCCGCGCGTGTTGCGCAGGCAACGTCGATAACCTGACCGTTGCAAGTTGAAACAATTTGCGAATCGTTAGCCATGCAAATTTGCCGAAGTGGATGACTAAGAAATTGACTCGCAACCGCGGCCGCGGCGATTTGATCGATCGTGGTGCGCGATCGGCGTAGTTGCGCGAGTGTCAGTCAACTTTAGCTGTTCACCCATGTCAGTCAGTTTTGAATTTGGGCAGGGCAGACAAGCAAGGCAGGCGGACGCAAAAAAAAGAAAACAGTTTTTTGTCGTTGCTCCGAAGCGCCGCCGCCGTTGAATGTGTTTGTTAGTATTCTGTTCTTTTTTACGACCAGGCCGGACTGGCTGGCATTTTGGATGGAGGAGGCAAAGAAGGGGAATGAATGCATTTTCCTTTCTCTCTTTTTTTCTGTGCTGCGCGATAGGATGGATGTCTAGGCCTCTGACGTTTCTCAAACAACAACGGCGACGAAGTGATGCTCAATTGCATGCCGGTCCCCCTCCGACGCGGCAAAGGTTACGATACAAAAAAATATGCTTACTGACACGAAAAAAATGTGATCACCGAAAAAAATGTTTTTTTTAGTAGTCACTTGACAGGCAGGCCAAAGACCCCAAACATTGCCGAGCGGACGGGGGAGCAGAAAAAAAGATGCTCTTCCGAGATAGTATGCATCCGGCGAACGACGAAACGATGAATCCCCATCTCGATCACCCCCCCTCCCATCGCTTGCATGCTGTCTGCATGCTGGTGCTTGGCTTCTTTTGTGCAGTCCTCGGAATAAATATAAATATGTGTGCCGATTGTGTGACTCATAGATAGAATAGACCCCAGCCCCGGACAAAATGGTCGTAACCAAGCACGACTGAATGCTGCTGCGTAAGCTTAGGCCTTGTTCCGCTGCATAATCGTAAAATATGCGGATACGATGAGCACAAAAAAATCAATCGTAAGACAATTTAATTTGTAGCTGTTATCTTATTTTTGTATGTATTTCAAATGATTTATTTGGTGTTTGGACTGATCTGGGGTCGCTAGTTTTTCTGTAAAAAATATAAGATTAAAAGTGTTTTTGTAAAATTAAACAAATTTCGATTATTACTTTTTTTTTGGGAGAAAATGTTTTTCATAAGTTTTCCGGAAGAAACACGGCATTTTCAGGCAAAAAAAAATTGAGGAAGTTCTCCGTGATCAATTTGTAAAAAATATAAAAAAGTTTATCAACTTTTTTTGCTTTTGGATGCATTTTTTGTTGAAAAATAGTTCAATTTTTTTCAAAAATATAAATTTTTTTATTTACGAGTAAAAAAGATTTTTTTAGAATTGCAGAAATTCCTATTTTTTGCAAAAAAAAATTGTTCGTCATCAAGTGATCGTAAAAAACAAGTGTTACTAATCTGCTGTTTTTTTGTGTTCTCTGGCGCAATGTTATTTTTTCTACCACCTACCCTGCACTCACCTGTTGCACGCAATAACAGCCCCAACAGGTGAGGTGAGGTGTACGCGAGGCAGGAAAGCGTATTACAAACAACGTAATCCGTTCTGTCAATATTCCTCCTCCCAATCCTATGATCTTGTACTAAATAATTATCTGATCATTTTATTCATTACCCAAACTTTTTTTGACCCTGTCCATCCCTTGGCATTGTGTGTCCAACACGGACTTTTATTTTTCATATAGGCGGCATATTGGGTTCATATATGCGGGTAACAGTTTCATATATGAATCTCCTACCCCGCATATGTGAATTTAATATGATTTTTATATGAAGTATATATGATTCATATATACTTCTGAGGAAAATTTTTCTCCTTTTTGCTGGTAGATATATATGAATCATATGTGATTCATACAAACACATGTTTGGCACAAATTATGCTTCAGCGACCATTTTACAGTCGACGACTGTGGATGCCGAGCTCGTTGTGCCAAAAGAAAACTTATCATGCAAATTTTTGATATTTTGAGACGAAAAGTTGGTCGTTCCATTGGAAGTGGTGGAAGAGCAAAGTTTTGCACTGGCTACCATTTTTGACAGTTTTTAGCTGTGGATGCTTAGCAAAACTTTGGCTTCCGTCCACAACGAAGTCATGACGATCGGTAGCATGAAGTTGAGTGAGCGTCATCGGATTGGTAGAGTGCTGCAAAAGTTTATGAAGCCAATAATACATGATATTTGCCAAAACTTACATTTTTAGGCTTTGTTGTCTGTTACTGCTGAATTCTAACGGTATTTTTCGAGAGCAGCTGGTTTGATGCGTGAATATTGCTCTGTAATAAGAAAAAAACACGTTATATTGTGCCTTTAAAGAAAATTAAAAAAACAAACAAAAATTAATCAGCCCATATTAAAAAAATACTCACCGTTACCTAAAAAAATGAAAAAAATAGAAATTTTATTGTTCCCATTTTTTATCATAAAAATTTTAGTATCAAAAAAACTCACAAAAAATTGCTAAAAAAAATTAAGCCAATGAAATTTTTTTCTAATTTTTTGTAACAAAACTCACCGCAATTATCTGAAAAATCTGAAATGAAGGTTAAAAAAATTTCCTCGCCCAAAATAAACGTCAAATCCGTAAAAAATACAAAACTTACAAGAAAAATTGAGTTTGCCGATGACAACGCGATATTAGTTTTTTTTATTTTTTTGACAAAAAAAAAGAAAAAACAGATATAAAAGGATTTTTGAAACCCGTTTCTCCTTCGTCAAAAAATATTTATTTACAATTATGAACAGCAAATATTAACAAATTCTGAACAGCTAGTTTCCATTCACTGCTAAAAAAAGTCATTAAAAAAGAGTCACATAGATATAAACAGGGTTGTGAAACCCATCACCTCCATAACAATAATAATTTATTTTGCACATAATTACTTTTATTTTATTCTATAAAACCAACCTTGATCCATATTAGCGGCGCCACGTGGAAAATTGTGCGGGTAAAGCAAAATACTCATCAAATTGCTTTAAGGTATTGTTTAAAGTGCATAATGCAACTTTTGTCAGCAAATCATAAAAGAAACACTTTCTTATTTTTTATTTTTCAACGATCACACATCAGGAATATATACAAATGAACCAAAAAAAGTATATTCCTGTTGCAATATAGTCCCTGAAATCAGAATGCAGCGTTGTCAAGTACCCGATCCAAAAATCCGAAATTTTGGGTCGGGTACCCAACGGCACTCATTACAATGATTAAAAAACACGAAAAATACAAAAACTGCACGTAAAAATAATTCATTTGCCATAAAACAAGGTACCTACAATTACGACGCTAGCTCTGACTCTGAAGTACTATTTACTTCTACATCTGCCCAGGCAAATGCAGGAGTACGCTGTTACCTAAAATACTCCGACCCCTCCCATGGAAGCTCCAAATGGCATCAAAAAACGCAAATGTACGAAATACTTTGTAAGCCAAGCTCACACATAGCAATCCTACGAAAACGCAACAAAAAGGAAACGAAAACAACTCTAAAACACTAGATACGGCTTCCAGTCTTTGAAAATAACGAGAAACATGACAATTTTCCGAATCCGAACCTTGCAAGGAATCATGATGCTCCAACACATTTTGCCAAGCTTCATATCCCCCGGATATATGCCACTTATATGAAGGTTATGTGAATTCCCCATTTTTTCACAATCATATATGAAACATATATGATTCACATATGCTACTTCAAAACTTGGCTGATTTTGGGAAAATCATATATGAATCATATATGTTTCATATATGATTTATTTATATATGAAGGATATATGAACCCAATATGCCGCCTATATGAAAAATAAAAGTCCGTGAACACACTCAGCTCTCCCTCCCCCCCCCCTTTTCTATGACCTTTTGTTGTGCGTGTTCAATTAATTCACTCTCTATTGCACCACTTATTAGCCAGACACTCACCACACGACTCATCATCCCCACAACAATCCGATACGTGTATTACTACAAAATGTCGGGTACAGAGACAACCACCACAACCTGCCCTGTCGATGAGAAAAAACCCGCCAAAGCCGAGGACTCTCCGTCTTCGTGGCCGGCATCATCCGAAGTCCAGGTGAAGTCCATCCTTCTACCGAGCGAGCCGACAGGTGAGTCCCCACCTGAGCGCTTTGGACAGGAAAGCAATGATTCAACCCCTCCGGAATCTCTGTCGGACTACGATCATCTCATTGTCCTGCCTCACACTCCGGGTCTCCATGAACTCCATACGATTCTTCGGGATAGGTGAGTTGCAACGTGGCACGAATACACACACGTGGCCAGGCAGGTGACACGGGAAAAACCGGTTTGAAGGGGGTTTTTTGAATGGGATGGACCACTGTGGGTGGTCAAGGAGGGGAAGGGGGTTGGTTTGGAAGGGATGCATGCGATGAATGTTTTATTACCTGGCGAAGGGTGTTTTATGGGGGGCTACGATGGATGCATGCACACAGGTGCACGGTGAAAGTGGAATTTCCCGAAGCATGCTGCTGGGTCTTATCAGACAGACACCGGGTGGTCGGTCACCTGAAAAAAACTTAGTTGCTGTAAATAATGTTACGACCTCCAGTGACGTGGGTGGTCCAATGGAAAATTTTTGAAAAATATACAAAAATTATTTTTTTATTTAAAATTTTTTAGGAACACGACGAATTCGGATTTCGTGTTCCACGCGGATCGCCTGATCCGGATCATCGTCGAGGAAGGCCTCGAACAACTCCCCATGACCAAGCACGTTGTAACGACGACGAATGGCGGCACGTTCGAGGGTCTGAAATATCTGCGTGGCAACTGTGCCATCTCTCTCTCGCGCAGCGGTGAAGCCATGGAGACTGCTGTCAGACAGTGTTGCCGGTGAGGAGGAATTTGTGGGGTATTTTGGGATTTGAACGGATTTGGATTACTGAAATCCGGATTTTTGGATTTTTTAAAATTAATTTTTTTGTCAAATTCAGGGTCAAATTTTTTCCCAATTTTTTTTTTGAAAGTCAGCTTTCGGTCGTCTTCAAATTTCCTAATCCAAAAAAAATCTACAGATCCATGCGAATTGGCAAGGTGCTTGTGAACGACAAAAACCGGGTAGTCGTTACTCGTCTTCCTCCCGACATTGCGACGCGACGGGTGCTCCTCCTCTATCCTCTCCTCCATACCGGTTCGGCCCTCATCGAAGCCCTGCACGTGCTCACGAAAATCGGAGTCCAGGAAGAAAATATTTTTCTTCTTTCTTTGTTTTCTACCTTTCGAGGTTAGTCTAATTTTTTTCATCTCAGTTGACCGTTTTTGTGCAACTTCAGGTGTCAGACGTGTACATCGCCGCTTTCCCCATGTCATTACCATAACGAGTGAAATCGACGACGATAACTTGCCCTATCACTTCACTACGCGGTACTTTGGAACCGACTAGGCAGGATCCTTGGGGCAATCGGGCCCTTTTTTTCTGTCATTCCCTTTTTTTCAAAAACATAATCAAAACTTGATTGTTTTTTTTTGTTTTATTGAATGATAAAAAATCTTGCAAAATGCTGACACGCAAAAAATACAAAAGTGCAGAAAAATACAAAAGACGCAGTTGACCCGACTGAAATGTTTTTTTTTGGACTTGCGCACTGGAATCTAGGCTACTTCTTCCTCTTCTTCGTCTTCGTACTCC
Organism: Turbatrix aceti; assembly: GCA_963969345.1. NCBI lineage: Eukaryota > Metazoa > Nematoda > Chromadorea > Rhabditida > Panagrolaimidae > Turbatrix > Turbatrix aceti. Next base: position 1,784,304 of record OZ017769.1, on the reverse strand, counting down.
CATTCCTCGTCCTCGGCATCGAGGTCGCCGCCGGCTTCGAGTGTCGCTTCCTTTGCAGCTTCCTCGTCCGATTTTTTCTTGGCAGCCTCCGCTTCCTTCTTTTGCCTGTCTTTGGCGGCGGCAGCGATGATCGCGGCATAGGGATCAGCAGGTTTGGCCTCTTCTTCGTCCTCCCATTCCTCGTCCTCGTATTCTTCGTCATCAACTTCTTCTTCGTTGGCTGCAGCGGCTTTGAGGATATCAGCAAGACTCGGTCGTTTTGGAGGTTCGGGAGCCTTCTTTTTGGCCTCTTCCTCTGCCTTTTTCTTCTTAGCCGCGGCTTCAGCGTCAGCCTTTTTCTTGGCTTCCTCATCGGCTTTTTTCTTTTTAGCAGCGGCTTCTGCTTCCAATTTTTTCTTTTCCTCCTCCTTTTTCTTTTTGGCAGCAGCCGCTTCTGCCTCTTTCTTCTTTTTAGCTGCGGCTTCTGCTTCTGCTTTTTTCTTGTCGTCTGCCTCTTTTTTCTTTTTTGCCGCCTCCTCGTCGGCCTTCTTTTTCTTAGCAGCCTCCTCGTCCGATTTTTTCTTCGCAGCCTCCGCCTCTTTCTTTTGTTTGTCTTTCGCAGCGGCGGCGATTATCGCGGCATAAGGGTCAGCAGGTTTGGCCTCTTCTTCGTCTTCCCACTCCTCGTCTTCGTATTCTTCATCATCAACTTCTTCCTCGTTGGCTGCAGCGGCTTTGAGGATATCAGCGAGACTGGATCTTTTTGCGGGTTCAGAAGCTTTCTTTTTAGCCGCGGCTGCTGCTTCGGTTTCTTTTTTTTTCTTTGCAGCGGCTTCTGCTTCTTTCTTCTTTTTAGCCTCCTCGTCAGCTTTTTTCTTAGCCTCAGCTTCTTTTTTCTTTTTAGCAGCGGCTTCTGCTTCAGCCTTTTTCTTGGCATCTTCCTCGGCTTTTTTCTTGGCTTCGGCCTCTTTTTTCTTTTTAGCGGCCTCCTCATCTGCCTTCTTTTTCTTAGCAGCCTCCTCGTCAGCCTTTTTCTTGGCAACTTCAGCGTCGGCTTTTTTCTGTTTTTCCTTGGCGGCGGCGGCGATGATCGCGGCGTAGGGATCGGCAGGTGCGGGTTCTTCTTCGTCTTCCCACTCTTCATCCTCGTATTCTTCGTCATCGACTTCTTCCTCGTTGGCTGCGGCGGCTTTGAGGATGTCAGCAAGGCTAGGTCGTTTTGCAGGTTCAGAAGCTTTCTTTTTCTCGGCTTCTTTCTTCTTTTTAGCCTCCTCTTCCTCCTTTTTCTTCTTGGCAGCAGCCGCTTCTGCCTCTTTCTTCTTTTTGGCCTCTTCTTCCTCTTTTTTCTTCTTTGCAGCGGCGGCCTCGGCTTCTTTCTTCTTTTTAGCCGCGGCTTCTGCTTCTGCTTTTTTCTTGTCTTCGGCCTCTTTTTTCTTTTTTGCAGCCTCCTCGTCCTCCTTTTTCTTGGCAGCCTCCGCTTCCTTCTTTTGCCTGTCTTTGGCGGCGGCAGCGATGATCGCGGCATAGGGGTCAGCAGGTTTGGTCTCTTCTTCGTCCTCCCATTCCTCATCTTCGTATTCTTCGTCATCGACTTCTTCTTCGTTGGCTGCAGCGGCTTTGAGGATATCAGCGAGACTGGGTCGTTTTGGAGGTTCGGGAGCCTTCTTTTTGGCCTCTTCCTCTGCCTTTTTCTTCTTAGCCGCGGCTTCAGCGTCAGCCTTTTTCTTGGCTTCCTCATCGGCTTTTTTCTTTTTAGCAGCGGCTTCTGCTTCCAATTTTTTCTTTTCCTCCTCCTTTTTCTTTTTGGCAGCAGCCGCTTCTGCCTCTTTCTTCTTTTTAGCTGCGGCTTCTGCTTCTGCTTTTTTCTTGTCGTCTGCCTCTTTTTTCTTTTTTGCCGCCTCCTCGTCGGCCTTCTTTTTCTTAGCAGCCTCCTCGTCCGATTTTTTCTTCGCAGCCTCCGCCTCTTTCTTTTGTTTGTCTTTCGCAGCGGCGGCGATTATCGCGGCATAAGGGTCAGCAGGTTTGGCCTCTTCTTCGTCTTCCCACTCCTCGTCTTCGTATTCTTCATCATCAACTTCTTCCTCGTTGGCTGCAGCGGCTTTGAGGATATCAGCGAGACTGGATCTTTTTGCGGGTTCAGAAGCTTTCTTTTTAGCCGCGGCTGCTGCTTCGGTTTCTTTTTTTTTCTTTGCAGCGGCTTCTGCTTCTTTCTTCTTTTTAGCCTCCTCGTCAGCTTTTTTCTTAGCCTCAGCTTCTTTTTTCTTTTTAGCAGCGGCTTCTGCTTCAGCCTTTTTCTTGGCATCTTCCTCGGCTTTTTTCTTGGCTTCGGCCTCTTTTTTCTTTTTAGCGGCCTCCTCATCTGCCTTCTTTTTCTTAGCAGCCTCCTCGTCAGCCTTTTTCTTGGCAACTTCAGCGTCGGCTTTTTTCTGTTTTTCCTTGGCGGCGGCGGCGATGATCGCGGCGTAGGGATCGGCAGGTGCGGGTTCTTCTTCGTCTTCCCACTCTTCATCCTCGTATTCTTCGTCATCGACTTCTTCCTCGTTGGCTGCGGCGGCTTTGAGGATGTCAGCAAGGCTAGGTCGTTTTGCAGGTTCAGAAGCTTTCTTTTTCTCGGCTTCTTTCTTCTTTTTAGCCTCCTCTTCCTCCTTTTTCTTCTTGGCAGCAGCCGCTTCTGCCTCTTTCTTCTTTTTGGCCTCTTCTTCCTCTTTTTTCTTCTTTGCAGCGGCGGCCTCGGCTTCTTTTTTCTTTTTAGCCGCGGCTTCTGCTTCTGCTTTTTTCTTGTCTTCGGCCTCTTTTTTCTTTTTTGCAGCCTCCTCGTCCTCCTTTTTCTTGGCAGCCTCCGCTTCCTTCTTTTGTTTGTCTTTGGCGGCGGCAGCGATGATCGCGGCATAGGGGTCAGCAGGTTTGGTCTCTTCTTCATCCTCCCATTCCTCATCTTCGTATTCTTCGTCATCGACTTCTTCTTCGTTGGCTGCAGCGGCTTTGAGGATGTCAGCGAGACTGGGTCGTTTTGCGGGTTCAGAAGCTTTCTTTTTCGCTTCCTCATCGGCTTTTTTCTTGGCTTCGGCCTCTTTTTTCAGCTTTGCTTCGTCCTCCTTCTTCTTTTTGGCATCAGCGGCGTCGGCATCTTTTTTCTTTTTCGCCTCGTCCTCGATTTTCTTTTTGGCATCGACGTCGGTTTTCTTTTTTTCGGAATCTGATTTCGTATCAATTTTGGACTTTTTGTCGCTGGTCGAGGATTTGGATTCTTTGGACGTGGAATCTGACTTTTTGTCGGTCGATGACTTTTCTTTGGATTTATCAGTCGGCGCCTTTTCTTTCTCTTTTTCTTTGGACTTAGTGGATTCAGATTTTTTCTTGGTGTCAAGAGTCTTTTCCTTAGAATCCGTTTTGTCGGTGGATGACTTTTCCTTATCCTTGGACTTGGAAGTAGATTCCTTGGACGATTCTGGCTTTTTCTTTGCATCCGAAGTTTTTTCCTTAGAATCCTTCTTGGATGATGTTTTTTCAGACGATTTTTTGTCTGACGTCGCGGATTTTGACGATTTAGCATCGTCAGCTGGTTTTTTCTTGTCAGAAGCGGACTTTTCCTTTTCTTTAGCGTCTTTTGCCTTCGTTGCAGATTCTGAAGGTTTTTTGGACTTTTCAGAAGTAGTTGCCTTGGACGCTGATTTCTCATCGGTTTTTTTGGACGTCGAAGGCTTCGTGGCATCTGAAGTCGAGGGTTTTTCCTTCTTGGTTGGCACGGGCGGTTCGATGTCTTCCTCCTCGTCTTCCGGCAGATGACCGTTCTCGAGTTCTTCGTCGTCGAGTTCCTCGTCTTCCAAATCGTCGTCATCAGGTTCGATGTCCTCTTCTTCGTCCTCGAATTCTTCAAACTCCTCGTATTCCTCAGCTTCGTCTTCTTCCGGTTCTTCGGGTTCGACGAAAGCATTGGGGTCGTAGGGCGGCACCAATTTGAGCCATTCTTCGAGAGTGTTGAATTCTACAGCCAGTTCAAAGTCGTCAAAGTCCTAAAAACATATCCAATTTTTTTTACAAAAATCCCAGAAAAAACGTACGCCCAGGTAAATATCCTTCCAAAAAAATTGGGGCGGCAAAACGGGCCTCTTTTTGCCCTGTTCCATGGCTTTTTCCTGCATGAAGGCTCGCTCGAGTTCGTTGCCGCAAACTGTGATGTCGACCATCTTGAAGGGCACGTTCATGCCGTCGAGGACCATCATGGCTCGTTGCATTTGTTTGCGCATCTGTGAAAAAAACGAGGGTCAGGTAAAAAATATTTAAATGCAATGGAAAAAATTACCTCAGGATTTGCAGATACAGAAGACATAAAAACCTTCAACTGCGGATTTTCAGGATTTGGAGGCTCGAAGACAAAGCCATTGGCTGCGGCTGCAGCCGTGGTGGGTTTTGTAGCCATCGATGGAGACGTTGCAGGTCGTTGAAGTCGTCGATAACGATGGAAGCATCAACGATAGCGAAAACATGCACACATACGCACACAGTCTATGAGAACAGGCGCAACAACAACAACAACGGATCAATGACAGCCGAGCCGATAGCAGGGGTTGTTGGGCTGGGTGATGATCGGCAGCGGCAGTGGCAGTGCTTGGAAAGAAGAGATGCGAAATGTAAACGAACGAACGACTGACGCACAGCCGCATCGCGCCAGCTAGGTGTCGGTAAGCCAAGAAGACTTGGTTGATAACGTACACGTGCACACGCGTCTCATTTTGTCTCGTCCACTGCGGCTGGCATTGATTCAAAATATTATCGCTGCGTGAGGGGGCGTCCTGTCGGGTCGGGGGAGGGATGCACTTCTGCACGAAACGGACGAAGGACACCCCACATGTGTCGAGTGTGCTAAATACTATTATCCAGCTTATCCCTCTCTTTTTTTTCGTCAAAAGGAACGGGAACACCTTTGCATAGGTTGTTGGCTTGTTTCAGTATGGATTGCTTTTTTGATCCAATCCGGGAACAGGCGACGCGACAAATTTTAACGCCGGGACAACTTTTCAAAGATTTATTTATTTATTTCACGTCCCAGCATAAAATAAATCCAACAAGCAAGTATTTACAAGGAAAGTTTTAGGCAACGTTTTGGAATTTTTTCACGAAATTTTGCCAAAAGTTGCTTTTACTATGAAAAGTTTGTACCGTAAAATTCACCTGCCTGAGGCATCTACAGGCGGAGTTACGATCGCCTGAAACCGCGTTTTTGCCATTTTTGACGATTTTTGGCACGTTGTAGCTAAAAAACTACGGCATTTCAAAAGCCGCTGTACATGTTGATCGACGTAGTTTTTGATGGAGAATCCGATAAAAATATAATAATGTAGGGTTGCCACTTTGAAAAATGCCGAAACCAATGTTGCCATTGTGACCCCTTCTTAAATGCAAATTTCGGCATTTTTCTAAGTGGCAAACCTATATTCATATATTTTTATCAGATTCTGCATAAAAAACTACGTCGATCAATATGTACCTCGGCTTTTGAAATGCCGTAGTTTTTTTTTAGCTACAACGTGCCAAAAATCGTCAAAAATGGCAAGAACGCGATTTTAGGTGATCGTAACTCCGCCTGTAGATGCCCCAGGCAGGTGAACTTTACGGTACAAACTTTTCATAGTAAAAGCAACTTTTTGACAAAATTTCGTGAAGAATTTCCAAATTGCTGCTTAACACTTTCCTTGTTAGTACTCTCCCTGATCGGTGCAGGATGGAACATTTCCAACATGATCGCAGACTCCGAGGTTCGGAGCGAATCCGGTGCCTGGAGCACAGTCCTTCTGAATCCACCGACCCTGGGCGCACTGGAAAAACTTTGTGCAGTCGTACGGATGAGGCCGGAACCCGTCCTTGCCGGGTGATTCACGGCAAAAAGGTCTGGTGATAATTTTTCTGCAAGTGGGGCCGGGAATGCACTTGAGAGCGTGTCGAGAAAAATGATGCTGTGGTTCGCAGGTGAAGGTGATGTTGACGCCATTTCGACAGACCACGTATTTCTGGCAGTCTTCGTGGGGCCGGGGGTCCTCGGTCGCACATTGCACTACAGGTGGCAGCGGTGTTGTTGTTGTAGGATAGCCAGGTTGATGAGGACAGGTGTGGTCAAAAACGCACAGTCGACGATTTGGGTCGAAGAGAGCTCCCTGACGGCACTGGTATTCGTAAAGCTGTCCTTCAAGGCAGATAACGTACCGGGAACAGTCTTTTTTGTGAACGTAAGCCTCGCCCTCGGCGCACAAAGCTGGGGGTATGGGCGTCGTCACGACGGGGGAAGGCTTAAAATCATCGTCTGGGTTGTGTTGGTGGCAGAAAACGGTAGCCGAGCACTGACCATTGACGAACGCTCGATCATCTTGGCATTTTTTGTTCTTCCACTCACCATCGACGCAAGCAGACACCTTTCCGCACTTGTTTTTGGGAACGATGACCCCACTTTGACAGACGGGAGGTTTCTCTTTGTTAGGAGACTTGCATCGACCGTCGATGCAGCGCTGCTGCTTGTCGCTGAAAACCTGACCCCTCGGACAGGTGTGAAAGGTCTTGACCCCGTGATTGCAGTAGATGAAGGATGAACAATCGTAGACGTAGGACACAAAGAAATTGTCGTTGGCACCGCATTGAATGACCTTTCGGAAGGGAAAGTCGTCGGAGGAGGGCACGATGACATCGGCATCCTTGTATTTTGGGTAGAGCACGTTTCCATTGTGGAAGTCAGCCTGGCTAGGAGCCTGGTCAACGGCGGGAGCGCTATAGATGGCGGCGAAAATAATATTGGGAATTGATAACCACATAATTGCTGGTGATTTGTAATATTTACAATTTGAGGAATTTTATGGAAAACTGATAAGCGGTATGACTGTTTGCGTAGTTTATAGCACGGTTTGCTGATTTGTGATTCATTTTGGTGGCGATGACGGAGAGAAGACGCAGAATATGACGCTCAAGGAGGAGAAATGATGAGTACAATCATCGATGAAAATAACACTTGATCGAATAATTGAAATTAAAAAACATAAAAAAACAATTTGAATTCAAAAAAACATCACTAATTCAAATTGTTTTATTATGTTTTTTGTTTTCAATTATTCGATCAAGTGTTATTTTCATTGATGATTGTACTGAAAATTATCACTAAAAAAAATTCTGAAAATTATAAAAAAATGACATCAAAATTTCAAACGTTCTGAAATTTATATCTTCCCAAATTCATAAAAACATCAAAGATAAGTTTATTACTAACACAATTTACCCTTCGGTCGAATTATGAGATTCCGAAAGACAATACAGGCTATCAATCAGACGATCTTTCGCGTTTTCGTTTTCCGGATACTTGAAACCAACGATAACGCGGTTTTCGATAGGTAGAAAACATTATACAAACAATTTCTAAAAAAATGAAAAAGATGAGAAACAAACAGAAATGTTCAAATCAACGGTGAAATTTGAAAGATGAGAAACCAGAGCCACTGTCGGTATTTGCCTAATAAGTCGAGAAGTTGGAGTCGTTGTTACCAAATTGACCGGCTAAAAACAATATATTCTAACAAAAAAAACTGGTGATAAAATGCATACCAGTTGAGTTGTTTGAAAGATGGTTGGCTGGATTTTGAGCATCATTGACATTGGCCAACCACGTCGAGTTGCCTCCAAAAGCGTTGCTCTGAGCCGCCTGCGGCGGTAGGCCGATGCCTAAAAATATAAAATAAAAAATTCCCGAAAAAAAAATCAAATTTGTTATGAAATCAAAGTTCCTATTTGAATAGAAAAAAAATTACCTGGATTCATGAAATTCATAGGAACAAGGCCTTGGGATTGGTATCCCCCAAAATTGTTAGCCTGAAGACCACCATTCATCGGGTTGAAGAACTGAGGGGAATTTCCGACGTTGATACCTGAAAAAAAAGTAAATATCAAACAAATGTTAATTTTATTATAAATATAATGAATAACAAACCGTAGTTGTAGGGGTTCTGTAGATAATTTGGATTCTGGTACCAAGAGTTACCCGGAGTCCACGCAAAATTCTGGCCATAGCCGAACGCGTTAGCATTCAGCGGAGATCGATAATTTCCATACCAGTCGGACGCTGACCAGTGATAGACCGGAGTGGATCCTAAAAAAATTGTTACAAAATATAAAAAAAATTGTAAGAGAAAATCTATCCGCAAAAAAATACCTGGTGAGAAGGGCAAAACACTGTTCTGGCCGCCGTTGAACATGTTGCCTGGTGCGACAGCTGTAACGGCATTCGGCGATTGTCGATGAGCTGCAGGAGTTACGTCAATGACGTCGCTCTGCGACAATGATTCCGTCGTCTGAGAGCTCTTCTGTATGCTGATTTCGGGCGCGGGTGTAGAAGCCGCCGTCAAAGTCACATCAACAGAAGTGTCCGCTTTTTTTGATTCGATCGACAAAAAATCGGGAACACTGACACCTGAAAACAAAACAGAAAACGGATCAATCGTGAACTTTTTGGAAAAAAAATTAAGCTCAAATTTTTTTATAAATTAAAAAAATATGAATTACCTGACGAGCGAGACTGCGACTCACACACGCTGAATTGAGGAGCACCAGGAATTTCCAACAACGGTTCCTTAGTTTCAGCGATAATTTCGGCCTCAGAAGACAGAAAAAGATGGGAATCAAGGTCTGAAATTAAGAGTTTTTATAAATAATACCTAGTAACATATTTGAAAACATACCAGACACGTCAACTTCCTTCTTTTTTTCGTTCGTGGAAGGGAGGTCGTCGTCGTCGATGGTTAAATCGATAACTTCGATAAATGGGGGTTCTATAAAAATTATAACAGACAATTAAAAAAAAATTATTCAGTATTTTTTTTATGTATCCATAATTTTTTTTAATAAAAAAAGTTTTTTTATACATTTTTTAAATAAAAAAAAGCATACCTGTGTTCGTCACTGTCACCGACGGTGAGAAGGTAGACGCTTGGATCTCACCGCCACCGCTAGCAAAAAGGCAGGAACGCTCAGTTGGCGACACCGGGTAACGATCTACGCTCGGAATGGCGCCAATCGCAGCCGTGAGTTCTTCGTTGACGTGAGACGGAATTGGGGGATCTAAAATTTATAAAAAAACATTTTCAGAAAAAAATCCAAAACTGTAATGCTTACCTGTCTTCGCCGTTGTCAGGGACAGAAAATCAGGAGAATCCAGGTCCCTGTGGCATACACCGGTCTGAAACTCAGGAAACGTCGCACGATCAATTTCCTCCGGAGTATAATCGATCGTAGCCATGAGTTCTGTGTCGTTCGACGTAGACGTAGGCAAGCTGACAGGCTCAACGCCTGAAAAAAACTGCAAAAACAAGCAATTTTGTGATAAACAAACCGAGAACATGTTCTTCGTCACGGGAGTCCGGCGGGACGACGACGACATCATCGTGGACAGGTGAGTGACAAGATGTCTCCGAGGGCACCGGAATAACCTTCGCCGATGCTAAAATGAAGAAAAAACAAAAAAACGCATTTTTGGGGAAAAAAAAACTCACGGGCCGCTTTGTTTCTGATTGTGAGCCGGCGCAGTTCTTCGTACTCAGTTTTGTGACAGTGTCGCATATGCGAAGTCAAGCCGCTACTTGTGGCGCAGCGCAGAATCCTGTCACAAAGCTTACACTTGTGCAGATTCAGACGGGTAGTGAAAAGCTTCCAAACGCGTGAGTACCGTCTATTCGCCTTTCCTAAATCGATAATAACTACATGTAAAAAAGGAAAAAGAAGAAAAAAAACTCACGGATGAGTCTGGCCTGCTCGGCGTAACGCGAAATATAAGGCCTTCCGTGGACCAAAAACAGATGCAGCTGGAGGGCTCCGGAGCGCTTCCTTGTGATGTGAAACTTCTTTCGGCAAACCACGCACCTGGTGAAATTGCCGATCACCGACCGCGGAGGCAATTTCTGGGCTTTGACAAGCCCCGGACGGCGGCGGCCAACGTGTGCCATGAGAATCTATAATGAAATAAAAAATTATTTTGAATGGAAACGTTAAAAAAAGGAAGAAAATGCCAAAAAGAAGTGTAAAATAACAAATCAGTAACAAAAATAACCCGAAAATTGCAGGCACAAGTTGAAAAACAAAGATACTGATGAATTTCACAAAAAAAACAGCGATGTGAGGAAAAATCAAGACTTCACGAGTTCAAAAACGTTCAAGAACGGCAATATTACAAAAAAAGAATGTTGCAATTGTTTTTTGGACTATTAAAATAAAAAAATAAACAAATTAGCAAAAAAAAGTTTCAAAAATGGAAGAAAACAAACTTTTAGGGATAAAAAACAAAAAAAAATAACAATCTGATTTCATCTAAATAGATAGCGACAAAAAACGGTAACGATGCGTTGTACACTTATTACGAAGGATGAATTATTACGATAGACAAAAAAAATATAAAAGAACACGCAAAAATGAAAAATGTGGCAAGAAATACGAAGGACTGAACAATTTCACCAAAACGAGAGATCCAAGAAGGTAAACGCGTTTACTGTGGTGGTCGTTACGATAACTTACGATATCGCGTCGCAACCAACAACACTGTGCTCGGGTGCGTGCGCATCGATGAAATTCCTCTCGAAAGAGCGATTAGGCGCGCGAAAAAAATCATTTGAGTTTCAAGGTTTCGCTTTTCTCTTGCGCACGCATTCGTCGTTGTTTATTGATCGTGTTGTTGTTGGTTTTTTTTGTTTACACGTGATTCGCGTTGCTTTTTGCCAATTTACACATCATATTGATTTTGCAGTAATATTTTCAGCCGCTCTCGGTCTAGCAATTTGCTAATTTGTGTTTTTTCTCCGCCGATACATTTTCTGGCAAGTCGATCTACTCTACCACAGCTGAGGATACTACAAAACGCATGGCTGAGCGACTACAAAGGCATCAGGGCGGAGGCTACCCCACGGCCGGCGGCGTCGAGCATGACCTCGAGCAAAATCGTATTCAGTGAGTTTTTCTTGGCCTAAAAAATCATTTTTACGATTTTTGTAAAAATTGGATTTTTGCTGGATTTTTGTTTTTTTTTTCCAGGTTGCTCGATGCTGTTTCGCAGATTTTTGACACCACGAATGTGAATGCGAAGGTGGCGGCGATTGCCCGGGATCTGTCGCCGCGGGTCGACCTCAGTCGCAGCCATGCCATGGCATGCGACCTGGAAAATCTCTTCGGGGATGTTGATGTGAGTCTTTTTCCATTGTTTTGCATTTTCTGATTTATAAAACGCTCCAAAAACTTTTTTTGCACTTTTTTTGGGTAAAAAACCCTCCAAAAACGAAAAATTGACATTGTCCACTTTTTTTTAGTCCTTACCGATCGACACACGTGGCGCGATTAGGATCATGGTCGATCGCGTGCAGGAAGCACTCCAGACCGCCGAAATCGCCCGTCAGAAGGAACTCAACCTCCAGGCGAACCTCGCGGCTTCAGAAAACCTCAACAAACGACTAATCGAAATCGTCGGCAGCGCAGGACGCAACACGACCGCCCTGATCTCCAAGGCCATGTCCCGGGAAAAGGCACTCGTCGCGGACATGCTCAACGTCGTCCGGCAGCACGATCGAGTCGTCGCCGAGCGGGACTCCCTGGACGACGACCTGCAAGACTCCAAGCAGCAAATCGCGGCTTTGGTCGAGGAAAACAGGGCAAGAAGGAAGGAGATCGAAAACGCGAGGGCGACGATCAACTCCACCGAACAGCAGCTGAGGCAGGCCAAGATCGAAGCTTCGCAGCGGCAACTCGAGCTTCGAAACATCCAGGAGAGGGAGGCAAAGCTCCATTCTGATCTGCAGAAGGAAAGGTCGGCGATGGCGAATGCCAGGGCAATGGAGGCTGATCTCAGGCAGAAATTTGTGAGTTTCTTTGGGCTTTTGGGAAGTGAAACGGAAAATATTCAAGTTACGATCGTTTTACTTGAAACAGAGTGTGTAATTGACTCTAAAAGTATAGTAACGACCGAATAACATTTTTTTAATCAAAAAATATAGTATTCGTCGATTTTGATGTTTTTTCTGCAACGATGAGTAACGTAAGGACTTACGATCGTCAACCGTAACATTTTTTGAATGAAAAAACCATACCAAAAGTAACGTGAAAGGTAACAAAATAGTAAACTTTCAATATTATCCAGCGCACATGAAATAACATTTTAGGATAGAAAAAATGTTATTCACAAAAAACAGCGCCACAAAACGTAACATTTTACGATCGAATAACTGTTATTCATCGCACGTGAAGTAACAATTTAGCTACATTTTTGTTATCTTTCAAAAACAGCGCCTAAAAAATAATGTTTTACCTATGATTACGGTTTACGTTCTTTTTTCGTTCTTGAAACGATTATTATTCTTCAAGTGAACGTTGCTCACAAAATTTTGGGTTTTTTTGTTGTTTTGCGGTGTATACAGTGCAACATCAGTTTTTCTTGCAGGAACAAGTCGAAGAAGCCCACATGCGCGAACTCCACGCTCTGGACAGCAAGTACAAGAAGCACATTGACACCCAGAAAAAGGTGCTCAAGGATACTCTCGAGAGTGCCGCCGAGGAGACCCGAAAATTCGCAGAAGAACGCGACAAGTACTACTCGCTGTACACGAGCCTCATCGCGGAGTTCAACGAGAAGAAGGCCATGACCAGTGCCCACGCGCTCGGAATCGTCCAGAGGCATCTCAAATCCGCAGCTGCCGACTTGATGCGCGTCAACGGTCAGTTTATTGTTTTTCATGATTTCGGGTCATTTTTTATACCGTAGCTTTTTTCCAGTCGAGACAAAGCAAACCGCCAAGGCACTGCAGGAAGTCTCGAAGCCGAAGAAGCCCCGCCTAGCCGAAGCCTACCTACGGGAAGTCCAGACTTCGACTGAGGAAATCGACTCACCGGTCAAGGAGAACGCAAGGCCGGTTTCCCAGCCCCAGAGAAATCACCCGAGGTCGAGGAGCATCGCCGGCAATGCCGCGAGACACTACGACGTCACCGGGAGGTTTCGCAAGTAACCGCCACCCAACCCCCGCGCTAAGCCTTCGACGATAAGTGACCAGACGTGCGTTTTCCTGACATTTGGATAAAAAGAAAGTGGATTCACAGTCCCTCGTCGTCCTGGAGGGATTCGACGACGTTGAGGGTGTCGTCTTCGATTTTGTCGTTGACCTCGTCCTTGGCCTTCATTCGAAATTTGATCTTTTTGACTTCGCGTTTTCTTTTCTTTATCGTGTGTTTAGAAGGCTTGTAGACTTCTTCGGTTGGCTCGTCGTCAGTTTTCTTCTCCTTCTGTTCCTTCTGGAGCACGGCCGGGGCGGGAGACTCGACGACAGGTTTGGGGCTGCGGGGCTCGATGACGGGTTCGGGGGAGGCAGGGGCCGGGACGAGGGGCTCGACGACAGATTCGGGAGTTGGCTTCTTTTTGGTCTTCTTGCAGCAGCAAGCCATGAAGACGAGGGTTGTCTGAAGGAAGATGGGCATTTTTTGACTATTTTGGATTTTAGGTGGACTTACGAGAAAAAAAGTATTCAATGTCAGGAAGATGGAGGTGGATACCAGACGGTAGAATGTAACGCACATTGTCGTAGCCATCATCATTCCAACGTATCTATCTTCTATATGTGTTTAGAAACAAATCAATCGACATAGCATACCGCCCACCGGATAATTGTTAAATGAAAATGAGTTATTATTATAGTTTGTGTATTTTATGGAGTAATGCTAATTTTATTTATGCACAAGGAAAAATCATTACTTGCACGAACCCCAAAAATATTTATAATACTGGTAAATTTGCTCCTTTTTGTGAGCGCGCTCGTCACAAATTTCTCTAGCACTTTTTCATCTTCCCTTCGACGCGATCTGTTTGTTTGTTGTGCACTTCTAATTTGAACCAAACCTCTGTAATAGGTATTTTTGCCGCACAGTTAAGTAAAACAGTGTTTTTCTTTTTATTCATCGGTTTAAATTATCAGTCAGTCACGTGAAAAAAATACATATTTTTTAACTATGGATTCCAGTCAGGTTGAATACGACGAATCACAATACTCAGACCAATCTCATCTCCACTAATACAGTTTTCAAAGCGACCGTCGGGGCCCATGAGTTCATTCAACGTAGCTTTAATCGCTGCCAGATTGTCGTAAGACACAATGCCAGAAAAACGAATTCTTAAAAATCCAATTGCGTTTGGCAATGCAATCTGAATATTTATAAAAAATTATATAAATGAAGGAGCATTTGAAAAACTTATTTACTTTGACAAAATCGTAAAGGAGATTTGGATCAATGGTAGGTTTGACATTATAAAGAGAAATAAAACCTTCCACAGCGGGTTGATGCTGCATGAGCTGGGTGATCTCTTCATCACCGATTTCGAGACCTTTGATATCGGCGCTGAAAAAATTACGGTTGACCGGCAATGTTTAAAAATTTACAGCTTACCGATAAGCAACGGTACAGGTGTTCAAAACAGGAACGAAGACATCAAACTTAGGCGTCGGGGTAACCGTAATATTATCCAAAAATACGGAGTCAAACTCGCCTTCAGTCAGCAATATGAATTGCTCGTACGTCAACTCAAAATCGCTGAGATCAAGAATCTCGGGACAAAATAGAGATGAGTAGTTCAGTGCTTTCTGAAGTGAGTCAAAATTTTTTGTTGAAGATGACGGATCATGGACCGTCAAATGACAGTCACCGTTATCATCCACATACAACCTTAGGTACTGAACTGGTTTCTTTTGAAATCTCTTGACGAGCAACTTCAGACATTCGATGGATCGGAAAGCATAGACAACATCGACGGACGCTGCAGCCATGTCGCCGACCTGGCTTTGCACGAGGTCTGGGAAAGAGAGGAAATCAATTATAAATTCGTCGGGCAGATCAACGGATACCACAGCATTGGCCATGGTTTAGACTCAAATATAAAAAATCAGTAGAATTTGCAAGAACAACACAAAAAATGAATGAAAAATTTTGAAACACAGTCTGACAGCAAAAATTGTAATTTCGACAAAAAATTAACCGTAAAACGTCACTTGAAGGAAATCAGTTTACAAATTTACAAAAACTTATAAATTTGTTTTCACATCATCTGTACTCTTTATCTGCCGATTAACAAAGGATAACGATAACAAATTCGGGGTACGCCAATGTCAATTTTTCGCCTACGATGATACGCCTGGGAACACAAGTCGTAACGACATTGTGTTCCCAGCTTTTTTTCTCATGAACAAGGCTCGTGGCAAGATCGATGATCGTCCAGGTCAATTTATTTAGCCCGATACCATTCATTATTTTCATCGACATAGAACGCTCCCGAATCCACAGCACAGTAGACCGGACATTTTCCGTCTTCTCCCGGAATCCCGGGAGGCCCCCGCGGTCCAGGTTCGGCACCAGCACGTTGCTCTTTGGCGAAAAAGCCTGCTGCTCGACCGGGGAAGCCTGGAAGTCCTGGGGGACCGTCGGGGCCTGGAGGCCCAGGACGAGGGGTTTTATAAGGAGCATCCGGCCCAGGTGGTCCCTGGGGCCCGGGCCCCCCTGAGGGACCTGGCCTGCCAAGGGGGCCCTTAGGTCCTGGGCCACCGGGCAAACCGTCGTTTCCGTCGGGCCCGGGGGCTCCAGGGGGGCCTGGATTGCCCGGGGGGCCGGGAGGGCCAGGTGGACCGGGGTAACCTGGATCGCAGGTCGGGCAGGGGGCGAGAGGGGTGTCTAGGCAGGGCATGCGGGGCGCACTTGTGCCGGGGACGCCGGGAAGCCCAGGGGCGCCGTTACGACCGTTGATGCCGTTTGGACCGGGTGGGCCTGGGGGGCCGGGGATGCAGCAGGTGGACGGTGGAGCAGGTGGGGCGTAGCGGCGGGAGCGATTATTTTCTAGCTCGTTGCTGCCAAATGAGAATGAGGCCTAAAAATTATTTTTACGTTCAAAATTTTTTTATCAACACTTCAAAATTTTTTTATCATCGTTCAAAGTTTTTTTATCAAATAAAAAATCTTACGGTGCAATTTTCCAGTTCATGAATTAGGAATTTAGTTTCCAAATTTACGATCAAAGTAACGAATGGTAGAGCGAGTACGAGTGATATCAGGGTAACGATCGTGGTGAAAAAACAACAGATAATGGCCAAGCTGTATGCTCGGTTACGGTGACAACACGTATCCAGTAGCATCCTTGAGAAAGAAGCCTACGATTGTGATCGTGAAAGGTCGTCGCCGACCACCTCCGGTCGGCTTCTTATGCGTGCACCGGACATGTAATTATAAAAATTGGGTCAAAATAAATTTTGGTGCGAATAACAAGTACTTATTATTGTACTTGAGAAGAAGTGAGAACCAAAAAAAAGAGAACAATGAGGATACCAGTTCAAAAACCAAAATTTGCACCCCGTACCCAAAGTATCGTAAAAACGCTAAAAAATATCGTTACACCACAAAAGATAACACAAAAGATAACACAATAGTGAACTTTCAATATTATGCAGGGCACATAACGTAATATTTTAAGGACAAAAAAATGTTATCCATCAAAAATAGCGCCTAAAACATAACAAAATAGCAACACTTTTTTGTTATTCAGCGCACATGAATAAATGTGAAGTAACATTTTATCATAAAAAATGTGTTATACAGCATTTTTATGATATTTTTTGTTATCATGCTCCTCACGCTTACAAATGTAATAGAATCAAACGAATACGGTATTTTTAAGTGGCATTTGATCGCAACAAATTTTACGATGGTGATACCCAAAAAATCGAGTTACGTTCTTTTTCCTTCATTTTTCGAAAAATGTTTTTATTACACTTTGGCAAAGTGTCCCAAAACGCTTCAAAAATTCTCACAAAAGAAAAGCAAACGTCAGCTAACAGGATCACCAATCAACCGCACCAACAGCCTGACCCTGTCCCTGTCTCTGCTCTCGATCGGGGACAAATGTCTGGTAGCGGTCATTCCCATCCACCACTGTGCGACATTTAGTCTGAACAGATCGGATCAATTCAACTTTTTCGTCCGATCTGACGTCATCTTTCATTCTGATTTTTTGTTGTTCACAGAGTAAAACTCCACAACTAATCCCTGGGCATGAGTAGTCGCCGTTTTCATCATGATACAGCGCAGCCTTTTTATTCTGGGTGTCTTTGTACACATTCTGCTATTTTATTCCATTTTTGATGTCTACTACACTTCGCCTCTGGTCAGAGGAACTCGCCCACATCCCATTACAACCGGTGATGCACCTGCGAAACGAGTCGTCATTTTTTCTGCAGGTTGGTAAAAAAATGTGAAATTTTTGAAGGGAAAGGATTGAGCTGTTTTTCGGGGGTAACAAAAAATATAGCTAAAATGTTACTTTTTGTACACTGAATAATATATTATAGTTGCTATTTTGTTACTTTTTGGGCGCTGTTTTTGATGGATAACATTTTTTCGTCCTTAAAATATTACGTTATGTGCGCTGCATAACATTGAAAGTTCGTTATTTTGTTATCTTTTGTGGCGCTTTTTTTTCTGTGGATAACCATATTTTTTATAGTTTTTATGTTACCTCCTGGTCGTCTACGAAGAGATCTTTTTTTGTAACTTTTTTATACAAGTAATTAATTTTTGTTATTTCCAGATGGCCTTCGTTCACGCGCATTCTACGGTCACCCCGAGCAATCCCCATTCCTCCACGACATCATCCGAGGCCCCCTCGGCGTCTGGGGCATCTCCAAGAGCCACGTTCCGACGGAATCCCGTCCAGGACACGTCGCGATGATGGCCGGGTTCTACGAGGACGTCTCCGCCGTCACCCGAGGATGGAAGCACAATCCCGTCGAGTTCGATTCCATTTTCAACGAATCGAAGAGATCTTTTCTCTGGGGGAGTCCCGACATCGTGCCAATGTTCGCAGATGGATTGGACCACGTCTACGCAGATGCCTACACCTCGGAAGAGGAGGATTTCTCGTCGGAGAATGCTTCATCCCTCGATTTATGGGTTTTCGAAAAAGTTGAAAACTTCCTGAAAAACGAAAGCTTGGACGGCGACCGGATGATATTTTTTCTCCACCTCCTGGGCTTGGATACCAACGGACACGGTCACAAACCGGATTCCAAGGAGTACATTGACAACATCGGAGTCGTCGACGCGGGCATCGCCCGAATGGCTGATCTCTTTGTTGAGAAGTTTCCCGACAACCGGACCGCTTTTATCTTCACCGCGGATCACGGCATGACCGACTGGGGCTCCCATGGATCGGGCACCGACGACGAGATTCTGACCCCGGTCGTGGCCTGGGGAGCAGGGATTAAATCCTTGACGACGAAGCAGACGATCAATCAGGTCGATGTTGCACCTCTCGTCGCAGCGCTACTCGGCATTGCCGTGCCGATGAACTCTGTTGGAGTGTTGCCTTTGACATTTTTGGATGTATCCCCGCAGATGGAGCTGCAGGCTGCATGCGGGAATCTCAAACAGGTTGGTTATTGTTTTTTAACGATTAGTTCAAAAAATATTGTTGTTCACAAATTAGTAGCGCAGGGAGAAGAAATACGGTCGTTTTTGACCAAAAACAGACGTCATCTGTTTTATGAAAATATCGTAATGATTTACGATCCTAAAAAATAACATTTTTGAGATAAAAATCCGCACCAAAAGTATCATTGAAAGATAACAAAATAGCGAACTTTCAGCATTATCCAGCGCACCGAAAGTAACATTTTAGTATCAAAAAATGTTATTTCCAAATAAGAGCACCACCAAACGTAACATTTTACGATCAAATAAATGTTATTCAGCGTATCGAACGTAACGTTTTATCACCGAAAAAACATTATGCGAATACTATCTGAAATTGCGCTTTACTGTATTTTTGTCCAGTTTTTAAATAAAATGTAAAATCTATATTTAATTATCCACGCTTATTTGCAGATGGTTGATCAGTACAACGTCAGAAGAGCCGAGCGAGTGAGACACGCACTTCCACTGACCTTCCGGGATTACCCCGGCTTTGCGGCATCCGTTCTCAACAAGGTGAATTCGCAGGTCAGCGATCTCCGTGCCAAACGTCGCCACCAGCATGCTGCCAACTTTTGTCTGCAATGGGTGCCGCTTGTCAGGGATGCTTTGATTTACTTTCATCGATATCAAAGATTTTCACTTGGAATTGCCATTGCTGGGCTTTTTGGAGCGTGGAACTCGTTGCTCTATGCTGTTTTTAGTCGGTAAGTTTTTTTTAATAGAAGTTTTATGAAAATAAGCTTAATATTGGCCAACTTTTTTTTTGTACCTAAAAAGCATCGTTATCTCCTGCACCAAAAGTAACATATTTACAAATGACAAAAATTTGTTACTCTCAAAAATACGCCACGAAAGATAACAAAATAGCGAACTTTCTATGTTATGCAGGGCACATGACGTAATACTTTAAGGACAAAAAAATGTTATCTACCAAAAACAGCGCCTGAAAAGTAATAAAATAGGAACTGTTTTATGTTATTCAGTGTACAAAATGTAACATTTTGGCTACTTACCTATTTATTTTTATTTTTTCAGGAGCCCAGCCCTCCGCCCGCTCGACAACACAGTTTATCGTCCCCGAATGGCATTTGTCATCATGCTGATCGTAGCCTTCTTTCTCATCTGGTACCAGCGCCTTCCGTTCACCAATTATTTGTACTACATGCTACCTGTCTACCTGCTAGCCGTAGTGGTGAACGTAGCAGCCGAATCGTCGTTCAAGAAGCCGGATGCCGTCGAGCAGTGGCCGGAAATTGTCCGCTCCAACTGGAAGCGCTGGGCTCTGAACGCGGGAGGCTTCGTCCTGCCACTTGTCGTTCTCGTGGCCGCGTTTTTCGAGAGAACAGTCGTCAGCGGGCTTCTTCTCTTCCTCGCTGCCCAACCTGCGATCCAGGGCAATCGTCTGGTGTCCTGGTCGAGGATCTGGGCTGGCACGTGTTTCGTGCTTGCCGTCTTTCCATTTTTGGAGACGGTGGGCCGCACTCCTAGCCCGGGATTTGTCATTATGGCTCCTATTTCGGGAGTTGTGCTTCTGGAAGTTTTTAAACGGAAACTAGGCCCGGATTGTGACCAGAAAATATTTTTTGTCGGTCTTCAGTTTGCGTTGGTCGGGTCGTCGGTGGTCAATGGGGTGACCACGGGCCTTGGGTATGCACCTGCCCTGGTGAAGGTCCTCTCCTGGCTGTCTCTGCCTCTTTCCGTGCTGGCACCCCTCACCGTGAGGTCCCACGTCATCGAGAGGGTCGTGGCCTGGCTCGGCGCCCTTTTTGTACCCTACTCGGTGCTGGCACTGGCTTATGAATCCTTCTTCGTCGTCGTCCTGGCCCTCCTCCTGGTCGTCTACGTCAGACTCGAGCACTCCCACCTGTCAGATGACGAATTCTTCCGGCTGAGTACGGTAACGTCAACTTCTACCACGAACCCCCACGGAAGATTCACTGTCCGTGAGTGGCAGAGGGCGTTCGTGCTGATCGGACTCGTCGAAGTCGCCTTCTTCGGCACGGGCAACATTGCCTCGCTCAACAGCTTTAATCCGACTTTTTTGACGAATTTCATCTCTGTTTTTTCGCCCTTCACCATGGCTGCCCTGCTGATCGTCAAAATCGGCATTCCATTCTTCCAGATGGGTTTTGCTTTCGCTGCGGTGCTGCATCGGGAGCGGAGACTCGTGACCCGGCTCTCTGTCCTGCTGATGATAATCATGGACTCGATGGCACTCGTGTTCTTCTTCTGCCTCCGGGACGAAGGCAGCTGGCTCGACATCGGCCTCAGCATCAGCAACTACGTCATCTCCATGGCGACCCCTGCCATTGTCTTTCTCCTACTCCACGTCGCGAGTCTCGTCGTCCTCGTCGACGTCGGACGCCTCGTTGCCTACTTCCAGGCTGAGCCTTCTTCACCTGACGTGTAGCTTTAATTTTTGCTTTTTTTATCACATGATTTTCTAGTCATAATAAATGATAAATATTACATATATTTTTTCTTCGGAATTACTTTCCAGAAACGTTGTCGATGAACGTGGCAAGCTTGATGTCGCGGTTGGACAGACCGTTCACGTCGTGGCTTGATAGGGTGATTTCGAGCTGAAATGGACAAAATTAGAAGGTTATTTTTAGGTACTTATTTTTGGTGGAATTTTGGGAAGAAAATATTATTTGCACGCGAAAATGAATTTTATGCAGCAAGCCACAATTTATGTCAAAAAAATTTTACAGACAAAAAAACCCCTGAAACGTAAAAAATTGAAAAAAATAACATTTTTGGAACAAAAAACTGTACCGAAAGTAACATTGAAAGATAACAAAATAGTGAACTTTTAATGTTATCCAGGGCACGTGACGTAATACTTTAACGACAAAAAAATGTTATTTTTAAAAAAGAGCGCCATCAAAAGTAACGTTTTAGGATGAAAGCAATGTTATTCAAAGGACATAAAGTAACAATTTAGCTACTATTTTTGTTATTTTTTCGAAAATAGCAGTAAATTGCCCAAAATAGTATTCAAAGAAATAAAAATAATAGTTTTATTTTGGGTATCATTTACGGTAAAAACAACCGCAATTTTGTATTTTAAAGAATTTTTTAAATTTAAAAATTCTAAAAAACAAGAATTTTTGAAATTTACAAATTCTTCAAAAATCGTGAAAAACGTAATTTTGATATCGTAATCCAAATATAAAATTTTCAAATAAAATGCAAACCTTGTTGTAAACATTGAACCACTCGGGATGATGATCGAGCTTCTCGGCCTGCAGAGCAACGCGCGTCATGACGCCGAAGGCTTGGTTGAAGTTCTTGAAGACCAACTTCTTCGTGATGGCATCCCGGCCTTCGACGAGGCTCCATCCGTTGTCGAGCAGAGGCTGGAGCAGGGATTTGCGTTCGTCAGCTGTCAGAGCCTGAAATTAGGATTTCAAAAGAGCGAAAAGACGAAAAAAACCAACCATTGTTTGTGTTTTCTTCAAAGCGACCGAAGAAGTGGTAAGCGTGTGTCGAGAGTGCAAGTGGACGACTCTGTCGAGAGCAGTCTGCAAGAACTGCCCCCTACTACCTTGCAACTGGAATAACGGATGCCTCCGACACGCCCATGAAACGCGCAGCATGCCTGAAAATTGGCCAAGGCCGTTGTTTACCGCTTCCTTCCTGAACGCGCGCCCCCCGAAAAGAAACAAAAAATATGTAGAAGATATCGATCACGCCAGTCTGTCAACATGTTTGTTTTCTGTCTTGAACGCCCGACCGCGAAAACGACCACGGCCACGGTAACGGTAACGGTATCAATCATGTTACGTTCAATAATCAACGACCGCGACCGGTAATTGTTGCATCAGTGATATCAGATAATTACGATCACCGAAAAACAGCAGAACTCTAACGAAGAAAATATTCGTTATCCCCCATAAAAAAAAATATCGTTCGCAACTCATAAAAAAAGCGACAAACGTAAAAAAATCAAGCAAAGGTCAAAAAACGGTAAGAAAATGATAAATAAACGTAACAAAAAAGGCCAAAAATATTGTTACTCGCAAAAAAAAGCACCACGAAAGATAACAAAATAGCGAGATTTCAATAGTATTCAGGGCGCGTAACGTAATACTTTAGTGACAAAAAATGTTATCCACTAAAAACAGCGCCTAAAAAGTAACAAAATAGCAACTATTTTTTGTTATTCAGCGCATCTAAAGTAGCGTTTTACGATCAAATTTTGTTATCTTAAAATTGCACCGGGATTTCGAAGCGAATTCACGCATTTTTTTTCAGAATCCCGTCAATCAACCTTTTTCCGTTCGAAAAGCAATTTTGCAGCTTTACAAAAAATTTATTCAATCATTTCTGGGTCGGAACAGAAATCCTTCCAAAACGTATAGTCGGCCTCAGAATGTGAAACGAACAGGTGAGATTTTCATCGACATTCATCATGGCAGCGGCGTTGTCGAATTGTCCTGAATAAAAGCCGTGATTGACAAAAAATGTTTAGGATTAATTTTTAGGCCAGACTTACCACAGTAATGGGGAGCAGAAAATATCGTAACAAGTTTTCTGTTACAGAAAAACTCGTATCCGTCCTGGACAACCTGATGAGCACGGGCGATGAGATCCAAATCGAGTCTAGCGAGTGTCTCGGTCAGAACATCGGGTCCAAAAACGAAAGATACACCACGCGTATTCGGCTGCCATCCGCGAATCCAGGAATCCGGATCGGACCACATGATATCGACGTGGATCGACGGGTTGGGCGGGTCAATGGGTCGATGGAGCTGTCGGAGTTGGTCGAGGGACTTGAGCTGGGGTGAGAGACCTCCGTGCATGCAGAGAATCCGGTGTCCGACGAGAGCGACGAGGGGCATGGTATTGAACGTATCCTGGAAGCCCTGCCACAGCCGAACACTCTGATACCGACGATTGCATTCCTCGTAGAACCCGTAGACCCGGTTGATCGCCGAGCACTCGTGATTTCCCCTAAGCAAAAAAAAGTTATCCGGATACTTGATCTTGTAGCAAAACAGCAGGCAGATATTCTCAATATTCTGACGACCCCGGTCGACGTAGTCTCCCAGAAAGAGGTAATTAGCAGTCGGCGGAAATCCGCCCTTGTCAAAGAGCCTCAGGAGATCTGGATACTGTCCATGGGTATCGCCACAGATTCGGACGGGTGGCGCGAGCTCGATGAGAGAAGCCTGGGCGAGGAATACCTCCTTCGCGAGATCGCAGAGCGCGAGCAGGTCGCACTCCTTCAACGCCTTCGTCAGCGAGCATCCAGGTGCGCCAACGTTGAGTAGCTTGATGATGTATTCGTCAACGTCGGTTCGAGACATGGCTGATCGTCGTCGTGTGCGATGCGAGAATACAAGAGACGAATTGAGATGTAGTTTGTGATAACGCTAGGGGTGTAATGACTGCCATGCTTGGCGGAAAAAAGTTACGATCGTTTCTTGGAAAATACAAATCAACAAAACAAACAATGATTGTAATTTACATTCAATAGAAAGAAAACAAACAGGACAGGTGATGAGAAATTTACGATAGAATACCTAAACAGCACTGATTTGCGCGTATGAAAAAAAACCCAGAGTTTTTTCGCACGGAATTTTCTTCGCAGGTTGCGTGCAGGTATTGTTCGTCACGTTTTGCCAAAACTTTTTATGTTCAGTAAAATTTTGTGTTTTTTTGTTTCGCTTTTATAATATCGACCGTTTTTGCTCCGTTTTCCTGTTTGCCAATCGTCTTACTCGTGTATCTTTGCAGCTTCTGGCCACGAACGCGTCTGAATCATGGCTAGCGGTAACCTCACGCCTGACGGTCTGGGTGCGATCCATCCACTCATCAAGGTCCCGCTCACGGACACGTTCCAGCTTCCACTTTCCTATCAGGGTTTGTTTTACGGTTTTTTGTTTTTCTACGATCTTTCGATGCTTTGGAGCTTGTTTTTGTTTTTGTTTTTGTTATTCTGTTTTCGGTCACGGTCACGATCTTGTTTTTTTCCAGGAACACCATGTGGATTCTTCGAAGGACAGTTTTACCGCTGCATGGAAGCGTTCGGAACAAAGCTGGGCAAGCTTTACTGCGATTTTGAGTTTCGCGACTTTAGCGAGTGCTTGACTCAGGATAAGCAGGTTTGTTGGGGTTGGAGTTGTTATTTTCGGGGCTGGGGTAGGCTGAGTAGCTTGATTTTGGGGTTGAGCATCGAAATTTTGAGATTTTGTATTATAAAATGCGTATTTTATGATTTTTGAAGTCTATTTTCAAATTTAGAAAGCAAAATGATTTATTCCCATTGAAAAAATATATTTTTGCTGATGAAACTTTTCTAAAGAAAAAATTTTGGCTTTTTTTGGGGTTCGGAAGCGCAAATTCGAGATTTTTGATCATAAAGCGCGTTTTTTTGCTACTGTTTTGAAGTATTCTTCAAATTTCGATTTTTTAAGGGCTAGAAATGATGTTTTTGACGGTAAAAAGAAATGTTTATGATGAAAAAATTGATTTTTTGGTACTTGCACAAATTCTTGCGCACCGGACGGAAAACGCCCCTACAAATATAGAATTTCGAAATTTGTTGACTCACAGTCTGTGAGGGAGGATTTACGATTCGTAAACACAGAATACGTACTAATCGTAAATCTGTTTTGATTGCGATTTCGATATTTCGTCAGTAATTAATGATTAATGGATTTTCGTTTTGAGATGAACTGTCAGCTATCAATGTTTTGAATTTCAGAAGAAACGCCACGATGCCATGCGTACCGAGCACTGGAAGCAGTATGCCAACGGAAAGCGTGATACGATCTACGAGAATCACGTCCAGGTTGGACAGGTCAAGCCTGACTACTTCTCGCACAACAATGTGTGATTAGGCTTTCGACCTTTCTTCGGCCCTCATTCACCATGGTCTTCTTCGGCTTTTGTACATCTAGGATAATTGTCTCTGATTTGTCTTCTCTTTTTTTTCTTCTTCTGGAATATAAAGTTAGATACTTTTGTCTGGGAAATGGATTATTGGTGGTTGCGTGCAATGGTTTTTCTACCGCGGTTGATTTCTGATCTTTGATTGCGGGTTTTTTTATTTTAATGCAGTAGTTTTAATTTGGTTTTTCGGGGGAAAAATAAGAGATTTTTTTAGATATAGAGTGAGAATTAGGACCTTCATTCTAAATAAATGTTTTTAACTGAAACATAAATAAATGTTTCAGTTAAAAAATTTTGAGATTGGATAATAAAAAAAACGCTTTTGCTGCCGACCGTAAAAGCATCCCAAAGAAAGCAAGTGCGCTTGCTTTTTTTGCGTTGCTTTTGCTGACTGCAGCAAAAGCGTTAA
This sequence comes from Turbatrix aceti, assembly GCA_963969345.1. Taxonomy (NCBI): domain Eukaryota; kingdom Metazoa; phylum Nematoda; class Chromadorea; order Rhabditida; family Panagrolaimidae; genus Turbatrix; species Turbatrix aceti. The sequence goes on along the minus strand of OZ017769.1, from coordinate 1,758,512 downwards.
AAAAGGGCGGTTAAATTGTTTTTATACTAATATTCGAGAAAAAAAATTGAATTGCTCAAAGAGCGCGAGCAGAGCGAGCGCTGAAAATTGTCGAATTGAACAACTCTGCACATATAAGATGTTATCTACTCATTGATAGATAACATGATGCACTAAGTTTAACACAATTGGGACGATGGCCCGGGTACGTCACAAATTTTGTGCATTGTACATATATCACACGAAAAATATACAAATATTTAAAAATGCCGTAACAGTTTGAATTTATTACTTTTAGAAAGGGTTATGACTTATGTATAAGTTATAAATTATAACATGACAATACCAAAAAATCAGTCGATGTATAACAACTTTTGACGGTAAATCGCTGTTTTTGGTTTAAACCAACCACCAAAAACATAGTTTTACGGTCTAAAAATGTTATACAACGATTGATTTTGTTGTATTACTTATATTATGTTATGTGTCATAACATGTTCTAAAAATAACAAAATCAGTCGGTTACGACATTTTTACATATTTCTCGTTTTTGAGTGCAACCCTTTTTTGATCCCAAAATGTTACTTCCTGTGCGTAATATTAGAACAAAAATTTAGATATTTTATTACATTTTAGGCGCTGTTTTTATAAAGCATTTTTTATCGATACAATATTTATTTTTTGGAGTCTGGGGATTACGATATTTTATTTTCGCGATGTTGGAGGGCGTAACAGTGATTTATTTCTTTTTTTTGAAAATGCAAACGTCTGTTTTGAAATTCACTGAATATAAAATGCACCATAGTTCAGAATCCAGAATTTGCACTCTATTATGATAAGAGGCGCCGAATGGGTGCCCCCCTGCAGACAGCCAGCAAAGCGCATCCAAGCCCATGAATACCTCAAAGCCACCCTTCGTCCCCGTCGTCGGTACCCGGCCATCACTCCCGAATCCGAAACGTTCGCACCCCATTCCCTCACCGGGCCCCTCGATGTCACGGAAGTCGAGCGACCCATCGTCTACCTCTCCTGTTTTACCCCCGATGGCCGGGCACTGATCGCCATGACCACGAGCATCATCGTCATCTACAACTACCATGGATTTGACAAGCTCAATAAAATCAGCAATCCCCTGCAACTCATGAGCAAGGCCTTCACCGTCAGGGGCACGGCTTCGCTCCACGAATCGGTAGATCCGACGCCGGAGAAGAATCCTATTTTATGTTTTGACAATTCAAAATTCATTGTCGTGTGTCACACGCGTGAGGCCATTCCGGGAGACGCGTATCCATTTGTCGACTGTCAACTTTTTGATATCAAGTTTAAGCATAGAACGCACTATTATTTTATCGTTATTGCCATTGATGTAAGATTTTATTATACATATTTAGGAGTTTTTTTAGACTACAATGAAAATATAGATATCAACATTTTTGAACTTTATATAATTTTTTTAAATTCAGAACGGCGACGTGATCAAGGAAATCTACTTCCCAAATACATATCTTGTCTTTCAAAATTGTTTTTATATTCGTCGAAAATGGTTCGCTGTGCTATCAATCCTGACACAACACATCGTGATTTATGAGTTGAACGAAGACAACAGAAGCGTCGACATCGTTCAGGTCCTTGGCGAGGCTCCGGGTGTCATTGGAATCCAGGCTGTTGATCGAAACGCATCACCTGATGCTAAGGACGATACTACGTCTTTGTGGTTTAATGCTTTTCCATGTAATTTTTTTCTGTATATAAAAAAGTTTAAAAAATTTAAAAATTAAATTAATTAATTAATTAATTAGTAATTAGCTTAATAGTAATTAATTTTTAAAAAAGATAATTAATTAAATGACAATTAACTTTTATTATTACATTTAATTTTTTTTATAATTTTTGAAATTAAAATTTGATTTTAATTAAAATTAAAATTGAATTAAATAATCCTCCTCAGCCCTCCTTCAACAACTCCTCGCATCCATCTACCTGTACTTTGAAAACAAAAAGGACCCCAAAAAATTCCACCGTGACCAAGCCCTCTTCCGATCCATGCGAATGATCAAGCTGCAATTTGTCACAGACGACGAGCTCCTAATTCGCTGGGTCCCAATGCGCGAGGCTATCCCCACCCCCGATGGAACAACAGAAGCCTACAGTGAACGAGAATCCATCCTAACGTTCTACAACTGGCGAACCAAGGTCATCACAAAACTCAGCATCTGGCCTCACAACGAGCTCCACGAATACGTGGAACAAAACGAAAACGAGCTAAAGTATGCATTTGCCTCGGACAGAGCGGCGCAATTTTCACCACAAAATTGGGACGCTAAAAGACCGTATACGAGAACGGAATTACAATTGATGGAAAAACCGAAGAGTGTCAAGATCATGGAAGAGAAGATCAGCAAGCTGCCCTACTCTTGCGTTATGAATTCATGCTTTTCGCCGGTTTTTGATCCGCGTGTCTATCGTTTTGAACCCGCTTTGATCGAACAAATTGAACAAAATTGCTGGCAGCCGAAGAAGACGCCTTTTCGGTTCGTTTTTTTGTTTCTGGGTCTGCATAACATTTTTTGACAATAACACATTTTTTTATGTTTTTATGAATGGGGTAAACGAAAAGTATCGCAAATTGCTGCATAACATTTTTTGACAATAAAACATTACGTTCGATGAGCTGTTTTGGATAGATAACAAAAAATGTAGCTAAATTGTTACTTCAAGTCCGCTGAATAACATTTTTTGCTCGCTATAATGTTACGTTTCTAGGCGCTCTTTTTTGGGAATAACTTTTTTTGATCCTAAAATGTTACTTCATGTGCGCTGGATAACATTTAAAGTTTACTATTTTGTTACCTTTCACGTAACTTTCGGTGCGGTTTTTGTCTTTAAAATGTTACTTTTTGTGATTGAAAATAGTTACGCTCCTTTCATTGATTGAAAAACATCAAAGATGTCGAACACGATCGTTTTTTTTGATAATACTTATATTTATTTTATTTTCGCTTAATATTTTTTTACTCATTTTTTACGATTTTTTAAAATTATGACCTGTTTTATGGGATGTCACAAACTTCAAGAAAAATTTTTATGTTACTTTTTTGCAGTATATTGTGCAGAAAAAATTAATTTTCACGTTTGAGTAGCAAAATTTGAAATTTTAAAATTCCCGTGTCTGCTGACATGTTTACCTGGTTTTTGAACAACTTTTGTCCACTGCTAAATACTAAATTCCCGGATGAGGATTTTAAAAGCGAACAGCTGACATTCCGTTGTGATCGACTGACTGACTTTCTTTGTTTGTTCCAGGACAACTCTACGCAGCGATGGCACGGAGGCTATCAACCTAAACCTCGACGACCTCCCTTCCTTCTCGCAGCAGCAGCCCATCCCGCTGTCAGCCGGCGATTACTCCCAGTTGTCGTCGCAGCCTGTCTACCAGCAGTTGCAATTCATCGTTCATCCCTGGGATTCGTTTATCATCGGCGCGCCCTATAGGTCCGTAGAAGGAAAATTCATATTTATTCACCCAAGATTGGCACCACTCAACGATTTTGTGAACACCGATATTTTGAACAACGTCCAGCAGGAAGAAGACGAAGCACCGCTCAACAAAATTGAAAATTCCAAGCGGAGAAGACCGTATCAAGGTAGTTCTTATCTACCATCGTCATCATCAGCTAGCAGCTATGTCTACAGCTAGTCCGAGCAGCTCGATGACGACGTCGACAACTACGGCCGTCACAGGTAGCACCAACGCAAATATTAATGAAATGCACGTCGCCCTAGTTGGCATGAAAAATAGTGGAAAATCAGCTCTGGCAGTAAAATATATTACGAAAAGATTTCTCGGGGAATATTGTTCTGATCTGGGTGAGTTAGGAATATTTATTGGGGGTCAAAAAACGCTTGGAACAATAAATATTTTTATTTTGTTATTATGCAGCAGATTTATGGTCAAAATAAATTATGTGCACAAAAAACAACGCCTAAAACGGAACAAACAACAGACAGTTTTTATGTTATTTTTTATTCTATGAAAGTAACGTACAATCGTAAAAAGTAACATTTTTGGGAACCAATAACCATATTAAAAGTAATGTTGAAAAATAATAAAACAGCAAATGTTCGATGTTATCCGGCGCACTTGAAGTAACATTTTAGGATCAAAAAAAGCTATTCCCAAAAAAGAGCGCCTAGAAACGTAACATTATAGCGGGCAAAAAATGTTATTCAGCGGACATGAAGTAACAATTTAGCTACATTTTTTGTTACCTATCCAAAACAGCTCATCGAACGTAATGTTTCATTGTCAAAAAATGTTATGCAGCGGTTTACGATATTTTTTTTGTTATTTATTTCGATCGCATCATTTGATAAATGTAAAATTACGTTTCATATCATTTTTTTGTATTTATCATGGTTATGATAGTTTTAGCCTTCTTTGGGCGCTAGTAATAAGAAAAATAAATTAGAAAACAAATAAAAAATCGATTTTTTTAAATAAAAGTTTTCCAGAAGACACCTACTGCCACCAAGACATGATCGGCGGGCAAGCGGTCATGGTCTGGCTCATGGACACCGTCGATTCCGCAGAGCGCGACCCCAATCGATACCTCGCCTGGGCCGATGTCTTTGTCGTCGTCTACGACGTGACTTCCCGTCTCTCGTTCCAGGTGTCTGAGCAAATCCTCCAGCAAATAACCAATCATGAACACTCGCTCTGCGCTCGTGACCACAAGACCATCCTCATCGGCAACAAGACCGACCTCGACCGCTATCGACAGGTCAACGAGTCAGACGGCGACAAGATTGCCAAAAAGTACAAAGCCATGTTCAGCGAGGTGTCAGCGACCCAGCCTCATACGAGGGTCGCCACCGCACTCCACAAGCCCATAGCCCAGCTCATGAAAGAGCGCACCCAGCGACGATCGCCTTCCCCTTCGAGGATGTATTCGAGCGATTCCGAGGTCAGCAGACGCCAGAAATCGGGCTTTTCACTGATCAGAAACAGCACACTTCGTCGATCAAAGTCTCCCAAACACTACGATGGCCCAAAACTTCAGGCGACGAAAAGAACGGGTTCCAAACTGTTGAAACTTTTTCATAACTGATTTGTTTGTCAGGGCTGTTTTTCATTATAAAAATAACTGAAAAAATGTTTTATTGTTATATTAAAAAAAAGTTCCAAAAATCATATGAAATAACAAATATATTAAAAAGTATTAGATTTGAGTCAAATCATTTGACATCTGCATTTTGAGCATTCCAATTTTTGCAAAGAACAAGATGGTGTTTTTTAGGTGGTTTGCACGAAGGACATTGAGGTGCTTTTTTGTAACATTTCTTGAAGTTGTGGTCTATTTCCAAGCAAATGATACACATTTTCAGTTTTTCCATAGCTTGCGCCTAAATTGGCAATAAAGTATTATACGAACGCTTCTCCCGGAACGTTAAAAAAATGCATTAGTTTGTTCGAACAATTTTGAAAACTTTTTCCAAACAAAAGGGTTTTTCCATAAAAAAATTATGTTTCCCTATCCCTAAATTTTTTAGTAATAAAAAATTACTAAAAAAAACAATTTTGCGTTTGAAATAATGAAAAGACATACTTTTTTAGTGCAGCGTATAGTGCAGTGATCTGGTTTATCTGTGCAGAACAAACATGGACGTCTATAACAATCTTTCAAAGTTTTTATTTCTTTCTGTCCCAATTTATAATCTTTTAGGATAACGCTTAAGTTTTCAATTTTTTTGTACGTATTGTCGAATTCAGTTGGATCACATTTCTTCTCTTTGTAGAATTGTCTGTGTACACTAAAAATGTATGCAGTTCAAACGTGTTGGTTGGGGTTCAAATTTTTTTTGATAAACACCCTTGCCTTAGTTAGTGTTGCCAAGTTTCAGACATTTGTCAAAAAAATTAATTTTTGCGGTATCGATTTGTACAGTGAGCGCAAGGAAAATTCCAAGTGTAAGAAATGTTTTCTGAAGCAAAACAGCATTTCTTGAAGTTGATGGCATTTATTGCGTTTATATATAGTATTTTGTATGTTTTCTTGATTGGAAACGTAAAAATTTCCCCGAAGCCACTTGTAGGCATTGTTTCAGAACCACAGGATTCATTTTATTACCCCCACGTTGCATGCGATTTTCAATTTTATCAACTTGTGCCAACTCAAAGTTCCACCTCAACATCAGAAAAAAATTTTACCGTCCGTGTTTGTAACAACAGAGGGTTGGACTGCTTTTATAAGTTGTTCAGACAGTTACTGCTATCATTTGAAGCACTGGGGCGGTAAATAAAACTAAATTCCCGTTGCCCAGAGCCTTCGAAGCCAACCTAGAGGATATACTTTTGAAATGACCTTTTGTCATCTTCATTTTCCCGATAAAATTTATGTATCGTGCAATATACATTTCAAATCAATAAAACATACAAAATGCTATATATAAACGCAATAAATACCATGATATTATACTTCAAGAAATGCTTCTTTGCTTCACAAAACGGATCTTATTGGCATTTTCCTTGCGCTCACTGTACAAATCAATACCGCAAAAATTAATTTTTTGTCGAATCTGTTTGAAACTTGGCAAGACTAAAGCTATACGCAAGGGTGTTTATCAAAAAAAATTGAGCCCCAACCAACACGTTTGAACAGAGCACGGTACAAATTAATGTTCACACTTGTACTTTTGCGCGCTTGTAGAATAAACAAAATCATAATTAAAAATGAAATTACTCATTGCTCATGTTGTAGGCGTCCAAAATATTTTTTTTTGTTATGTGTGATAGTAAACAAGCAAAATCTCTTTTGTTTGCGTCAGATTTGAAGATAATAACCTCATGCAGTTTATGTTTGTTGACGAAATCTTAAATAATTAAAATATTTAGTACATATTTATACATAAAAAACACAAGCAAAAAATTACCTTGAAGTATAAGAGCTGTAGCCCCTGACAGAAGTTCTGCAGCACACGGAAAGTCTTTAATTTTAGCAAAGAAATTTGCCATTGCAATCATGCTTTTGGGAGTATGAGCCTGCGAAGAGTTTAAATTTGGTGGCGTTTTCTGCAATATTTACATTTATATTTATAAACCACGATCAGAAATCAGGATGACAAATTTTTCTACTTCATAGAGTATTTCTTATAAGAAGGCTCTTTATAAAAAATAGTTTTACATACCTGACAACTGTCCTCAAGGCACTTTTTAAGCAGCGGCTTAATCTCTATGTAGTTTCCTTGTTGCATTTTCTAAAAATAAATTAAAATTTTAAATTTATAGAAAAACCAACCTCAAAAAGATCTTTTTTGCCTTCAAAACTTTGGATGGTTTCTAGCAACCATTTTTCGATGTCGTCAGAAGCTTTTTTTCCATAAACATCTTCCAAAATAATTTTTAGTAATAATTCAACTGCTGCTTTTTTAAACGTTAAGTTTAGATGAGCATCTTCTTCAAAATTCATGATGCATCGAATACCACTTTTGACTAGAGAAAGTACAGAAACGCTTTTTTCTTCTTTTGATGTATAAAAATCGGTTATCAATACGGCGCGTGTGTGCAATTTTTTCCTTGTCGTCAGTTTCCTACCCGGGTAATCTGCAAATCATGTCTTTTATCAGCTCCTTGAGTAGTTAGCTGTCATCAAATCTTCCCTCTAAAAAGAGAGTGTGAGTGCGTTGGTTCGTTCGAATATTTGTTCACCTCAAAACGACTTTCAGACATTTGTATACTCTCTACCCGAAAACTTTTTTGAAATTGGGCAAAGCAAAATTTTGAAAAAAAAAAGTTGGAACCAAGGTAATAAAATTAACAATGAGAATAAAATCATATCCCTAATTGGAAAGAAAAAAGCACGCTCCTGCGTAAAATAACGGTGGTATTTTAGGCGGAATCGCGCATTTTCAAAATTCCGTGCGGAATTATTGGGACTCCCATGGGAATCGCATTTTCGTCACCATGATTGGTACCCCTACAGTATTTGGTTGTTTTGAACAAACATTTCTCCAGAATTTGATAATAATTTCAAAAAATGACCCTTAAAAAATTGTTCGAAATTAGGCGGCCGGGCCGCGGTTTCGGCCTGAAAACAAGCCGGCCGGCGGCCTGATTTTGAGGCCGGTTTTATGCCTTGGTTGGAACTATATTGTAAAAACAGTATGAAAACTTGCCTTCTTGATAAATTTTACAACTTCAAATGTTTTGTGCCAAAGTTACAGGTGGCAGGGGGGGAGGTACAGAAATAAATATAAAAAAAATTCCAGAAGCCGGATTCTGGAGTTACGGCTTCTAGAAGTTTTCGACGTCAAATTTTCAACATGCTTTAAAAAATCTAATTATTGGTACACAGGGGTATCTTGGCACGAGAAATCGACTGGTGTACTCATTTTTTTTTAAACATTTGAGTTTTTTGAAATTCTTGATTTTTGCGATTTTCCGTCATTTCGCCTTACATTTTTGGCAACAGCATCTGTATTTCTGTTTTCGGAGCGGTGAGGTTAATTACGTCTTATCTCAACTCGATTCTTACTGGACTGGAATTCATGGACAGAAAGTAAGATTTTCCTACGAAAAAAAATTCGATTCGATTTTTTTTTATTCTGGTCTATTTTCGATCGTGTAAATTTTTGGTATGTTTTCGATCCTTTTTACAAAAACAAAATCATTTTACTCTGAAACTTCTAATATTTCTCTGCAAAGCACGATATTATGACCGGTTTTATTGCATTTGCCACATCGGCGTGTGAGCAGCTCTGGGCAATTTTGGTGATTGTCGCTGAAGCAAATGGAGCACTTTGGACGATTTTCTTCTAGTCGACTTTTCCGTTCCTCCACGGTTTTATATTTGACACAGTGAAGCGTACAGTGTTGATCTAAAAAAAAGAACATTTAAAACTAACAAATTTGTCAGTTTATCTGATAGTTATCAGTTTTTCTACAAATCAGTTTTTCTGAAGATTTAAAATGATTATCTAAACCTATGTTTTATCAAATAATTATATTATCTTGGGATGTCGTTAACAAAATGTTTGCCCTCTCCCCTAAAGAAAACATCTAACGACCACACGTAAAAAAATAATCACGCGGTAGCACTTATCCTCGTTTTTTTTACGCAGTTTCTTCGAGTTATTATTTTTTTGCGCGTAATAAAATCGATTTTTTGACAATTAACTGCCCTAATAATTGATCAAATTTTTGTTGTAGAGAGCCTTTTAAGGCTTCTGTTTAAAAATAGACCTTATAAGGCCCTCTACAACTTTGACTTTCAAGCCATTTGAAAGTATAAAAATTGTCTGGCCGTCGGATGTAAATCGGCTGACAGAAAAAAAAACTTACCATCGTTGCAGAAAAGACACGGCAGTTTGAGACAATTTTTCAAATCTTGTTTGTTTTCATTGCTTAACGTGCATTCGTCAAGGAGATTGAAAAGTGTTTGTATATTCTTTTTGTCTTCCTCGAAATAGTCAGAGCTTCTTCCCATTCCATAGAATTCTTGGTGCATCCTACAAATGTGTCTTTTAGAGAAAAGAAGCAGGTCCGACACAGCGATTTCACTTTTATAAATGTTTTGTGCCGAAATTGTAGACACCTATGGGGAGAGTTTAAAATTTTTTTTCAGAAGCCGGATTCTGGAGTTACGGCTTCTCACATCTTTTCAAATTTTCAAAATGCTTCAAAAATGCTGATTTTTGCATTACAGGGGTATCTTCAAGATAGACTGCGCGCACTCTGGGTCGATTGTGCGCAATCTATCTTGCCTCGAGAAATCGTGTATCTTGCCCCGAGAAATCGACTAATGTATTCAGATTTAAAAAAAACCCTGTCTGTTCCGGAATTATTGATTTCACGCAAAAAAAAGTGACGAATGAAAAAGTCAAAACGTTAGAAAAACTGACGATCGGAGAAATCAGAAAAAAACTGACTACAGTTGACATCAACAGTAAGTTTTTATTTTGCTACGTGAAAGAAAAGATATTTATTTATACATATTTTTATAAATGTTTTTCCGTTTTTTTGTTTGTTTTTTTTTGCTTGTAGACTGCGCTCTCTGCTCCATGGGTCTTGATTTGCAGTCAAAACGCCCAAAAAACCCCCTTTTTTGTGTACTGCATACTTCCCTCCATGTTTTTTGAGGGCGTTTTTGGGCGTTTGACTACAAATCGAGACCCAGAGTGCGCAGTCTACTCTAATTTTTTTTATTTGACAGTGTAGGTGCCAGGGTCTAACTTCTTTGTTTACGCATGGTACAGCTGATTTTATGACAGCGAAATTCAATAAATCTCCAGAATCCGATTTTTTTTAATCTGGTGTGGCGGTTTTAGACCCTTAGGGTCCTCTACTGCCCCTAGTGTTTAGATCAAAACATTTGAAAGTGTAAAAATCGACTGGAGCCGATTTTCCTTATTGGAAAATCGGCTCGCAGACTCCATTCCGTCTTAAAAGAAATTTAATAAAAAAATGTACTTTTCGGCACTACGGAACAGAAGTAAAATGGATTCCTTTTTTATAAGTGTTAATACCGTAACACAGTTGGTTTTGTTGCGATGTGAGTTCAAATTAACATTTAAACTGTTTTTTTTGACGAACTCTGAAACACATTGCTGAAACGCATTGTATTCTGAAGAATTAACAAAAAAGTACCCTGAAGTTTATGGGAAGTTGCTCCCCAAAAAAATTCAGCAGCCAACCGAAAGTCTCGAATTTTTGTAAAAATATTTGCCATCTTCATCATGGTTTGCGAGGTATGTTTAAAATTGACGTTGTTTAATGGTAGTGTTTTCTGCAATATAAGTAAATATTTTATTATTTTTTTTTGTTACTCTGGATCAAAGGGAAAACAGTTATGCGTACCTTACAGTTTTCGATAAAGCAATTTATAAGCAGCGGCTTAATCTCTTTGTAGTTTCCTTGTTGCATTTTCTAAAAATAAATTTTAATTTTAAATTTATAGAAAAACCAACCTCAAAAAGATCTTTTTTGCCTTCAAAACTTTGGATGGTTTCTAGCAACCATTTTTCGATGTCGTCAGAAGCTTTTTCTCCATAAACATCTTCCAAAATAATTTTTAGTAATAATTCAACTGCTGCTTTTTTAAACGTTAAGTTTAGATGAGCATCTTTTTCAAAATTCATGATGCATCGAATACCACTTTTGACTAGAGAAAGTACAGAAACGCTTTTTTCTTCTTTTGATGTATAAAAATTGGTGAATTGGCGTACAATCGGTGAACGAGAAAACAAAAAAACGGTTTTCGTTTTTTTATTGCTTATTAGGTAATGTGTATAAAAAAAGAAATTGCGGGTACACAGTCTCTTCCAAAAACGCTTGTGTAAGTTTCTGAAAGAAAATATATTTTTAGTTTGTTTCAAAAAACAAGCAAATGACAATGTAACACAGAAAAGTAGCACACAACAAGAGTTGTCGCTTTTTTTGAGAAAAAATGTTTGCCAGGACTTTTAAAAAATCAGATTCTGAAGATCTGGCTTCAGACGTGTTTTTCATTAAAACCGACGGCGCGTGCTTTGTTTTTGTAAAAACAGTCTGAAAACTTGTCATGTTGGTAAATTGGCTGACAGACACGACCCCTTCCCCTCTTAAAAGAGGGAGGGGAGCATTCAAATGCCTGTCTGCATTTTTAATGTTTTTATCATTTTCTTTATCAACTTTTGAGTACAGGTGCATGAAGATAAAACAAAGTAAGAATTCCCAACAGGGAAAGATCCAGTCGGGGACGGTGAAAGTTACCGCCGAGCATTAGCAGCTAGGGGGCTGAAGCCAATGTAGACAACCTCGAAAGTTCTCAACAGTGTTCCGCTCTGGCTAAAATCGACTCTCGACTCTGACTTAGAGTCGAAAGATAGTCAAAAGAGTCGACTTTTTCGACTCCGACTCCCAGAATTGACTCTTTGACTCCGAGTTAAAATAGGTTTACAGAAAATGCATCAATAAAAGCCAAAAACTGCGTGCTTTCATCTTTAACGAGTTTTTATTTTACAAAATCAAAATCGTTGCACTGAAAATGGCTATAAAAGTGAATTTTTTTCAAAAAATTTTCATCAAAGAGTCGACTCCAAAGAATCAAAAAGTCATTTTGTAAAAATCGACTCTCGACTTGATTTGAAACGGGTCAATAAGCGATTGCAGCGGGCAAGGATTTATTAGGCGATGGCGAAAGATGCGTGATATTGGCGGGGGGGGGGCAATTTTCTTAGGACCCTAAAGCCTCGCTCGGCCCCTGTTATAAAATTGTTGGTAAAAAAACCCCCCAAAAAAATGTGAAAAATTTACAACGAAACGCATCCTTTACAGAAATTTTGGCCAGATATGCGTTTGCTGTTGTAACAATCTTTTTTTCTAATACAATTTTTATTTTGATTATTCCCGTTTTTGCATAAAAAATACGTTTCATAGTGCTAAAAAAATAATTATTTTATATAGGGGGGGGTCGGCTTGGAAATCAATGTCGGAAAGGCTAAGTGGATGTCCAACGTCATCGGCGACGAGGCAGAGATTTTCCTCAACGGTAGACCGGTCGAAAGAATGTCTGAGTTCGTATATCTCGGGCAACTCGTTTCCTGGCCGAGAAACCATAAAAAAGAGATCTCACGACGTCTTGCAGCCGGCCGGAAGATCTACTTCAAGTACCGGAACTTCCTACGCGCGCAACGAGTCAATATGAACCTGAAATGCCGCCTCATCCACCAGTGCATCACCCCTGCCGTCATCTGCAGCTGTGAGACATGGGCACTCACGAACAGTGTAACATCGCCTTTGCCTCCGAAGGCGAAGACGACAAATCGGGACCTAAAAGGTGATTCCAGACACTACGTTTTTCTAACGGAAACTACATGTTGAGTCAAAAAAATCGCTCTTTCAGAAAGGATATATGAAAATGAGTGATTATTTTTTTTAGGCGTGATAAAGCCGATTTTTGTGACGGCAAAATTCAATAAAAAATATTTGCAGTTGTTTTGTTTAAATTTGAGTATTCCATCGTGTTTCCTGTTCTCCGAAACCTCCGTAACCACATTTTCAGATTTGTTGCTCTGAAACGAAGCGCGTGACATTCGTTTTTCTGAAGCCAAATCACCGGAAACCGATTTTTAAAAAATCTAATATTGCGGTTATAGACTGCTCTTAGGGTTCTCAACAACTTAGACTCAAAACATTTGAAAGTGTAAAAATTGAGGGATCGTCGAATGTAAATCGGCTCGCAGACTGTCTTTTAAGATCAAGTAGTAAATGTAATGTGTCAAATACACATAAAAATTACAATATTGCAGTATCAATGTGTTGTAAGAGTCAACTTGATACACTTGATCCACGCTCACAAAAAAATTTCGTTTATAGTCACATCTATAAAACACTTTTATACACAGTGTCTACAATTCGGAGTAGACAAAAGTATAGAACCAGCAATGCATCTTCATTTTTTTCAATCGGCTATAGACAAAAGTATATAAACGAGCGCAAATATCTCAAGAAAAATCAGGGGGAAGGTCGCGACTGCCGACGCTTTCGCATGTTGCGCACGAGTCAATGAACTTTCGCGATGAGGATTTCAAATCAAATTTAAAAAAATTGTAACTCAGCCCAAAATTCAGTTTTTTTTATGAAATTTTGTTTACAGACAGATTCAAGGGTGTTCTTTATGCTGACATAATTCTTTTTTTTAATTCGTTCAAAATTAACAAAATCGAAGGAGGTATGGTAGAAAAATCGCGGCGCATAAACAAAATTAGCTATGAAGGCAAACAAAAGCAATTCTGAAGCGAAACAAAATTCTCTAACTGATTTTAAATAAAAAAGTATACCTTATCACCTTAGAAGTTTCGAAAAAAATGAAATTTCTGAGAAAAATTAGGTTTTCGGAACTTTTTAGAACTCAATTTAAAAAACGGAGTACGCCATTCGCTTCAGCGTTCATTTCTGCCCCGGATCCTACTTTTTCGCGTAAATGCATTTCGAACGCGATCCATGCCGATTTTTTTACCGAACCCTACTTTGAAAAATTTTGGTGTTTGCTCAACAAAAAAAGGGAGGTTCAGGAGAAAATTTGCACTGGCGCACGGAAAAAATATAAAATTCTGAAACAATCAATCCAGATGTAAAAGATACTGTAGAATCCGATTCTGATTTTAGTTTTTGGATTACACTTCGAAAAAGTTTCGAAAATTCATTTTTCAGGCAAAAGTTTTAGAAGTTTGAGTTTTTCAGGCATTTGAAAATTATTTTGAAGCATGTGCATATTTTTACTAGATAGAGAATTTTGTTGTGCTTCGAAATCATTTTGAACTGCATGTATAACTTTATTTGTTACCAAGTAATGAATTTTCTAGTACACCTCCTTCAATTTTGGCAAAAATGAAAATTTTGAAAAACGTGAATAGAGAAGTTCGAACGACAATGCTCGATTCTATTTTTTCACAATAAAAAACTTTTAAATATCAATTCAAAAACCAAAGTTTTCGAATTTAGATATAAATTTCGTCCAAATACATAATTTCACAACTTGCGCGATCTGCGACTTTTCCGTTGTTGAGGAGAGGAGTCTCAACACGAATGTTGCGTCGCAGCGCTCGGCTTGTTCAGCCGAACTTTGTTATTTTTTTGTCTATGTTATTTTCTTCGGGCGAGTTGCAATTGTTGTTTTTTTTGGCTTGATTTATTTTGTTTTTGTTTCAGACTCATCCGGCGACATCCTCCAGCGTGTACAACCTATCGACAACTTTATCCGAGCTCTTCCACCGACGTAGGTTTTTGAATTTTTCCAAGTTTTTGGGTGTTTTTACTATTTTTTGTATACCAACCAAGTTTCAACCATTTTCTTTCCTTTTCATGCGATTGTGCCATGAGAGTTCTGCAATTTGTTAGGTAGGATTGCGCTGCGACAGCTGGGGTGCCAAGATTTGGCTTCACAATTGCAAAAAAGGTAAAAAAAACGGTTGAAAGGCAGTTGACATCAAATTTTGGGGCAGAAAAGTTTCAGGGTTTGATTTGTTTTCAGTGGTGCCTCGAGACTTTCAGATGACTTCAATCCTGACCCAGCTACAACCATTTACCGCATCATCCAAGCAAAAGCCAAGTCCACGATGCTTCACAGAGAAAAATGAAGAAGACTTCGACGATGCTTTCATTTTTTTGTTTTGTTTTATGTTTTGTCATTTATTTATTTATTTTGTTAGTAAACGAATGCCTGAACGTGCCAAAAAGTAATACTCAGCGGATGCCGCGAAGCGGGAAGGGAAGCCTGAAAATCAAAAGCAATGAAAACGTGTTTGACACGCTTTGCCAAGCTTGTTTGATTTATAGTTTTGTCTATACGGTGCTCCGATTTATAGTTTTGTGTATCAGGTGCTGAAGTCATAGTTATGTCTATAACTCTTTATAGACATATCTACTTACATTTAGATATATTTTTTTGTGAGCGTAGAGTCTACGTTTATGACTCGGTTAGTCAAGGTCGGGGCGGTAGCGTGCCAGTCCCGTTTTTGCCCCCTTGTTCTACTGTTTTTACAATTTATTTTTTTTCTGTCTTTTTCAATGGTTAGCACCACACTACATTTTATTTATCTATTTATTTATTTTCACCATTACTCAGTGGTTATTTATCATTAGATCAGATGTTAAAAGGTAGAAATGATGTCCACGTAGGCGTAGATGTCTCGATCCGATTGGATCGCAATTTCTTCTTTCCATCGTCGCTGTGGTCTGGTTTTCGTCTTGTTGAAACCAAATTAACTCTACTCCATGGGATGTCTACTTCTGTGGATGAATTGTTTTCACAATAGATTTAGTTTATCACGAAAAAATGTTTTCCAACTCAGTTTTCTTTGCGGGTGTTAACTTGTAGTCTTTTAGTTGACTGAGAAAATTTTCGGTATCTTTTCTAACAATCTTTAGAGCGATGAAATCGTAGTATCCTTCATAAAAGTTATTGTGCATCCTACAATTATTTTACGTTTTTTTTACTTTTACGTTGTTTTTTTTTTTTAACTTTTATTCAAGATTTTTACTAAAATTTTACTTTTAATTAATTTACACTAATTGTTTTTTGTTGTTTTTTAAAAAACTTTTATTCTATGAGTGGTATTTTTGTAAAAATGAACTTACATTTCGCAACTGCTGTACAACAGTCCAATATCTGTACTTAGTTTACCAGCAAAGAAATGTTTTCGATCTTCTGATTTCAAATTAACTTTCAATTTCCAGTCATCAACAAAACACGTAAGCCCAAGAGATGCAGCATTCCACAGTGATTCAGCAACAAGATAATCTTGTTCGTTTTTAGCATACGTTTTGGCCTTCAAAATCTCGGCTTCGGCTTTCATATACTTCTGCATTATTGATATTATTTTACGTTTTAATAAAAAGTAAACTCACATTAGGTTTATGTTGAGATGTTGAATTCAGTCTCAGAACACAACATGGATTTTCGAATTTTGGGGTTAAGATTTGGTCTACCACAGTGGTGTAAGTCATTTTTTCTAAAAGTTTGAGAGCACACGTTAAAAAGCGTTTAAAACAAATCAGAAAATTATACTAAACACTCCTAATACCAGAGTTGTCGACCGAGCCGAGCATCGAACCGAGCATTTCGAGCATTCGAGCGAGCCGAGCGAGCCAAGCCACTCGCTCGAATGCTCGGCTCGGCAATTTTGGCTCGGTCGACAACTCTGCCTAATACTCAAACTGAATGTAATAACTCCGTTGCTTTTAACCTTTAAATAAAAAAAGAGACAGGGGCGGACACAAATCTATCGATATCAAATTTTAACGTTTGATAACAATCAGGGTTCTCAACGGGCCAGCCCGGCCCGGGCCGGGCCACATTTTTTTTCTTCTTTTTTTTCTCTTTTTTTTCCAAATCAATTTTGCAAGCCCGGCCCGGCCCGGACCGAAAAAAAAAACCGGCCCGTTGAGAACCCTGATAACAACAGCATTCACTTTCATCTTATTTTTTGACAGTTGAACAACACATTCGACTTCGAGCCGCTGTGAGAGCTTTGCACAACGGCATTTTTTAATAACTGCATAAATGCCGACCAGGGGCCCCTGCAGGGGCAGGTTGTTGTTTTTTTGCTCCGGCCCAATTAAACTGAATAGAAAAAAAAACAATGTTTGCTTATCTCTGGTACGTGCTGCCTTTCCGTATTTGCATGTCTGATTTTTTTTTGAGTTCGCAGCTTATCATTGGCTGACTGCTGGATTATTTGATCAACAAGAATCACGCGACACTCAACATCAAACGTGTCAGTGATGCCCGCATCAGACTTTCAGCCAGCGGTATTATCAAAAGATCTCTAATGCACACACTCAAATTCGAATCGGTGTCGACATAGCAGTTTTCTCGCCGACAATTTGATAACAGATTCATGATGCAAGAAAAAAAGGGACTATAATTTTTTTTTATATTGTACACGTCATTTTATTTTACTTTTATTTATTTACCGTCCTTCTCATTGCACTATATTACAGAGATGGCAGATCAGATCACTTTTTGGATCAGATCAGCTCATAGATCAGATCAGATCAGGTCAGATCACAGATAATCCAGATCAGATCACTCGGAATTCAGATCAGATCACAGATAATCCAGATCAGATCACAGATAATTCAGATCAGATCACTAGAAATTTAAAATTTGCATTGCTTGTTTTTTGAAGAATACGATAGTTCTCAACAAAAAAAAATTATATTTCACTTTTCGCGTCGAAACCAGTGTTCTCGAGAACCTGAACCCTAAATTCCGAGATTTTGGGCTGGGTCGAGTCAGATCAGATCAGATCAGATCGCAGATAATCTAGATCAGATCACTCGGAATTTCTGATCAGATCACAGATAATCTAGATCAGATCACGTGGAATTCAGATCAGATCACAGATAATCCAAATCAGATCACATATAATTCAGATCAGATCACTAGAAATTTAAAATTTTTAAACTTAAAACACGTCCGCATTGCTTGTTTTTCGAAGAATACGATAGTTCTCAACAAAAAAATTTATATTTCACTTTTCGCGTCGAAACCAGTGTTCTCGGGAACTTCCGAATTCCGAGTGATCTGATCTGGATTATCTGTGATCTGACCTGATCTGATCTGATCTATGAGCTGATCTGATCCAAAAAGTGATCTGATCTGCCATCTCTGATCAGATCGCAGATAATCCAGATCAGATCATGAGCAAATGATCTGATCTGCCATCTCTGCTATATTACATACATACAATATATCATAATGCGATTCCATGGGACGTCTACCTCTGTGGACGGATGGCGACGTGGACTTCGGAGTCAGAAAGTCGTGAAGTCCTGAGGCATGTTTCCAAGAGTGCGATTGGGGGAGAGATAGTTCGTGGTTAGAGCGGAGTTGAGTGTTGAGATAGTCAGACAACGATAGACGACGATTATTACTAATATTAAGGTATCATTTTTACGCGACCAAAACGAATCCGGACATTTACGCCTACGTGGACATCATTTGTGCCTCCTAACATTTGGTCTAATGAAAACTAACCACTGAGAAATGGTGAAATAAATAAATAAATACATAAATTACTATTTTAAGGTACACATTGCTATTGAATCCGTTGATGTTTACAAGTATGCATGAAAAAAAACGATGGTGGTCAATAGTAAAGTTTTGTAAACTTCGTTGCAACAACGACAAAGATAAATGTAAAAAGTAGCAGCAAATCCGGAAAAAAACTAAATAACTACCACACGTTACAATCAGTGTTGTCAAATCATTTTTCTGGTGTTACATTTTGATTGTTTACAGAAAATTATCCAGTGAAGATTTTCCGCCGTTCAAGGATGGGCAAACATTCGTTTTTTTTGTTCTCGAGCGAATACGAACGCTTTGTTCATTTTATCCGATAAATCGAACGAACACAAACATTTTTGTCCGTGTTTGCCAACGGCGAACGAACATATATTTTATGCAAACTTTTGCTCAAATTGGGCAGAAAAACACAAGCTTCGGTACAATGCGTTTCCACGTTTTCTATGACAGTTTTCCTACACTATTATCCATTTTTGCCAAATATTATCGATTTCGGCACTAAATATTAAACCGATTTTACCTAATTTCTGTTTGTTTATCTGTTTGGAAAATTCATCTTTATTTGCAACTCGAAAATTTGAATTTGTTCGCGAACGAACTCGAATGAACACGGACGTTCGCCCCTCCTTGACGCGCACCCCACTGTATATTTTCTTATGTTCGCTGCTTTTGTGACACCATTTCGAATTTTTCAACTTCGATTTTCACAATTTCGAATTTTTCAACTTTTTTCGTTGCTTTAATTTTTATAAATATATTTTTTAAAAACAAATTATGGAAAATGACGTTTACTTTCAGATGCGCTGTATCCAACTGCAATGTTGAAAGACTTTGCCAGAAAGCATAAAAATTTTAATTAAACCATTCGCATGCCCCTTTGCATGTAAAAAATGATTTTTTTGCTCCAAAAAATGGCTTTATTAGAATCGTCATTTCTCAAGTGATTCCATTTTCAGATCATTCTGTGCAATTGCACAAGATAGTGACATAATTTTATTTTTCGCCTCCTCTTTTTTTAGTGACTCATTGTCTTTATCAGTTACATATTTTTTGCCCTGTGCATAAAAAAAGAAAAGCAAACTCAAATGAAAAGAAAAGTAAATAAATCTAAAAAAAGGAAAGAAATTGTTATCGGGACTGTTTGACCATTTTCCCAGGGATGAGCTCATGAGCGAGCGTGCCACTCGTGCAAGACATTGTGTGCCAGTGCAGTGTAATGCAGTGTAATGTTCATGCATAAAAGAAAAAGAAAAAATCACGTGCCTGCGTGAAATGACGGCGTTATTTTAGGCGGGATCGCGCATCTTCAAAATTCCATGGGGAAGCGTTCTAACCAAGGCGTAAAATACCTTCTTCAACATCGTATGCATCTGTCAAAAAAATTTTAGAATTCTATACAGAAAACTTTTTGTGAAATTATCATAAACGTTTTTAAAAATGTCGGTTTTTGAAAATATGCAGCGAAACTCATAATAATTTTTTTTTCAAAAATGGCATCAAAATGTTTGCAAGAATGTGCTTAATCGATGACATTATCAATCTAAACAAACATTTGCATGTTAATATTTTTGTAGCCACTTTTTTTCAGTTTGCGCGAACTGAGCGATACGCTCTGCGATCGCCTTTTCCTTCGAGGATGTATTCGAGCGATTCCGAGGTCAGCAGACGCCAGAAATCGGGCTTTTCACAGATCAGAAACAGCACACTTCGTCGATCAAAGTCTCCCAAACATTACGATGGTCCGAAGCTTCAGGCGACGAAACGAACGGGTTCAAAACTGTTGAAACTTTTTCATAATTAAAATTTGTTTGTCAAAGATGTTTTTTCTATAATATAGAATATTATTCTACGAGTTTTTTATTTTTATTTTTTTATCGTACAAAATTATGTGCGTGCTGTTTTTCGGACAACCCGCACCCGCACTCGCATTTGGGGGACAATTGGGGCACACCACGCAAACCGGACGCGTAGTTGCATACCATGGCTTCTGCAGAATAAAAGCCCACAATAATGCGTCTGTGAGAATAAAATGCACGGGATTACATAGGGAGAACCGAAAGTATAGTTTTGGCTCCACCCATGCGGCCGCTGCGTCTCTCGCTGAATGGCTGCAGCCATGGCTGCGAGCGTGTGTCTGACTCTCTCTCTTCTCCCTTGTCTTTTCACCACCGCGCTGCGCGCGTTCGCTGGTTCGAATTAATGTCAAAAAAAGCGAATTTTCGTTCAAATTTGAATTTTTGTATTGTTTCAAGTCGGATTAGTGATCGTCATGATATTAAAAGCATTTTGACCCAAAATGGGATTTTTTGAACCAATTTTGGCAAAAATCGAGTAGGGTACGGTAGAAAAAACGCCAGAGGGTTCAAAATAATGATAGCAAGCTGAAAATTTCAGTATAGACTAAAAACTAAATTTCCTTTCGAATGGAGTACTCAGTTTTGTGATATCGATTCGATAAATGGCCGAAAAAACGGTTTTTTTCGGAAATTTGAAAATTTAGGAACTTTTTAGAACTTTGATCAAAAAGTGAATATCACCAATGGAAAGAGCAGTATCTTTTTTATCCAGAGCCAAATTTTCAGATTTTTACCATATCGCATGGGCATACGGTAGCGATTCTCCCGAATCCTGCTTGTTCCAACGCCTGAGGCAATGAGGTGAAGCATTGCTTAACAACGGGAGATAGCACATCTTGTACGACATTCTTCGGTCTACAAAATGATGTAACCCTCGAATTTTTATCTATTTTTTTGGCTTCACAATATTAATTCGCGCAACATACACTCATTTTTGGTACCAATTTTCCGACAATCGAAATCGAAAAAGTGGGGTTTGGGAAAAAAATCGCCATAGGCTCAGTTGGAAACAAATGTTGCTGAAAATTTCAGTACCGGGGTAAAATTAAATTCTGAATTTGGCGGTGATATCCATTTTTCTTAAGTTGGACCAAAAAGTTCCTAAACATTCAAATTTTCGAAAAAAAAACAGTTTTCGGAACTTTTTCGAACCTTTAGGAACAAAATAATATAATTTTTGCATTCTACAGTGTTTTCTACGTCCAGAGTCGAGATTCATGCCATAACACCCCAAAACTCGCTCGACGGCTATTTTTCCCCTATACCCCACTTTTTCGATCTCGATTGTCGGAAAATTGGTACCAAAAATGAGTGTATGTTGCGCGAATTAATATTGTGAAGCCAAAAAAAATAGATAAAAATTCGAGAGTTACATCATTTTGTAGACCGAAGAATGTCGTACAAGATGTGCTATCTCCCGTTGTTAAGCAATGCTTCACCTCATTGCCTCAGGCGTTGGAACAAGTAGGATTCGGGAGAATCGCTACCGTATGCCCATGCGATATGGTAAAAATCTGAAAATTTGGCTCTGGATAAAAAAGATACTGCTCTTTCCATTGGTGATATTCACTTTTTGATCAAAGTTCTAAAAAGTTCCTAAATTTTCAAATTTCCGAAAAAAACCGTTTTTTCGGCCATTTATCGAATCGATATCACAAAACTGAGTACTCCATTCGAAAGGAAATTTAGTTTTTAGTCTATACTGAAATTTTCAGCTTGCTATCATTATTTTGAACCCTCTGGCGTTTTTTCTACCGTACCCTACTCGATTTTTGCCAAAATTGGTTCAAAAAATCCCATTTTGGGTCAAAATGCTTTAAATATCATGACGATCACTAATCCGACTTGAAACAATACAAAAATTCAAATTTGAACGAAAATTCGCTTTTTTTGACATTAATTCGAACCAGCGAACGCGCGCAGCGCGGTGGTGAAAAGACAAGGGAGAAGAGAGAGAGTCAGACACACGCTCGCAGCCATGGCTGCAGCCATTCAGCGAGAGACGCAGCGGCCGCATGGGTGGAGCCAAACTATACTTTCGGTTCTCCCTATGTAATCCCAAAATGCACACTATTCCACAACAGCGCACTAATCGCAAGCGCGCTTGCTCATTTTTGGTACCAAAATGAGGTATGTTGCGCGAATTGATATTGTGAAGCCAAAAAAATAGATAAAAATTCGTCATTTACACCATTTTGTAGACCGAAAAATTTTATAGAAGATGGTTTATCTCGTTTTGCTATGCAGTGCTTTACCTCATAACTAGGGTTCGAACCCCCCCCCGCCCCCGCGGGGATCCCCGCGGGGGTGAAGCCGGGGGTGGCCCCCCGACCCCCGCCCCCGACCATTTGTGACCCCCGTCGGGGAGTAAAACCCCCGCCCCCGACAGATTCTGCCCCCGACAATGAGCAAAATTTAGCGTTAAACGCGGAAAAACGTTCAAAAACAACACAAATAGGCAAAAAACAGAGCACAATACGAAAAATTTGTTCAAAATATGCCTCGGTTTTCGTTTTAGGATAAAATTGACACTTTTTTTTCTTCTTTTTCATAGGACTCGGGGGCAATTACCCCCGTCCCCGCCGATTTTTGCCCCCGTCGGGGGCAGAATTCCCCCGCCCCCGACACCTCTGCCCCCGACTACCCCCGTCCCCGACCCGATACGGGGGGGGGTTCGAACCCTACTCATAACATCAGGCGCTTAAACAAGTAGTGTTCGGGAGAATAATTACCGTATGATCCAGAAATACGGTAATTATATGAAAATTTGGTTCTAGATAGAAAAGATACTGCTCTGTCGATTGGTGATATTCACGTTTTCATCAAAGATCGAAAAAGGTTCGAATTTTTCAAATTTCCGGAAAAAAACTTTTTTTCGAAGATTTATCGATTCGATATCAAAAAACTGAGTACGCCATTCGAAAGGAAATTTAGTTTTTAAGATGTACTGAAATTTTCAGCTTTTTATCGACATTTTGAAGATCTGTGGATTTTTTCTACCGTACCCTACTCGATTTTGATCAAAAATTATCCGATAGTTTCAAAAAACAGATCGAAATTCTTCAAATATTATCACGATCTCAAATTTAACAATTAAAAGTTCAAATTCCTAAATTTGGACCAAAAATTCTTTTTTTGTAATTATTTCGACCAGAGTGGTGCACCGCTCAAGCGAGAAAAGACCAGTGAGAAGGGAAGAGAGTCCAGTCTTGCAAACGACACGAGAATGATGGGGCACAGCAAGTTACATGAGCGAGCGTGTTTCTCAAAAAACTACACGCGCGCACTCAGCCTTGTAGACATGGTGTGCCCCAATTGTCCCCCAAATGCGAGTGCGGGTGGTCTAGGTAGGAAAATCAAAACAATGTTTGATCAAATAACCTAATCAGAGAGAAACGACGTGAGCATACGATTTTGTGTCTAGGACATCTTAGGCTTTACGTCAGAAATTGAACGAGGTATACCTATAGTCTGTTGTCATTTTTTTGCGACCTGAAATGCCCTCTTTCTTGAACCTCAGAAAATTTTTTGATGGGCTTTTTGATTCCGACAATTTGTCCCTTTTCGAAAAGTAAATTCCCCGTTATTGAAGGGAGGAGAGGGGGGGTTGTCTATGTAAGACGCTAACAATATTTAGAGGTGTAAAGTAATAATCGTAAATTTGATGCGGAAGTGATGTATTTATTATATATTATGTAGGCATTTTTGTAATTTCATTATTTAGGATCCAGTCATGTTGACATTAAGCGATGATCAAAAGGATACGGATTTGGAAGCAAGTGAGTTCTTTTGATTTTTTTTTCATTAAATAACAAAAAAATCAAAATTATTTCTTTGCAGATGAAGTTGGAGCAATAACTCCCGAAAAGCGCCTGATATTATTTATGCATTTCTTACCAAACATGTGCTTCATCTTTGGAGTACTGATACTCATTTGCGTTATTTACGTATCTTGCACAACGTATTACAACAATAACGGAAGTCCAATCAACGCGACAGCAACTCCTTACCTGTGCGATCCCGAAAAAGGCGGCTGGATGTGTAAGTATGTGTGGTATTCAGTTTTACATACCGAAATTGGTCACTTCGCATACACCGGTGTATTGGCAAATTCAATTGTATGTCTGTCGACAGAATTAGTTGTTCGTCAGCAGCTTGGAGCTTTGTGGGACGAAAAAAAAACGAAAAAACGGAACTCAAATATGATCCTCAACTTTTTTGTACGACATAAAGGTGGTAAGAATATTTATTTATAAATCGACTCTTTTAAAATTATTATTTTTTAGGCATTGCATCCTTCACGTGCATGTTTGTGGTGTTTTTAACGTCAGCGGTGTTTGGCAGGATTGCACACGATTTGTTCAACGAAAACGGTCTTATTGGTTCATCTGGTGTAACTTATGGATTTATGGGCTTTTACCTCGTCATTTTTGTTTTCGACATCTGGTCTCTATGTTTCAATAGATTCCAGTTGACAAAAACTACTATCGGTGCCCACGTCGCTTTTGGTGTTATTTTTTTGTTGTCTTTGGTGTCAACAGTCGTATCTATTGCGTCTGGATCTTACCTAACTGATTCTGTATCGGATGCCGCACATCTTGGAGGGGGTGTTGCTGGTTTAATCATGGGAATTGTATATACCGTGTTACTAAAGTGCTTAAGCGCCCTATTGTCTAAACAATTGTCTAAAGCCCCTACTGCCGAAGAAATCAAACTAATAGATTTGCCTTCCGAAGACCCTCCTCCTCCACATTCAAACTCTAAAAGCCTTCAGGAAACGAACAATGAGATGGGAGATTCGAGTTGCAATACTTCACTGTATACAGATTCTGGATATGACAGCCCGGACACAACATCGAATCGATTCCCCAAACACTCATCTGAATTACATCACAGTCTGATCTGATATGATCTGACTCGACCCAACCCAGAATCTCGGAATTTAGGGTTCAAGTTCCCGAGAACACTGGTTTCGACGCGAAAAGTGAAAAATAAATTTTTTTGTTGAGAATTATCGTATTCTTCGAAAACCCAGCAATGCGGACGTGTTTGAAGTTGTAAAATTTTTAATTTCCAGTGATCTAATCTGAATTATCTGTGATCTCATCTGGATTATCTGTGATCTGACCTGATCTGATCTGATCGATGAGCTGATCTGATCCGAAAAGTGATCTGATCTGCCATCTCTGATTGGCACTCTCACAAGGAAAATGTTAGGCAGCGTTTTGGAAATTCTTCACGAAATTTTGCCAAAAAGTTGCTTTTACTATGAAGAGTTTGTACCGTAAAATTCACCTGCCTGAGGCATCTACAGGTGGAGTTACGATCGCCTAAAATCGCGTTTTTGCCATTTTTGACCAGTTTTGGCACGTTGTAGCTAAAAAAACTACGGCATTTCAAAAGCCGAGGTACATATTGATCGACGTAGTTTTTTATGCAGAATCTGATAAAAATATAAGAATAAAGGTTTGCCACTTTGGAAAATGCCGAAATTTGCATTTAAAAAGGGGTCACAATGACAACATTGATTTCGGCATTTTTCGAGGTGGCAACCCTACATTATTATATTTTTATCGGATTCTCCATCAAAAACTACGTCGATCAATATGTACCTCGACTTTTGAAATGCCGTAGTTTTTTAGCTACAACGTGCCAAAAATCGTCAAAAATGGCAAAAACCGGGTTTCAGGCGATCGTAACTCCGCCTGTAGATGCCTCAGGCAGATGAATTTTACGGTTCAAACTTTTCATAGGAAAAGCAACATTTTGGCAAAGTTTCGTGAAGAATTTCCAAAATGCTGCCTAAAATTTTCCTTGTCAGAAACAGTTTATATCAAGTACTCTTCCATGTTTTGTTATGCTCGTGGTGTGGATTGAGCAGCGATAGGGCAGCTGACTTGCTTCCAAATCCGTAAGTATCAAAAAAGCCTTCTAACTTCAGCATTTCGATTGCGGTATTTTTCAACAAGTAAGGCGGTCAAAAGTTTGTAATTTTCCGGCTTGATGCTAAAAACATTTAGTTCTTCAAGAACATTTGAAGCTAGGCTAGCAAGAAGTTTTTTGAGTTTGATTTCATCGCTGAGCGCAGGAGGTTGCCGAACATGTAGTAAAAGGCGTTTCAAAAGGAGCATAAGTACCGCACGGTAGTTTTTTTTGATCGGGGTGACGCTTGGTTTTTGAGTAATAGTGTGCCAAAAATCGGTATTTTTGTTGAATTAGAAAACAAATTTTACAAAACAATATGAGGAAAACAAAGTGCAGCTTGGTCACAGATATCCTGATTTTCAGGTGGGATGCTTTCCAGCAGATCGTGAATCACACCGCCGGACATGCAGAGATGATGCCCCGGTTTTTTGTTCCACTCCATCCGGCAACGAGTGCATCCAAAACGCTTCACAGTTGTGTGGGACAGAGCGTGTCGATACGGCTCAGATGGGGTGTAGTTGATGCTCAGGACGAGATACCGACAAATCTATAAAACATAGAATAGATTTAAAACGAAAAAATCATAAAAGACAAACCGCGCATCGCCGATCCAGTTCATTTTGGGAGTTTGTCGGAGGAAGAGAGCATTCGGGATCCTCGACTGCTGCATCGTCGTCGATTGCCGGAGGCGGTGGCTGGCCAATGTCAAAGTGGCAATCATGTTTCGGATCTGACGACGTTGTGTACAATATCTCGCTTGATTCCTGCAAAAAAGACAAAAAAAAAGGAATTACAACAAAAAAAAGAGAGGAAAAACTTACAAGATGGAGAAAAACACGCGAATAAACATCGGATTCGGTCAATTTGTCGATTTTGATGACGACCATGCGCTTGGAATCTTCTCTGATGATCGCTCGATTGGTAGCTCCCAATTCATCCTACAAAAAAAGCGCTCGTGCAACAAAATAGCAAAAAGAGGATAAAAACTCACCAATTGAGAGAGAAATTCCACACGACGGAGAGCATCTGAATCAAGTGTGACAAAAAAGTACATTTTGAGCCCGAAAACGACGAAAATCTAACGTTTCGTTGAGGAGTAACAAAATTTACGATCAAAAGTAATAACTTTTGTACTGTAAATCGCAAAAGCAATTGTTATTTTTATTCGCTTCAAGACAAGGCAAGGCAACAAAGTAACAAAAAACAGACAGTTGTACCGTAAAAAAGTATGAATTACATCAAAATCGTAACGCTACATCTTTTTTAGGCTCTCAATAAAGTTCTGCATTTTTCGGAGTTTTCGCGAGTTTTCCCGTCTTTCCATTTCTTTTTTCTTCTCCTCGGCGAGCTGTTCTTCAGTTTTCTTTGGGGTTTCTGATTTTGAGTCTTCAGCCAGGATTAGCCGCTTTTTCTGAAGGTTGGAAAGCAGGATTTGGGCTCGATCGTCGTTGGCCAGGCCTTGTGCTTCGGTGTAGAGGGCCTCGGCTGCGTCGAGTTCATTTCCGGCTTCTTTTCTGAAAATTGTGCTTTCAGGTTTATAAAAACCCCGTTTTTTAAAGTTTTTTAGGCCTACTCTTGTCCAACAACCATAAGTATCGTAGCGAGGTAATCAGTCGCTGTCTGGTCGTCAGAATCGATGGCAGTCGCTCTCCTAAGGTCATCGATGGCTTCCCGAAACCTCCGCTCGTTGGCCAGGGCTGCAGCTCGGCCCGTTAGTGCCGGAACGAAGGATTCGTTCAGGGCGAGGGCCTGCGAGAAGACGCCGATCGCTTCTGCGCTGTTATCGGCCTTGACCATCGCTGCGGCCTGTTCGACAAGTTTTGCAGCCTGGGCGTTGGATAATTTTCGTCTCAGAGTCGTGGGTGACTTTCTGGGATTCGCGAGGTCGACGCCGACGAGCTCGGGGAGGAGACTGGCACCCGTTGTCATGGGTTCCTCCAGGCCGAGGACTTCCCGGAGGTTTGGCACTTTTTCTGGGTCCATTTCTGGCAGATTTCTAAAAAAAAATCAGTTTTTTTTTCATTTTTCAATTTTTTAACAAACCTGTAGTAAGCAGGTAGCTCTTCAGCCTTGAGCGGTATGCCAAAATTTTCAACCGATAATGCAAGCGTCCGGGCAGTTGCATTGACATCGACGATTCTCGCTGTTTTTTCGAGTTTCCATGTCAGCGACGAGGAGAAAAAGTAAACATCAAAAAACTAACCCTTTACGATATCTCCGACCCTGCATGCCAGGCTATCGGACGCGCCATAGACGCGGATGGCATTTTGGGGGAAGGGTATTCTGTAGAGCGATCGCCGGTACCTGGTGAGCGTGCATTCAGGCTTGAGAACAATTTCGGAAGCCGTGATACGCTTCACCTTGCACGCGATGTCGTCGTTGACCGCTGCGGTGGCGAAGAAGAGATCGATGAGTTCGTCGGCCTTGAAGTCCCGCTTTTTGTCAAAGCATGGAAGCGTCGCGGTCATCATTGCGCTGCTTTCTGGTGGGGACACTAAATTTATTAAATTGTGAGCAATTTTTTTTGTGTGTGAAAAAAATTTGGGCTGAATGTTATAAAAACCAACTCACTTTCACGGTGAACCGGTATCCTGCTTTCTTGGATTACCTGTCGAAGAAATGAAAAGGCCCCGTCGCAGGATCCCGTGCTGGAAGCCCCGTCGTCGTCGTCGTCGGAATCGGAGTGCCCACGCTTTCTGAACCTTTTTCGGCGATTCCTGTCCGAATTGGTTTCCGATTGCGAGTGATGGCGTTTCTGTTTTCTTCGATGCGCGTTGTCATCCTCGTCGACGTCGCTTTCTTCCCGGCGTCCTCGATGATGGCCGTGGCTGTGACTTCTTCTGCTTTGGCCGGAAGATGAGTGTCTACCGTGACTTCTGCCGGCGCGTTCATCATTGACATCTTCGTCGCCATCATCTTCGTCTTCGCCGCCGTGGAGCCGATGGTGATGGTGGTGCCTACGCAACCGGTGATGACGGTGCCGATCGTGTTTGTTGTCGCCGCCGTCGTCGTCCGGGGAAGGACTCGGATTCGGGCTCGGCGACATTCTTGAAAAAACAGTGTAAGCATATTTTTTTGATACAAACAAAATTTTTCATTCAAATTTCAAACAACAAAAAAATCATTTTTTTTACGTTCAAATAAAACATTTTTCAAAAAAAAGTAAAAATGGCTCAAAAACCATTGAAAGAACCCAAAAAAACAGTTTTTCGTATTTATTGCATTTCAATCCAAAAACAAAAATGGATGGCACGAAGTGTTAGGTGACTGGCAGTGAGTCGTCAAATCTGGCCCGATAAAAAAAATTGGCACGAATGAACAAAAATAAAAATGAAAGTTAAAAATAAAAATAAATACAACTGGGGGAAACCTGACTAGTTCCTTGTGGAATGTTCTGGTCAATAATAAAAAATCCTGCCGTCGACAGCCTGCGCAACATCGGTCTCAAAAATCGGCCGACAGCGTTCGTGTTTGAAGACACACCACGCAGAGTACAGACAAAAAGCTCCGAATTCGGTCTTCTCAGTCATGGACCAGGTGTTGGCAGGTAGCTTGTACTCTCCGCTCTTGAGATTCGTCAAATTCCCGAGTCCGAAGGCGTCGATCATGGCTGCTTCCCGGACGAAGGCCTCGTTGGGGTGGATGTTGGTGAAGACCTGCAGCGAGATGACCCCGACTCCCTTCCGCCAGAGTTTATCGATCCGCTTTAGCTTTTCTGTCATCTGAATAAAAAATTTCAAAAAAAATATATTTTTCAGTTTTTTTAACAAACAAAACTCACGGGTCGTTTCTTGCTCCCCTGAGGCTGCCTGGCCTTGGACGCATCAACCAAGTGCTGGAGGGGGCGCCCGCGCTTGCCCTTACCGATGTAGAAGATTGAGTTTAGGAAAGTTCCGATTGAGCAGGCCCGCTGGTCGGCTATGTCGGAGGGGTCGATGAGGAGGTAGCAGAAGGAGGACACCTCGTTGCGCTCGCGGGAAATGACCGGCCCGAGGCAGTAGGCGTTGCGGACCATGTCTTCCTGGAGTTCGCCGATTCGGGTGGTCCAGTTATTGTAGCCGAGGGAGTAGACCAGGCGCTCTAGGGCTTGGCTGTATTCTGGAACCGAAACAAATTATAAAATTTAAAAATAAAAAAAAATTATAGCGAAAAAGTTTTGAAAAAAAATTGCAGAAAAAAAAATTATTGAAAAAATATCTAAAATGCCAAAACTAATTTTGCACAAAAAAATATATATTTTCATGATTTTATTTTTTTATTATTAATTTTTTACAAAAAAAAAATTTTTTTTGTAAAAAAAAGCAAAAAAAGCTTTTTTAAAAAATATAATTTTTTATTTAAGAAAAAATTGTGTTTTTTAAATATAAACATTTTTTTAAATAGCAAAACAAGATTTTTTTAAAGAAAAAAAATTATAAAAAAAAAACAAAATAGTTTTTTTTAATTGCAAAAAGATGTTTTTGAAAAAAAAATTTTTATAAAAAATAGCAATTTTTTTATTTTAAAAAATAATTTTTTTTATTCTAAAAAATAATTTTTTTATTCTATAAAACCCACTTTTTCCAGGACTGTAAGCCTTCGATTGATCCTGCTCGGCTGCCGCGAGCCGCTTTTCGTACAACGAGCGATTCGACGACGTAAGAGGACCCAGGGCGACACCTGACAACTTCAGTCGATGCTTCAATTGCCCGAGTGGAAGAGCCAGGATCTCGGCAGACACTTCGGCGACTTCGAGGTCCAATTCCTCCTCGATCGGTGGCGCTGATGGCTTTTTGGTCTGCCGAGGGATCGGTGTAGGTGGTTTTGGACTGGCTGCCTTCACAGGTGTTCGAGGAGTCTTTGCAGGGCTTTTTCTAGTCGCTGGGGTCTTTGCGGACGTGTTTTTCGTGGCTGGAGTCGTCGCAGCAGTGTTTTTTGACGGTGGTGGCTTTGAGGGGAGTTCTTGTGGTCGCTGGGGTCTTCGGCGTGGTTTTGGGCCTTGCAGGGCTGCGGGTAGCTGTCGGGGGCCGGGGCGTCGCGTTCGGGGACTTTGCAGGGCGTCTGGTGGTTACTGGAGCTCTGGGGGTCGCGTTCGGTGATTTAGCCGGGCTTCGAGTGGTTTTGGTCCGAATTGGAGACCTGCCCGGGCTCTTGGTCGTCCTCGCCGGACTCCTCGTCCCTCCGACGACCACCGGTGAGGTCCTCTTGTGCCTTCTCTGCGTCACGAAATTCCCATTCCTGGCCGGGGACTTTGATTTGCTCCTGCCGCGCTGCTGATGCTGATCATCGTCGTCACTGAGCCCCAGATTCTCAAACAGCCTGACAATATCCGCATCACTCGGTTTCCTGAATTCCGCCTTTACAACGCTGGATTTCTTCTTTACCGTCTTCCCAGCGTGTTTCAGACTCATGCACGACACCGGTCTCCTGCCCATCCCGGGAGCTTCCAGCGTGTCGTCCAGACACGGCCTGTCACCTGGTTCACCTGCACCCGTGCTCCGCCTCTGGATGGGATGATCCTTCGACCCGCGTCGCTTGAAAATCGACCCGAGAAAGGTTTTGAAAGTTGTCTTCTTGGCCACCGCCTTGTCGCTGCTTCCCATGTGCTGGAGGAGCACGCGACGGACTTTCCTGTCTTCTGCGAGGTCGATCGGCCGGTGACCGTCGTCGTCGATGGCCATGGCATTGGCGCCGAAGAGGAGCAGGAGCTGGGCCATGGCTAGGTTGCCCCAGGAGGCCGCGATGTGGAGGGGGGTGAGCTGCATGTCGGGCTCACGGTCGTTGGCGCTTCGCTCACCGGTCTCGAGGATGGTCTTGACTTTTTGGAGGGCTATGAAGCTGTCGGACCCGGAGAGGACGTGGAGGGGAAGCTGATCCACGATGTCTGGTGTTGGTGACATCGTGATGCTTCCTGAAGAGATTTTAGAAAAAAATTAACTTTTTTTAAATGAAAAAAAAAATATTTAAAAAAATAAAAAAATTATTTAAAAAAAAATAAAAAAATAATCTTTTTAAAAATAAAAAAAAATATTTTTCAGAACTTTAAATAAATTGTAAAAAAAATTTTTTTTTAAATATAAAAAATGTTTTTTTTTAAATTAAAAAAAATTATTTTTTTTAAATCTTAAATAAATTTCAATTAAATTTTTTATAGCATAAAAAATGCAAAAAATAATTTAGGTAACAGTCCAGAAAAAAAACTGGTAAAAAAATCCATCAAAAGCAAAACAACCAATTATTTATATGGCAACTAAAAAACCCGTTCGAAACAAACAAAATCAATCTATGACAACAATTTGACCCTTTCTGAATCTCCTGCACGGACAAATCCGCCTCGGACCACTTGCATCCCTCGGCGGTTTGGTGGCACAACTGAAGAGCAGTGAATCGGCCTGAAGCATGCATTCTGTCGGAGCCAGGGGATCGAGTACGGTTGTGAAACTGTCGACCTGGCAAGAGGATGAATTAAGTGTTTTGAGGATGAACTGAGCATCGTTGATTTTGGAGAAGAAAGATCGCTCGCAGACAAGACCACGTGAAGCACAGGCGTCTTGGCAGGAGGATCCTTGGTCGGCAAGTATTACGGTTGCGGCACTCCACGGAGGATAGGTGGGCTCGGCACAGTAGTTGTGCTTTGAGATGATGACGTCGACGCGCTCGAGCATGCCGATAAAGGAGAATTCGGTTGGGAGCAGGGGTTCGGGCTGGAAAAGGCTATTTTTTGAAAATAATCATATAAAAAACTTTTTAGGTATGAAAATACTTTTTTTTTGACAGATAATAAAAAAAATAGGTAAAACGTTGCTTTAGATTCACTGAATAACATTATTTAGTCAATAAAATGTTACGTTCGATGCGCTGTTTTTGATGAATAACAAAAAATATAGCTAAAATATTACTTCATGTCCGCTGAATAACATTTATTTGATCGTAAAATGTTACGTTTGGTGACGCTCTTTTTTGGAAATAACATTTTTATGATTCTAAAATGTTACTTCACGTGCGCTGAATAATATTGAAAGTTCCCTATTTTGTTATCTTTCAATGTTACTTGTAGCGCGGTTTTTTTGACAAAATAATCGTGTTTCATCATTTTTTTATTTTATAAAGCCAAAAAATTCCCCTCCCCCCAAAAACTGGCATTAGAATTTTTTCGCCGGCCGTGCCTTGCCATCGATCAAAAAAAAGGAACATACCTGCAAGTTCAAAGCTTTCTTATAAGCCTCGTCAAGAGCAGTCTGATTGAACACGTCCACAGTGATGACGTTTGGCTCGCCGATGAAGCGCTCCATATATGGATTTTGGCTATTTAGCTGCAAAAAATTTTTTTTTCAAAAATTTAAATAAATTGGAAAAAATAAAAAAATAATTTTTTTTAACGTACCTCTCTCAACGTCGGCTTTTCCTCGAAGAACTTGTAGGTCAGTCTCGATTTTGGGGGTTCAAATCGGTGATTAATGAAAATTGCCCCATTGGCGACTGCTTCGAGGGGTGCCGGGCCTTCCAGCGGAAATCCCAGACCAAGGAAGATTTTGGCACGCCGGAGAAGAGCGTGGAATTCCTTCCCGCCGAGGAGTCCATGATTGACAATGTCCTCACCGACGTCTTCCTTGTCAGCGACCGTCGCGTGAATTTTCGTGTACTTCGCCGCGGTCTCGAGTGGAATTCCAGAATCATTCCACATATAAACTTCCTTACCGTAAACCAGGGTGATGTTTTCTCTCTTTTCCACCTGGTCACCTGTCGGAGCGTCGAAGACTTCGACAACAAATCCGAGAAAGGTGTTGTCGTCCGTGTGGGGGTACATGGTGAGAAACTGACCCAACTGAAGACCAAATCCTCCCCAGGGATTTTTTTTCTTATTTCCAAGCTTCTTCCAGTGTTCTTTGAAGTAACCCATATGATTGAATTCCGCGTGGGTGCCAAAGCTGTCGAGGAGACGAACACGGCACATGGAATTCGCGTAGAAGACCTTCTGCTTGAAACGCATTTTTCGGAGTCCAATAATGTCGGTGAAGAGGAGGTCAAAGGAGTCATTGGGACACGGATACTTGGCAGTATGCCCGAAACGGGTGACGACGCTCGACGAAAAATGAGTGTATTCGGAGGCGATGATCAGGTTGTGCCCGAGGACGTGGAGAGAGGCGATGAGGTCCGCCCACTGAACGAGTTCACCGAGGGGACCACCGGAGGATGATTTTTCACCGAATTTGAGACCTGTTTCGCGGCTGAGGAAACCCATGTAAATTATTACCTAAAAATGACGAAAAATAAAAATTTGCTAAAACATTGGCACGAAAATTTTTATTTTCGACAAAAATAAGAAAAATGGCAAAAAAAATTATTTTTTGATAAAGAAAAATATGCAAACGAAATATTTTTTGACAAACACTGTCAAAAATCCTTTATTGCAAAAAAGGGGGCGCAAGGCTGTTTTGTTTTTGCTAAAAATGAAACTTGTTTTACATATTTATTTGAATAAAACAGTTTTTTTTTCAAAAAAAATTGTTCAAAAATTTTTTGTTTGACAAAAACGGACTTTTTTTTGTTTTAAAAATTATGAAAAATTATT
Organism: Turbatrix aceti; assembly: GCA_963969345.1. Lineage (NCBI taxonomy): Eukaryota > Metazoa > Nematoda > Chromadorea > Rhabditida > Panagrolaimidae > Turbatrix > Turbatrix aceti. Next base: position 1,723,635 of record OZ017769.1, on the reverse strand, counting down.
TTTTGGGATTAAAAATGGGCGTTCACAAAGATTTTGTCAGAAATAAACATAAAAATAGTTTTGTTTTGAAAAAAAATGGGTAAACAAATTTTTTGGTAAAATAGATTTAATTAAAAGAAAAATATTTTTTAGCTTAAAAAAAACACAACTCACAGTCAACCTCCTCCTCTCGAACAATTCCGGTGATCTGCTGATAAATTCATTCATCGAAGAACTCCAGTTTGCATACAGCCTCGAGATACGGCCCTTGATCCATTCGTAATTCGTAGGGTTGTCGCTCATGAGTGCAAAAAGCCGATCCAAGGCTTCGGGATGATTTCGAATAATCGGCGCGGCCCGGACGATTTCATCTGTCGTATTCGAGGGTTTAGGGCAGTGGTGCTCGACCCGTGATAGGTAGTCCACGATCGAACAGTCATCGCCATCCTGGATTCCGTGGGCGGCGTAGCAGGAATGACTCGTCCAAAACTGCCGTAACCAATCGATTTTTTCCTGGCATCGGGGATACAATGGGTTGCCGATAGCCCGTGCGTAACAGGGAGAGGGCGGCGCGGGAACCAATGCTGCAGCTGCGTCTGGAAAAAAATAAACAAACATTGAACATGTTTTTAAACGCGCGGAAAATGACTCACCGGGCGATGACGTCTCGAGAGCTGTAGTCCTCAGATAAACAACAAAAAGTGCAAAAATGTTAGCGGCAATTACAAATCCAAAAAGCCAACGCCGATGACGACGGCTGAGATAATGAGCAGCCATTTACAGTTGGTTGATGGTTTGCAAAAGAAATCACAAGATCGTGCACAAAAAAAACGACGACTTTGAAATGACGTTTACGGTGTAGGTAACTTTTCAGATGGTAACTCCAGCCCGGAAACTATGTGTTGCATTATGCACAACAGAATAATCGTAAACCGGTAGGAGTATACAGTCTACCATCGAAGAAGCATCGAAAGCTGGCTGAAGCACGAAATAACCATATGGTTTGGCATAAAAGCGCCATTTGAATTGTGTGCGTTCGACGCATTTTGCCAAAAGTTTAATTGTACACACAAAAAGTTGGAGAAACTGATTGAAACGATTCAAAACGGTTCATTTTCATCACAAAAGGATGAAAACGGAACAATTACGATCCATTACGATAGAACTGAATACGATAAGTAACTTTTTTTGCACGAATTTGTTATAACTTTTTTTTCGCGTTGAGAATCGTTTTTTTCTTACGTTCATGCTTTCTTTTTCAGTTTTCGCAGGATTTTCGTCCATGATCGTTTCTCGCCTTTCAAATGGCATCCTGTAGCTTTTGCACGAATCCTCCGTCTATCAAGATCGCAAAAACCAACAAACCAGCCTGTGTGCCGTGCTTTTTGTATTGGTTTGAGGAGGTGCGTCCCATTTTTTTATATAATTTTTTTTTATCAAAAAATTATTATTTTTGTTTTCCAGGACGTTCACGATGCAATCGTCAGAACGAAGATCTTCAATCGAGGCGAGAAGGTCGCGATTGGCGTCTCGGGTGGCAAGGATTCGACGGTGCTGGCACACACCATGAATATCCTCAACCAGCGTCACGATTATGGCCTCGAACTTTTTCTCGTCTGCATCGACGAGGGAATCGCCGGCTATCGCGATGCATCCATCCGCGAGGTGCATAAAAACGAGGAAGATCTGGGATTACCGCTCAAAATCGTGAGTTATAAGGATCTCTATGGCTGGACGATGGATGAAATTGTCAAGAAAATTGGATCCAAGAATAACTGCACTTTTTGTGGGGTTTTTAGGCGACAGGCGCTTGATCGGTGGGTTTTTTACGTTCAAAATTTGTTTTACGGTTTTATCGTGGTTTTTAGGGGTGCATCGAAGTTTGGGGCATACAAAGTCGTCACCGGTCACAACGCGGACGACGTCGCCGAAACAGTGCTCATGAACATCCTTCGAGGCGATCTGGCGAGACTCGAACGAACTGCGAGCTTTGTGACCGGCGCTGAGGGCGGGACAACGCGTGTCAAGCCTTTTAGGTATTCGTACCAAAAGGATATCGTCTTCTATGCTCATTTCAAGAAGCTCAATTACTTTTCCGTGGAGTGCACTTACTCGCCGAATGCTTATCGGGGACTTGTCAGGTTTGTTTTGGGTTTTTGGACGGAAAATGGTATATTGTAAAGTTTTTGGGGTTAAATTGAGGCAAAATTGATGATTTTCGTGTCGAAAGTTCAAAAACGTTACTTTTATAACGGTAGTAAGGTGTCAAAGTTGTTACTTTTAACGTTACTTCAATTACGGTATTTTTGACAAAAAATTGTTACTTTTGAAGTTACTTCAGTTACTGTATTTTTGAACCCAAATTGTTACTTTTGAAAATTATTACTACAATGCTACTTTTTTTTGTCATTTTGGTGTAAAAATGTCATAAATTTTTGTGTTTTTGAACGTTTTCAACCTCTTTTTTCAGAAACCACCTCAAAGCCATCGAAAGAATATCCCCAGCCGCGATTATGGCAATTGTTCGATCGGGAGAAGACTTTGCGGTATCCAGCGATGCTCCGACGTCTGCAAATACCCCAATTCAGAGTGAATGCATCAAATGCGGGTATGTCAGTAGCCAGGATCTCTGCCAGGCCTGTCGTCTGCTGTCTGGTCTCAATTCCGGTGATACGTCCATTGGCATCGTCAAGAAGACGAAAAAGGGAGCTGTGACTTCTTCGAATTCTTCGGTGACGGCTCCAGATGAGAATGGCGGATGCGGTGGCGGAGGTGGAGATTGTCTGTGCAACGACAAGGATTTGAAGGCTGTGGCTGAATTTTGATTGTTGATTTTTGGTGATGAATGAAGAATTTTACGGTTTTTGAGTTTTACGGGGTTTTTATGCGTTTTTGGCGCAAAAAGTTACTTTTTTTGTTGTTTTGAGTGTTTTTAAGGTTTTTAGCGTTTTTTGAAGGTTTTTTGCAATGTCAACCAAGCTCTGCCCGCCCTGTGGCATCCAGGTCTCAGTCAAGCTCTGGACAGCCCACGTCACAGGCCGAAAGCACAAAATCAAGGTTTCCGAAGCGAAGAAAGCGGCGCCTGCCGAAAAAAGACCATCAACGGCGCTGAATGATCATCCGGGTGCCAAGAAGCCGAGAATTGACGCTTCTGCCGCCGGCGAAGAATCCGGAGCGACGACTTCGGCACCAGCAGTCGTCAACGAATTCCAGTTCATTCCAAGTGGGTTTTTTGACAACGCAGAGAAGGACAACAGGTCAACGGACACCCAAGCAAAGCAAAAAGCCTTTGACGATGAATACGCCAAACTCATGAATGAGATTTCCGCTGCTGAACAGGCTGCAACCGCTGTCGAGGATGCTGATGTGGGTTTTTTGATTAAAAAATTTTTTTTGATGTATACGTGAAAATTTTCAGACCGAAACCTTCAACCACGAACGCCAACTCGAAGACATCGACGAGACAATGGGATACTGGAAATCCCTAAATGAGCTTGAAAAGCGAAAAGAAGAGATCGACCGGCTACGACAGGCTGCTGCTGAAGCCCGGGCCCGAGGCATCGAAGGTGACGAAGCGGAGGACGCAGATGCCGACGACGACGACGAAGGCGAGGAAATCGATGTCTCACTCGACGGCGACAACTGGCGGAGTAGAGGTATCTGAACTTGTAAAAAATACTAACGTTGAAAATAATGTGACGATCATTGAAACTTGAAACAAGTCGAGTTTATAAAAGAAAAACTTTTTTGACATCAATTCAGTTATACATAATTTGTGGCAACGAATAAAACAAACAAAAAATGTATCGAAACTCAAAAGTCACGATAATTGTTGAAAAATATCGTAATATTTATTTTTTGTTTTTAAAAATAACACATTTGCGTCAAAAAAAATTAAGTGCACATGAAGTAACAAAATAAGCGTAGGAAAAACGTTATTCGGCAAAAACAGCGCCTAAAACGTAACAAAATAAGAAACATTTAATGTTATCCAGCGGACGTAACGTAATATTTTAGTGAATAAAAGTTGTTACTTCCCAAAAACAAGGCCTAAAAAGTAACGTTTTAGCGATAAAAAATGTTATTCGACGAATATTTAGATTACGATGTTTTTCAACTTTTATCAGAACTTTTATGTTCAGATTTTTCCACATTTTTTGAATTCCCCTTTATTCATTTATTACGAGATTCAACGAGTTTTTCGTAGTCGATGATAAACTGATTGTACTTGGCACGCATGTCGTCGGTACCAGTACGATACTTCTCGAGTAGGTAGAACAACAGGATACGGTGAACGTAGATGTATTGCTGAAAAAAAGCGTATTATAAAATTTAAAAAAAATATTAAAGTTTACGGCTTCGTTTTGGATACTGTATGGACGATAGTTGCGGAGAGCCTTCAGAATAGCATCCATGGCCTCGCAATCCTTGCCGGCCTGGAGACGCTCTAGGATAAATTCGATCGCAACAATGGATCCCGTACGCCCGATTCCCGCCGAGCAGTGAACAATAATGGGCTTCTTCGATCCACGAACCCTCGAGAGCAGAGACGTAGCCGTGAAGCTGATGGGGGGAACGCCGTGATCGGGCCAGTCTACCCAGTGGTAGTGGCGTACGCCAAATGCCTTGGGCTTGCCATTCTCCGTCCACTTGAGGGTGAGGTCAAAGCGTACGATGGACGTATCCTCGACGTCTACCAGTCCCATGTTTATGACCTCGATGTCACCGTATACTTTGGTTTCACCGGGGACATCTGGCCAGTACGCAGCGCATTTTGGCACGTTTTGTTCCCGAATGTTGCAGAGCATGATAATGTTTTCGGATTCTTCTTGGATTACCATGTGCCAAAAGTCGACTACTGTATTGTCGGATGGGCCTTGGGTGCAGATGAAGCGTTTTTCACTGATTGGGGTTGCTACCTGGAAAAAAATAATTTTCTCGTGCTACGGTAGTTTATGTTTACGGTAACGGCATGGAAAACCATTGTGCAACACATAAACCGTCCCAACGAATGATTTTCGTGTCCTATCGAATGCAAAATGTGTTTTGTGGCAAAAAAAAGCGGCAGTCCTGGGAAAGAAAACGGACCTGGAGGTGCCACCTTCCAGGCCCGTGCGCGCTCGCCGCGGCAGCGACACGGTGAGGTGCAAATCAAAGCTATCGCAGCACCACGAAAGGCGTGAAGCAAACGATGCGATGGGCTGAACAATCAATATTTTCGATGTACAGTCTTTGGCATGTGTCTTTGGCATTTAGAAAAACTTATAATTCCTCTTATGTTGGCGCCATTTTTTTTTTACAACAAAACACATTTTGCATTCGATAGGACACAAAAATCATTCGTTGGGACAGTTTTGTGTTGCACAATGGTTTTCCATGCTCAATTCAGCGTTATCGAGGCATGGCTGAAGCGTCTTCTATGTGGTACAGAAAGTTGGATATGCAGTTCTTTTGAATGCGCGCCGGACAGATATCCGTATGGGAGCATGCATTATGGGCAACAAATGCACAGCGTGCGCATTTTCAAGGGGCATGCAAAACGGTTATCAAATGATTTCTCCTCTTTGAACGATCTTTGGCTATCAAGCTCTTTTCCTATGTGTTGAAAGCAAGGTAACGGACAACTCAATACAGGCTTTTAGCTAATGGCCTGTGAATTGGGCATTTACGCATTTTTGCCAACTTGCACTTCGAAAAACTGCTATATTGCTAAAAATTAATATTTTTTCACAAACTGCTGTTCGTTGCAAAATTCAAGACATGCTCGATTCATTGATATAAATATCACATATTTCGATTAAAAACTGATTTTACCCCATGCTACTAAAGTTAACACACACTGCGCATGCGCGTACACTTTTCCAGGCTCAAAAATAAGGTTAAAGTTGCATCCTGTGTAACGGCAGTATCAAGTACGGTAGTTTTTTACAGTACCTACCGTAAACAGTCCTACCACAACTGTTACGGTAGTTTATGTTGACTACCGTAACTTTTACGGTAGTTTACAATAACTACCGTAACTGTTACTGTAGTTTACAATAACTACCGTAATTTTTACGATAGTTTCTGCTACTGTTTTACCGTAACGGTTACGGTAGTTTACTGTAACTAACAAAACTTTTACGTAACGGTAGCTATAGTAACATGGTTACGGTAGTTTACGACAACTTACGTAATTGGCATGAATGAAGTCATTCTTGTCCCCAGGCCACTTGAGCACGACGCGGTGTTGGTCCTGACACGGGACATCCTTGTACCGGGAGCGTCCAAATTCGTAGTTAGCCTCGAAAGCTTGTGTCGTCATGTTTGGAGGTGCGTATCGCTTCAGCGACAGAAATTCCTCAGCCAGACCCTGCACTTTGGTATCGAGCGTACGACAGATCCACTTGACGACAACGGCACGAGAATTGGAAGCGCACCTGCCAACGTTGTTATTGGCTGGAGGGGGTGGTGCGGCTACCGGTGCTGCGCGGCTCGTAGATGAGGGATTGCTATCCTTGACTAGCATAGACTTGGATCTTGCGGTCCCGGTCCCGGTCCCAGTCTCCTCGATATCCAGGGTAGGCTGGCGTTTTGCTTTTCGCGTCCTTCTTTTCAAATTTTGTTTGGCCCACACCATCACTGTCGACTATGAGAATGAAGGATGGATGTCGAGATAACAGTCAGCCAAGTGAATCAGTGAATGCTTTGTCGGCTTTTGTTCTTGCTACAATGTTAATTAAAACATGGGAAGAGGGAAATTTGCGTATTCTATCTGGATGCCATGGATGGATTTTGAGGGTGCGTTGTAACAATAGTTTGTTTGGGAAATTTTATTCGCTAGAAAAAACACGGTTTTTCGTTGCAGGAGGATCGCGTGCGGTCCAAGCAAATTCCAACTAAGCCGAGGATGGCCTAATTTTTGTCCGTTTCATATTTTAATCAGAATTCTGATATCAAAAAACATTCAAAAATTCAAATTCAAATCCGAATTCAAAAACATTGGATCCCAAAACGTGTTTGGCAAAGCGTCCCCAAGCGCACGTATTTTTTTCACTTTCACTTTCCCTGCAGGTTGCCTCTCTTCTCCTTCACTCGTCGACCAGACAGCAGTCATCATTTTTTTATTTATCCATCCCACTTTCCTTGTTTTTGATTTGATATCGGGCCTGTCTGGTTATTTGAATTCTCACCACTAGAACCGTTCATGTCAACACCGCTAGGCGACGTCATTCCAATGGAGACGGATGCTGCCGTGCTTCCCCCGGCGACTGAATCGCCTTCTGCCTCCATTGTGGCCGATTCGGCGTCTCCCCCGGCGGTTGAAATTGATTTCTCGACCGTTGAGGCCAACATCCCACAGCCTAGGGATCTGGTCTACAAGGATGAGTGTCTCTACTGCTTTTACACCGGTTTTCACGACGGTAAACGCTTTTTTTCGCCATTTTTGGATAATTTTTGAAATATCCTTTTAGGCGGCCTGCTGATTAGTCTGAAATCGTTTCTCGCGGTTTGCCCGCGTCATGCCGAGTTGCTCGTGTCACACGAGGGAAATCGCGGGTTTCTGAACGTCAAGAAGGTCAAAATCGTCAACGAGCCGGAAGAACCGAAGGATAAGGTGGGTTTTTATGGTGTTTTTGCGTTTTTTTGGTGAACAAGTTTCAAAATTTTTACTTTTGGCCTAAATTTCGACATTGAGCCGTGTTTTTGGAGTTTGGCCTAAATGTTTTCGTTTTTTTTGTTGTTTTTGATGGAAAGTATTTTTCAGGCCTAAATTTTGAGTTTTGTTTTATTTTTTTTGTTACTTTTAAATTTTTTTCCTTTTTTTTCTGTGCTTGAAAAATGCGGCAAAGTCGTTATATTGCCGCGTTTTTGCCTATAAGTTTTCATTTTTTATGAATTTTTCATTAGAACCCAAATTTTGTCAAATTTCGGCATTTTTTTGTTTTTTCCATAAAAAACATTATTTTTTATTTACTTTGTTACTTTTTTAAATGATTTTTTAGGCCAAAAACTTCTTAGTTTTTGTCTCAAAAAATGTTCATCTTATCGTAATTGATGAGTGTGTCCTAAAATTTTAATTTTTACTAAATTTGTCACGAGATTTTATTTTGGCATTTTTGGGGGTTTGGCCTAAAAATTCTTTTTTTTGTCAATTTTTTTCATTTCGCCATAATTTATCTGTTATTTTTATAAAAATTCACTTTTTCAGATCCAAAAACTCTCGATCAAGTTGGATATGGAAAGCGAGACCCAGGAATACCAGTTTGTTGTCTATCCCAAGCTGTCCGAATCTCTGCCCATCGACTCCCCCGCCTTGCCTTCCCCGATTGCAGCCGCTTCCCGGGCCATCATCAACCACACGAGCGCTGCCGTCCAGCAACGCCTCGAGGCAGGCGTCAGCGAGTGGGACGGCGAGAAGCGGGTCATCTCGCCCTCCGCCGAAGACCTCCACCAGCTCCAGACCGGCCATCGCGTCCCGTACACCGGCTGGCGATGCGAAGAGCCCGGATGCGGTCTCACAGAGAATCTCTGGCTCAACCTCTCAGACGGCGTCATCATGTGCGGACGCTCGCAGGTCATTCAGCGGGGCGCCGATCTCCTGAATCTTCCTGGATGCGGTCATGCGAAGTTGCACTACGAAAAGACCCATTTTCCGCTCGCTGTCAAGCTCGGCACTGTGACGAAGGATGGCGATGGAGATGTCTACGACTACTCGCTGGGCGATGCCGTCGTCGATCCGTACCTGGAGAGGCATCTTCTCCACTTCGGATTAGAGGTCGAGAAGATGGAAAAAACGGAGCAGTCCACGCTGGAGATGGAACTGGACCTGAATCAGAAGTGGGAGTGGTCCAGGTGCACGGAGGACGGCGTAAGTCTCGAGTCCGTCTATGGTCCTGGCTTCACGGGCATCATCAATATTGGATCGTCGTGCTACTTCAATTCTATCCTCCAGGTTGGTCGTAAAATTTTTTTTTGTTTAAAAATTGTTGTTTTTTAAGTGCACATGTTTGCGTCGAGTTCGCTTTCAACCGACCACCTGGTGCCATTAATCATTTTTTATGTTTAAAAATTGTCATTTCTACATAACAAAACTTACTTTATTGATTTTACTTTTTTTTTGCAAAAATTTTAGTTTTTCATAAAAAAACAGCACGTCCTGTCAAAAAAAAATTTTTCTTTCATTATTACCCCAAAAATAAAAATTTGGCTAAATGTCAAAGCTTTGATCCGAAAATAATACCGTAATTAAAGTTGTTTCAAAAAGCAGCAATTTGAATTACAAATTACGGTAATGTAAGCAGCATTTTTCAACTTTTAGCTCAAAAATATTGTAGTTATCTTTGACCCAATGTAAATATTCATTTTTTATATTTTTCCAGGTCCTCTACATCACCCCAGACTTTCGAAAAGTCTACGCGGACTCGGCAGCCAAGCTATTGTCTGCCAAACCGCCGTCTGTCATTTCGAATGACTTCAACGCGCAGACTGCCAAGGTTTTTGCCGCCCTTGCTTCGGGTGATTATTCCAAGGCTGACAATACGGTGGAAAATGGATTCAAACCAACGCAATTCCGACGAGTCGTTGGACAGAATCACGTTGAGTTTTCCACCGCCAAGCAACAGGACGCTGAAGAGTATATCCGGTTTGTTTTTGGACAATACGTTTTTTTTTATTTTTTCGTGCACAAATTTTATACAATAGTTTTCCTAAAAAACAATACATTATTAAAAAAAAAAATTATAATGTAAAAATTTACTTGGAAAAAATCGTAATTGAAGTCGTTTGTAGCGTTTTTCAACTTGGTCTACGCCAATTATCATTTTCGATCCAATTTGAATTTTTATGAAATTTCTAATTACAAGTTTTCGTTATCGTCGAGTAACTTTTTTTTTTAAATTTTTTAGATACTTTTTCGAAAAAGTCGACACCCTGGTCGAAGGCCCGATCAACCCGGTCGATGCGTTCCGCTTCAAGTTCGAAACCCGTCTCTGCGACGGCTGCTCAGGTGCGGTGAGGTATTCCGAGCGCGAGGACGTCATCCTGCCCGTCATCGTGCCCCTCGACGCTGCCATTGAGGCGACGACCGAAGGCGACACCGGCCAGCGCAAGGTCATTTCCCTCGACCGGTGTCTCGAAAATGCCTTCAGCGAAGAAGTCATCGAGGGCTTCAAATCGCCTGTTACCGGAGAAGTCGGGGTTGCCCGGACCAAAATTGCTTTCAAGACGTTCCCCGATTTTTTGGTTATCCAAATCAAGGTTGGTAATTTGTTTTTTAGGAATTTTTTGGAGTCTACAATGTTTTTAGCGATTTGCCATGGAAATGAACGGCTCGCTGAAAAAGCTTGACATTGATATTCTTCTCGACGAAATCGTCAACCTTGAGCAGTTTGCCGGCAAAGGACCTCAGCCGAACGAAACAATCCTGCCCGAAGACGTCAACGAACAAATTGGACCCTTTGTCAGCCAGGAATTCGTCAACATGGTGAGTCGAATAGTTTTTATGAAGAAAAAATGATGCCGTATGTAAAATTTACGGTGAATGTACGAAAAACAGCGTATTTTTTTTACGTCTGCAAAAAAAAGTAACATTTTTGCGTTAAAAAAAGTCGAAAAAATATTATTCGGCAAAAACCGCGCCTCAAAAAGTAACAAAATAGGGGGCAAAAAATGTTATGCAGCGCACGTAACGTAATATTTTAGTGAAGAAAAATTGTTATTTTCAAAAAATAGCGCCTGAAAAGTAACATTTTAGCGATAAAAAATGTTATTCAACGCACATGGAGTAACATTTGATAACCAAACTTTATAATTTCGCTAAATTTACCCAAAAAATTTTCATTTTTATAAATTTCAAATTTAAAAATTGTGGTACAAAACTTATAAATTTTCAGTTTTTCAACAAAACTAGTTCAGTTAGTCCGAATTCAAAATTTCAGATCGTAGAAATGGGATTCTCAGAAACGGTAGCGAGAAAGGCAGTCTACTTGACGAAAAACTTGAACGCCGAAACAGCCCTCGATTGGGTGATGAATCACATGGGCGACAGCGACTTCGAAAGCCCCCATCCAGATCTCGTGAAGAAAGCTTCGACCGGCGACGGTTCTTCCGGCACTCCCCCGGAAAACCCGAACATCGAGACGCTCGTTTCCTTCGGTTTCACCAGTCGTCAGGCGAGCTATGCCCTCAAACAAACCGGGGGAGACGTCAACGCGGCCGCTGAATGGCTCTTCTCCAACGGCGACAACGTCCCCGACGAAGACGAGCCCCCGGCGGCATCCCAACCCCAGCCTCCCGTCAACAACCCCGGCAAAGGCTTCCGCAACGGTCAGGGACGGTACCGGCTTCGAGCGCTCATCAGTCACATGGGATCGTCTCCGCACTCGGGTCACTACGTTGCCCACATCCGACACGGCGATACGTGGTACCTGTTCAACGACGAGAAAGTCGCCATCTCTCAGAATCCCCCTATCTCTCTGGGTTACCTCTACGTCCTCGAGCGCTGTGCTGATAGTGGGGAGTCGTGAGAGTTTGTTTGTGAGGCGTATGAGTTTCATGCTTGTTTTTTTTGTCGTTTTTGCATTCAACCTGTGATTGTGTATTTTATGGAATAATAATGTGAGTTTAATCGGGTTGGATTTTTTTGGGGGTTTTCGGATGTTTTTTTGGATTTTTTGACATTGCGTTTATTTAAGCGGTAAGCCAATTTTGAAAATAAGCGGGTCGCTAATTTTTAATCCGCTTATTTTCGAAATTTGCTATTTTTTAAGCGAACTAAAAATAGTGCGTGAGTTTGAACTTGCAAAAATGTTTTTTATTGGGTTTTTTGGTCGGTTCGCTTATATAAGCGGTTCGCCAATTCTCAAAATAAGCAGATCGCTCATAAGCGGCGTTACTAAATCTTGATTTTCAGAATGTTTTTTGACATTATGTAATTCTCTGCAATCAATACAAACAGAAGAAAAAAAGTGAGTGATACAAAAAATATTGTTACGGTAGGGAGGAAGAGCTGCCTACCTGGCGCTGCCGTCTGTCTAATCCGGTATCGTCTAATCCAGCGAGCACTGCGCTCTGCCGCGTAAAACAAAAACAGGAGTGGCCAAGAAGAAGGCAGCAACAAAGCAGGTGGTCGGTCGTAGTGGTAGCTGCGCAGCCTGCCTCGGTTGCTGCCAGCGCTCACCTGTAGATAGCAAGCAGTATACGATCCTCAACCGTGTGCCAAGACCGAGGACGGGGCGGGAACGTCTTGGGATGATTGACCCTTCCTTCCCCTGTTACAGATTGACCGACGACCGTATTACCGGGGTCAATTATACGGATTTTTGTTTCAAGGGGGTAATATTGCGATTATTTTTATTTTTACCGGATGAATGTCTGATTTTGGATTTTTTTGAGTAAAGTGTTTTGTAATGATGACAAATCCTAAAAAAACAATTTTTCGAAAAAATTTTGATCTAAAAAAATTACCGTATAGGATGCAGGTCCAAAAATAAAAAAAGGATACGGTAGTTGGATACGGTAGTCCATGCGCGCTATTGTATTTTTACGGTAATTACGGTAATCTGAATTCAATTTTTTACGCTTAAAAAATCATTTTTCTCAATTTGAAAATTTTTTATCTATCAGAAAAAAATCATTGATGAATGTGAAATTTATTCAATGGTTGTCAAGTGTCCCCACATAATGGGAGACGTCTTGTACGCATCCCTTTATTGTTCCAATACTTTTTGTTTTTTTTCATGAAACACAAAAAATATTCGTGATTGACGTTTTTTTCTCCCCACTGGAAAAAAGCCTCACGGAATGTCGCATGTTGAAGAGCACGAGCGAAGAGTCGGCCGATCCGATCGCTTCGAGACCAAGTCTACCTGGACGTCTGCGTGATGACTGATCCCTTCGACCTGCCGTCCTTCGCCGATGACCCGGGCCTGTTCGCCTACTACCACACGTCCGGCTTCGGCGCGTGGCCCCCCCACGTGGGCTACGATCACAACCACAACCCCCACCCCAGCCAGCACCACGTGCAGGCGGCCGCGACCGCAGCTGCCCAGGTGACAGCCGCGGCGGTGGGCTGCGGAAATCCGCCGTCCGCGTCGCATCATCACGTCCACCTCCACGCTTTCATTGACCCCACTCCACTCCAGTCCTGGCCCCCGGCTCCGCCTCCCGCCCCGGCTCCGGCCAGCACGGCGTATTCTACCCTACCCATGCAGGTGCAGGTACAGGTGCCACAGCAAAATGGCGCACCACCCCTGGCGTTGGCATCTATGAGGAACTCTGTACAGAAGGCGTCGACGTCCATGGAGCAGAACACCGGCAGGAGCAACGGCAAGGGCCCTGCAAAGGTGTTCACCTGTCTGAGCTGTGGTAAGCAGTACTGCAGGAAGAGCACGCTCAAGACGCACGTCAAGCATCACCTCGGGGATCGGCCGTTTATTTGTAAGGTTCGTGAGTTTTGTGCGTGAAAAAACTTTTTTTTATTACGATAGATTGGTTTAAACGAGTTTTACCTGAAGGACATTGCATTTTTTTTGGCACGCGAAAAAATCTTTTTCTATTATCATAAACAAAAAACTTTTTGAAAATGTGTAACAAATGCGAAAACAAAGAGGTCTCGACTGGAAGGTTTTGAATTGAAAAAAGCGCGGTTTTCCGAGTTTTCGTGGCGAGAAAATCAAAAACCGCAAATAAAAAAAACGATTTTTGTGGCGAGTGATTTTTTTCTGGTTTTTGTGGGAAAAAAACCGTAAAACCATTGATTTAGAAAATTGCGATTTTCGTGGCGGGAAAATGCAAAATCAAATCACGAATTTTTTTAAATAAAAAAACGCGGGTTTCGGGGCGGGAGTCTTCATTTTTCAATAATTACAGATTTTTTTTAAATTTTTTTGTCATAAAAAAAAAATTTTTTTTTGAAAAATATCGACCAGATTTTTGAGCAGCCATGCATGAGGAGATTTTTGAAGTCTTCTTCTGTGAGTCACGTTAAAATTCTGAAATCTAATGTCTTGAGCAGCTGAATACGATTAGGACAAAATTGGGGAGAACGAATTTAATTTGCAACTTAAAACTGTTTTTTTTGACAGACTTCTATGACTTCATTTTCATCACGACCTGTCCGGTCCAGCCAGGTGAAAACGTCATGACCCATACCAGGATCTGTGTCTATCTTTATCCCCATCCCAAACGTCATATCCAAAAATGGCATTGTAGTCAGGCATTTTTTTCAGACGTGTGGCAAGGCTTTTAGCCAAGCAGCAAATCTGACTGCCCATTACCGCGTTCACACCGGTGAGAAGCCATTTTCGTGTTCCGTATGCTCGAGACTATTTTCACAGTCGTCATCGTTGGTTACGCATACACGGTAACTCTTTAGAAAAAATTTTTTTGGTCTATTTCAATTTTTTTTAATTTTTTAGGACCCACACAGGTGAACGACCCTACTCGTGTCCAAGCTGTGATAAACGGTTTACGGATAGCAGCACGCTGACCAAGCACATGCGCACCCACACCGGGCAGAAGCCATACGGGTGCCCGATGTGCATGATGCGATTCTCGCAGTCGGGAAAGTGAGTTTGAGGAGGCAAAGCTGGAAGCCATAAAACAAGATTTATAAATCAATAAAATTTTATTTCAGCCTTCATCGACACCTCAAAACTCACAAGACGTCGTTGTAGCGGTGGTAGTGGAGCTACCACTACACTACCATTTATTTGTCATTTGTCTTCATAATCTCCTCTGTCTTGATTGTGACGCAATGAATACGGTACAAAAACAGTGTGGTGGATGAGGGGATGAAAATGTGTATATGTATTTAGTTAGAGCAGTAAATGTTTAAAAAAAAGTAAAAAAAATTTGTCTGATAAATTTTCCTGAAAACAAAAATGTTGAAAACCCAGAAATCATGGATGATCGAACGTTCGCGAACAAATCAGATTTTTTCTGTTCGTGTTCGTTCCCGAACAGATTTTTCTTAAATTTATTTGTTCGCGAACAAAGTCCAATTCATGTTCGCTCGATGTATCGAACAAAATTGCTATCAAAAAGCTCATGTTCGTCCACGAACAAAAAAAAACTATTCGCCCCTCCCAGCCAGAAATGTAATAAATATTTAGTATCTCACGGCTGCAATTTTTTTTTCATATTTCAGAAAATACATCAAATAAACTGACAAAACGCAGGTTAGTGAGATCGTAAAAAAAATATTATCAAAAAATTTTCCAACATGGAAGATCACGCCCGATCGTAAAAAAAACAAGCCAACAACCGTAATCTTCTTTTTCATGCCGTCGAAGTGACAAAGGGTACGATGCGTAGCCAGACGCTGCAATCCGAGGCATCGGTGTCTTCCTCGGCAGACAAAGGAGACGGAACTTCGCGGCATCGCTTGACATGAATTTCGTTTTCGACGACTCGTCTCTTGACTGCCAGCTCCGCGTCTGGGAGTTCAAAACTGTCACTGTAAAAAAGAAATAAATGTGAAATGAAAAAAGGGGAAAAAACAAACTCCTCTTCGACGTCCTCGGCTTCGGCGGCGTTTAGGAGGGGCTCCGAGACGCGAGCAAAGACAAACATTCGCAAGTCCGGGGCTTGGGGGGCTTCCTGGGAGCTGAACATGTTCTGTAGCGCCATCCAGACTGTTCTCATCTCGCTGAAACATTTTGATAAGAATAAAAAGAAAAAACGGTCGTAAAAGCAAAAAAAAACGAAATTAGGTAAAAAATGACCATTGTTACTTGTGGATACGATACATTGAAAACACCGATGTAAAAATTACGGTAATATTTTGGACAGAAAAATAACAAAACTCCTGTAACGAAAACTTCTAGGAAAAAAAGTAACAAAAGTTACGATACGTTTTGGGCGGAAGAGTAACAAAAATCCCAACACGAAAAATTTTAGACAGATAAGTAACATTTTTTTCTTTTTCAACAAATCGTTACTTTCCAGTTTTTTAATCGAATTTGACGATTTGATTTTGTTCATAGTCCATTTTTTGCACCTAACTAGGTATTATAACCTAAAAAAACTCACGCTGGTTCCAAAACCTGACACGCAGGACCACATCCCTGATCCAGGGATCCCGTGTGTTCCTCGCAAAAATGAACCGGAATACGATAGATCTCCCTCGCCAAGTAGGGCGTCGGTCCGAGGATGACGACGACTTCGCGGAGTACCCGCACGTTGCAGGCCTTGAAAACCAGTCTCAAGCTGTTGCAAATCTGTAAGCGAGCCGTCAAAAGATATAAAACCCACTAAAAACGACAAAGAACAAAGACCAACCTTGTTGTACTGTTGAACAAATTTTGAATCAGGATCCAACTGCATGAGGTGAGATATGGGTTCGGGGATGATATTTCGCTGGTACATGAGTGATTGGACGACGATATCAACGACCTGGGACATGGAATGGATGCAAAGGCATCGGCACAGCGAGATCGTTGCCATTGTGGATGAAGGAAATCAGAAAGTGGGAATAAATACGAGTCGAACACAATCGACAAAGGTAATGAGCAAACAAAAAAGACGATCGGCGCGAAAAGCGTGGTAAAAAAAGCCGCACGCGAATGTGTTTGAATTTTTTTGCTGCGTTTTTCCAGTCAGGAATCGTCGATTGTTTGAAATGTTTTCTTTACCCTTTTTTTTCATATATTTTTTGATTCTGTAGATTTGGCTTCTGGAAGGATTTTGATAAAAATTTATGCCACTGTTATTTAAATTTAAACTTAAATTTGCAATTTGGTTAAGATGTTTGAGAATTTTTGACTTCCAACGATTTTTGTTATTTATTTATTTCTGTGTTTTTTTTTGCATTTTGCGTTAACTTTTTTCGTTGTTTTACCAAACAAAATTTTTTTTACGATGGTTCAAAATTTTTGACTTCCAACCTTTAATTTTGTTCCTCGCCCGTGATTTAAAAAAATGCAGAGGGTGGATAATTGTTCTTCCCGAACATGTTTTTTTTCAGAAAACCATCACAAACCGGTTGTAATTTTTTTTCACGCACAACGATGACGTTGTTGATGTTAACACAATTTTCAGTTCGTCAGTCGAACTCATAACGTGGAGCCTGCACCTGTGGTTTTTCAATTTTTTCAATTTTCTTTGATGTCACATTTTTTTAATTAGAACAACGACACCTTCTTTTTTTTTGCAAGGTAAGGGTAGGAAGGGATGAGAGAGGATAAACTGCAGAATATCCCCTTTTCTGCTGTCGGCGTAGATTTTTCTCATCCCACATTTATTTCTTTGCTTTCGATGTGGTTTTTTGCTTTTCTGCAGACCTCACATCAGAGACCAGTGTGTGTTTTTTTTCTGATAACGGTGAAAACGATACATTTGTCAAAGTCAACGGAACGTTTGTTTATGTATTTACATTTCGTCTTTTTTTTGTGGAGTCATTGATTTTGGGGTTGAACTGACTGGCGACTGATTCATCCGATTCGACGAGTCATCGACTTTTTGTTACACGTTAGTTAGTCACGCCTTTTCTTTTCCTATTTTTTTTGTCTGTCGGCAGCAAAAATGTTCTTTTTGAAACAAAAAAAAAATCATTTTCGCTTTTCAACGTTCAAAACCGCAGCCAACTCAACCGCCGCGATCGATCGATGGATGATGGACAACGTAAACCTACTCTTCCGTGATTTGGATCAACAAAGAAAAAGAAAAGCAGACAGCCAGCCACCCGTTATTTCACCCACCAAGCGAACGAATGCGAACAATTGCAATTATGTACAATTGTAAATCCTGCTTTGGCGATGAACTTTTACTCTTGACACGAAAAAAAGTCCAGCTGGTTTACAAGAAGAAAGAACCTGCTTTTGTTTTGTTTATTTCTTATGCGTCATGTACAACATCGAAAATCGTAACTCAACTTGCTGTGTCATGAGTTTTTTTTATCTTGACGCCTTTTTTTGCGTTATCGTTACTTTTTTGTATTTATCTATTTTTTTTGTCTGTTTTATTAGTTTGGTTTGCATGTTGCATGCAACGTTGTTTTTTTGCTCACCTGCGTGTATGTGTTGAACTTTGTTGTCCAATCTGTCGAAGAAAAGGTGTGTCACGTCATGTTTTTTCGTTTTCGTTTGCGTCAGTGAAGGTTCAAATTCTGCTTGACTGAATTTTTTTTTTCTGATTTGTGTCAATTAAACAATCTCGCTTGAGAGTCATAAGACTCGTTTTTGGCACTTTCAAAACATCTGTGTTGATTGTGTTTCAACGAATTTTGTCTACACCGCGTATAAAAATAAATCGATCGTGCATACGAATTGAAACAGGTGTTTGACAAAGGTTTTTTGTTTGTTTTTTTTAGTTCAACACGGGATGAGTCATTCCCCTCCACCGCCGTACTCCGAGCAGGACAGCTACCCAGTCAAAGCGCCGTTGCAGGAGGCTTCGGCGCCTCCGCTGGCGAACAATGGCATGCCTCCGCCACCCGTGCCCCCGCCACCTTCTCATCCGGCTCCTGCGTATTCCGCGCCGCTCCCAGGACCTCTTCCCCCAACTTCGGTGTCGTCAACGACGACTACGATCACCGTTTCCCCAGTCGTCATCCAAACTCCTCTCTTTGGGGCTTTTCCAGTCGAGACCGACTGCCGATATTGCCAGGTTTGATTTTTTCCATTTTTTGGATTATTTTTTTTTATAAAAAATGCATTTTTAGGCCCACATCGTGACGCACACAAAAAAAGTTGCCGGAGCGCTGCCATGGATCGTGATGGGCATCTGCTTCGTGCTGGGATTCTTCCTCATCATCCCGTGGTGCATCTGTTGCATACCCTTCTGCATCGATTCCTTCCTCGACGTCCTACACACCTGTCCGTCGTGCAAGCGGACACTTGGTCGGTTTTCGCGAATTTGATTATAAGTTATCCATCCGTCCTTCCCTCCTTTCTCCCCTCGTGTAATATTTTTCATCCCTTCGGCATAAGGCTTGATTGTCGTCGAGGACTTCACTTTGACGTCATCCACCACCACCACCTTCCCCAGCACTATCATCTTC
Source organism: Turbatrix aceti (assembly GCA_963969345.1). Classification (NCBI taxonomy): domain Eukaryota; kingdom Metazoa; phylum Nematoda; class Chromadorea; order Rhabditida; family Panagrolaimidae; genus Turbatrix; species Turbatrix aceti. The sequence goes on along the minus strand of OZ017769.1, from coordinate 1,704,674 downwards.
GACTTGTCACTCACTCAATCAATAATACCCTTCTGTAAATTTGATCACGGTTCAATACTTTTGCATGAATGAATGAATGAATAAATTTGGTTTTTTTTATTAGATTTTGACGTATACTTTTTTTGTTATAATGTTTATTTATTTGCAAAGCGAAGCTCATTAACACATTTAAAAAAGAATTAAAATTAAAACTTTTGATTTTTAATCAACAAGGCCAATCCGGAATAGATCAATTTTAATTTAATTTTCAATTAAAATTGAATTATTCCGGATTCAATTTTTTAAATTTTTTTTCAAATTTTTATTTTTTTTATATCAATTTTTTTGTTGAGGTACATATATTATTTAAGAATAGGTTGTCTTATGTGTGACATGTACAAAAGTCAACTCTTCCAAAAAAGACTTTTTGGCGCATTATAATATTTTGTGCCAAGAAATTGTATTCCAATCCGGAATCCAACTTATTGAAAAGGGTTGTAAATGCAGCATCTACAAAATTTTCTATCGCTTACAGTTTCCAACAAATCTAATCGTCAAAAAATTTTTGACGACCGTCATAGGACAAGATTTCTTTGCGAACGAAAATCGGTGGACAGATGCACTTCAACACCTATTGATTTTGTTGCCACTGAAAAAGAGGCGCGCAGTTTTTATTGCCAACTCGTATTGTTTCGATTGTTCGTTCTGCGAGTATGCCTTGCTTCCCGATCGAGTCCAAACTCTGCGAGCAAAAAACACCTTTATTTCTCCAAGAGATAACAATCAATATTAATAAACAGAAAATAAACGAAAACGTTCCCGAAAGAGGTATAAAAAGGTATGAGTACTTGCTCGCCTAATAGGGGATTGATTTTGTTTTGTTGATTAATAAGACAAAAAACCGAAAAAGTTTAGAACCAAAGACGGGGGTGCGGTGGGGTGAAAAATGTCAGACTACGATACTCAAATCAAATCAGAAATAGAAACAAATAGCAAGCCACAGAATAGACAGACCAGTCATCGTTTGTTTGTTCGCGCGAGTAACGATAGCAGAACAAGATCGCGTTGGATGGTCCTTGGTTACCAAGGGAGTTGTTGTTGGGCATCATTCTATCCTCATCGATGCCGACGGACGACCTTCTCCTCCTCACCGAAGCTTGCTGTCTTCCGCGAGCGGTGGATTGAGATTGCACGCGCTTCCGACATCCGAGCCACCGTAGCTCGAATTGAGTGCTTCCGGTGGAATGGCCGTGGACGAGGCGTCATCGGGGTAGACCATGATATCGTGATGCGACGCAGGATAGACAGTATACGCTTCGGGAGGTGACTCACCTGTGTCCATGTCAAATTGATTCCAGTGATCTCCAATCAGGTCCCGGCAATTGTCGATGCCCTGGTCGACTCCGCTGAGGTAATCCGCAAAATCCGCAGACGTAAATGGGATGCCGTGATTCATGTCACCGAGTGGCGGACCTGCCAGCATGGGATCCGGGCTCAGGGGTTGTTGGTTGGCGTACACGACGGGATTCACCTGTCGTTGCTGACCAGCGCTAGCCGGTGTAGGACGGTAGACCGCGTACTCCCTCGGCGGACAGGACCGACTCTGCGGAGGAGCAATCGTATTGGGCCCCTGTTGAGAGACATTCAGGTAGTTAGCGAGGAGATTTGACAGAACAGGAGGTAGACTTACCGGATACGATGCAGCGTTGCCACCGTAACCGCCGGGCGGCGTAGCATCATTCGAATAGGCGTTACCCTGATCGACGGGAGCAATGAAATCCTCGGGAGGCGGAGCGATGGTGTCAAATTCATCAGTGACGTCACTGATGATCGGGCCCTCCCGGTTGAGAAACGATACCGAGCCCTTGCGATGGTATTCATTGGAGATCTCCTGGATTAGGCTATCCAGGATTTCGTTCATCTGGTTGTGCTGGACGGTTTGAAGCGACTGACTCGGCTGCGCGGAAGACGTGTTCGGCTGGGACGACGAGACGTATTCGTTGCCGGATCGACGCCTCTTCGCCGGCGAGGACTGATCGTCGATCGCCAGGAGATGACGCTTGGCCAATCGCTTCGGCTGGACCAGGGTGACGAGGAATTGCACGAGTTTGTTCACGATTTGTTGCTGTCGAAGGTAGGTGCTTTTCATCTGCTTCATTTCCTGGGTTATACAGGAATTTTCACTGAAAAATAAGAGGATTTTAGGGTTAGCCTTGGCATTATTAGGCCAAAATGGGATAAAGACGTCAACAAATATCCGAAAAGCTGTCAAAAAAACCAAAAAATATAAATTTATATTTTTATCTAAGATGCTCGATTTCTTCCCTGTGTTGCACTTTTCAGAGTGGATTTTATAAAAAAAAATCTGAAACAAAATCTAAATTTTCCAATTTTTTGGTTGCAAAAATACACCGTTACTATGTATACGGTAGAATCGCGTCTTATCACAAAAATAAGACACATTTTATAAAAACAAAATAGAAACCCACAAAAACTGAAAATCTGACATTTTTGAAAAAACAGCCAAAAAAATGAGCCCAAATCGCAATTTTGACATAATTACGGTGTTTTTTTGACTAAAATCGCAAAAATACACCGTTACCATGGTTACAGTAGCTTCATGTCTAATCATCACGAGAATAGGTATTATCTTTTCATCCTTGACGCTCCAAATTAAAATTTCTTCCTTGAAGGACCTTTTTTGTGACTATTTATATGGTGAACTTTATAAAAACAAACAAAAACGGAAAATTAGCAAGGAATTTGCTATTTTTGAATATACAATCGTAAAACTAAGCCAAAAACAAGTTTTTGAATGAATTTTGCTTTCTGCAAAAATTTAGCATTTTCTAAGAAACAAACAACATCCGGCAATCACATCATGTCTACATTTTTTTTAATTGCCCCATTTAGGTCTCGTGACAAAACATGAGACCTCTAAACGGTGGTTTTTAGCCTCCTAGGAAGCATACATCTTTCCAAGCCCCAAAAAAACAACTCACCGGGTTAAATCGGTAATTCTAGCTTCCATGATTCTGTGATTCTCGCGTAGTTGTTGTACCTCAGAGAGAACCTGGGTTAGGTCACGTGCCGGCGGAGCGATGACTTCTTCCCGCCTATGACCACCGCCCTGCTTTCTCTTGATCTGGATGAGGAGTTCGGGGTGTTCGCGGACGAAGCAGGGGTGAGAGAATTCCAGGTGATCTTGGTCGGATTCAGCTCGGGCAAGGCTGGATCGCTCGATTGGGGTTATTTTTCGGAAGCCGTCTAAAAATGGGTTTTTGGGGATATAAAACGTCAAATTCAGCAGTGGACACTTACACATATTCAGCTGACGAACGAGACTGTTCAAATTATTGTGCTTGAAGTACTGGGGTAGCACATTTCGACAAAATTGGTAGGGATCGAGAATGTGAAAGCTGTATCCGCTCTGAAAAGTACAAAAATGTACGAAAAGTTTGAAAAATGAACTTTTGGGATAACAATTGAAAAAAAGTGAGGTAAAACGTTAGAAAAAGCGTTTTTGGGAAAGAAATAACGATTTTTAGAATCAAAAACTTACGTCATCCCATCTAATAACATCGTAATACGTAGGATCCTCGACAATGTTCCACAGCTTGACGAGAAAGACCGGTAGCTTTTCTTCGTCCCGAATATAACTGCCCTGATTAGCTGAATCCATGCCGGAAGGTGCCATCGCCATTGCAGCAATATTCTCACTGGTTGGTTGTAGGAGATTGGAAGTGGATGTTTGACTGCGTGATGTCATACACTCTTCTGCAAAAAAAAATAGTCAAGAACTAACTCTAACTCCGGAAGGTTGACAATCGATAACGAAACACGCCGATCGCCACGAAATACGTTCACGCAAGATAACGACGGAAAAAAATTATGGATTTATAAGAAACACAAAATTTACACGACGAAAAACGAAATACGCACAAAAAAATAAAAACGCAACACGAAAGAAGAAGCAGCATGCAGGCAGAAAAAGAGAAGGACCAACAAACATGTGAAGAGCAAGCAGCACGCAGCGCGGCCGGGTCCACACAAAAATTGTTCGTTCTTCATTTTCCCTATTCTTGCGGCTGGAAGCGGGCGAAAGATAAGGGAAAACGTAAGAGAGTCAAGAGAAAAGTGCATTACGTTCGTCTTGTCGCGAACGATGATTGTACTTTATTTTCGCGTCAAGAGTCCGTGTTATTAATCAATCGTCATCTCAAAAGTGTCGGTGACGTGATATTATCTTTTGGCCTTTGGTAAGGACGAGAAATATTACTTTTCTCATCGATCGTAAACGTTTGACGGATCGTTACTCGAGTGTTGCCTAAAACTTCACTTTTTGGTTTTGATCGTTTTTGTCGCAGAATTCCAGTTTTTTTCCATTTTTCTTCTAATTACAAATTTCTTTTCTCTTTGTGTGTTCGTTTGGGAGAGCGTCGGTCATCAATCATACAATCAACTCTGTCTAGCACACGTGAATGAGCACGAGACGGGCAAAAACGTATTTTTTAGAGTTTATTTTTATAAAACAGCCAAAAACGAACGTAAGCGTTCCTGGCTTTACTAGGATCTTTTTTTTTCGGTGAGTACAAATCACAAGGGCGGGGAAATAGATATTTTTGCAATAGGGAACACGGATTGGTTAGTGTGTGTGGCGGAGTGATGAAAAAAAAATAAAAATCGAGAGCACAGCAGCGCAGAACACAGAGTGAAAAGGTGGATGGATGTTGATGGTGTGCGTGCGCGCGGGGGATATTGCACCTCTACCCGGGAAGGAGGAGAAAAGAAAAGAAAAAAAAAATTATAAAGGATGACGACGACGTAGTAGTAGTAGGGCATTCAGGCGGAATAAGACAACGTCAGCCAACTGATGACAAAGTAGAACAAAAATATTGGATATGTAACGAGTAGCCGACGCTTCTGGGGATACGATCCAGCGAGGAAGCCCATGGATGCTGGAACAGTTTAAAAAAAAATTGTGTGGACAAAATCCCCATAAAAAATTTACCGTAAGTCGACCAGGCAAAGCCGCCAACGGCAGTGAGCAGCTTCAGGCCGAGGGAGAGGTGTCCAACGGCCAGGGTGTAGGCCACGAAGTCACAAAGCAACGAGACGACGATCATCGGCAGCAGGCAGTAGCCGAGGACGCAGACGCTTTGGAAAAACGATCTAAAATTGTATCATTGTTCAGTTAAAAAAAACTTGGTGAGGGCGAAAAAAACTGACATTCCACCGTCGAGGAGCTTGATATTCGCAGTAACGACGCATGAACCGAAGAAAGTAAGCGTGAAGATCTCAGTGAACATTGGACCCTTGGCGTTGCCGTGCAGGAGCCTGGGAGGAAAACAAAAAGTCAAAAAGGAAGAAAAATGTGGAAAACTCACAGTGCAAGGGTGACGCAGATGAAAATCGGACCCCACAAATCCCAGTCCCGGAGCAGCTTCTGGTTTTCATGTGGCCGGAGAACTTGGGCGAATTTTTCACCGACTGTGAAGAGATCGCGTTTCTGGAGGAAAAATAATATAAAAACAGTGAAAAATGACGAAATAAGTGTTTTTATACAAAAACAGTTAAAAACCCACAATTGTTTCAACAACAGGCTCATCCAGGGTATCAAAATCAACTCCAGGATCACCGCTGAGATTGACACTCGATCTACCGGAAGATTGCCTGGACGGAACGTTACCAATGTTGCCTGATAGATCGCGGTAATTTTGATCACGTCGCTCCTGTTCGCGAGCGGCTATTTCGCGTTCCAGCTGAAAATGGGCAAAAAAAATGTGATATGAGGGTGGCTGGAAAAAAATAGATGTAACTTACACTATCCAAGTCAACAGCAATACTCGGTGGAGACTGAGCAGCCATGATTTAGCGATGACGAATCAATCAAAAAAAGCAGAGATAAATAACCCCAGAACGTAAAATCACCGACAAACAACTCAAATCAACGATCGATCGACTGATCGTAAATCTGGCAAACAAAATTCGGAATTTGACTGACAGAAAATAACACTAGAAGAAACGTTGTATTCCTCGATTTTCTCCCCTGCTGGCAACAAACGTGGCGCAACGCACGACATTCTAAAGTCGTGTCGAGACAGCCTGAGGAAAGGAAAAGAACGGAAAGTGAAAAGCAGCGCTTATATGGCAGAGCGTTCGTTTGTTACATTGGTAACGTGCGTCACGTGAAAGATGTTTACGATATAAGTAACGCCGGATAACGAGTCACGTGACGCATTTTGTTTACGCACATGCCAGGGCATCAGACTTGTTTATGTGACGTGTTACACGTTGAATTGTCTGTTTTATTGTTTTTACTACTATTACGGACAAAAATATATATTATTTACATATAAACATTGAAAACAATCAAAATTGTTGTTTTTAAATAATGAATTCTGAATTGACATGACAGAATCTTGCGGTCAAAAATCTGAAAATTAATAAATTATAATGTTTAAAAAAAAGTGATAGTAAAAACTTACCATTAACATATCATACTGTTGACTGATCTACGTTGGTTGGCGTCGAGATCATGTCAATTTAAACGAACATAACATAGTTTATATAGTGGGATCGCTTGTATATAACATATTTATTAAATAATAACTGCCACTTGAATAATCTGGCTTTAGTCCATAGTGAATATCGAGAGTCTATAAGAATTGGACGTAACATACATAAGTGTAGTATAGGTACCCGAACGAAATGAACGTAAAGTTGATGTGCACTGGTAAAGTCATCGAATCTGAGACATTAATTATAATGATGATGGGTACATAAATATAAATGTTTATGGGCGCGCGCATCTTGGGGGGGGGGGGGGGGTTCGATGGGTTTTACTTCTACACATTTAAAAAAATTGAAACAGATCACATTTTGAAATCACAATAGTGATAAAAAAAGTGATCTTATTCCCAGATAGCGCGAATAACATTACCAACGATAAAAAATTATATTTTTTGTTTTTATCGTAAAACGGTAGCACTACCTTTGAAACAAATATGCTCATAACTTAACGATTTATAATTTCTTTACATAAAAGGGTCTCGCAGATCACAAAAAGAGCAATTATGATCATCAAAAACCTTCAAATTTGCATCGAACCGCATTTTTCGTAAAAGGCAAAACATGGCATTCGCATTCATATAGTCTTGTTCGCAACAATGGGCATATGCGCGTGCCGGATAAATTTACGACCACCTGAATCGATCGCAGTCCCTTTGGTACCACAGTGGGATTACGACCAACAACCAAAAATGCACTACATCGAGCTCATGACTGAATTTGACCAAATGGGTATGAATGAGAACCGTATACCAATTAGGTGAAACTTTTTTGGCACAATATTATTCTAATGGATATTTTTAGGGAAATAATCGGTAAACCCGCAGTCGACATGCAGGAAAGACGGATGAATTTTAGAGCATATGGGATAGCCCATCGAAAGACATTCGAGACAATAGGCAAATCCCAGTATGATGTTCGAAAGAAAAGAATGTTAAGAAAAAGTGCGCGATCACCTGCGGCACCATTACCGTCCGGCGACTCTCGTCGCATCGTGATTCCCTCGTTCCGCGATCCCGCACAGGTCAGTCTGAAACAGCAACGAAGCGCCAACACGCCGCAAGCTTCCACGCATCGATCCATTTTGAGGTCCAGGATTAGTTCAAAAGCTACCGACAGTCAACCGGATAACAGCGTTACCGGTCGTGAGGATATGAGTGCAAGTGTTCATTCTAGCTATGTGCAAAAATAAACAGTAATAAAAGTGAACGTAAAAACACTACGGTTGGAAGGATACAAAAATTAATATTACAAATGTATCGTTATCCATTGAGTTATCAAGCAGTTGTTCTGCGCGCACGCACTTTGGTTCGCGTAACGACTTTTTATTTTCGTTTCGAGAACCCTGACTTGCAATGTTTTGGTCAATCACGCTTTTTTTTCTATCACACAAGTTCACGTTACTTTGCTCGTCTTCTGTGTTCTTCTTTTGCCGCCGATTTTTTTGTTTTACGTCCAGTTCGGTAACTACGAGCTTTAACGATGGATGACGATTCCATGGACGGAGACTACGATCTGGTTCGTTTTTTATGACATTTCGATATATGAATCGGTTATTTGGTTTCAGGAGTACTCAGATGACTCTGGATCGGAGCCGAACGCGGATCTGGAGAATCAGTATTACCTCGCGAAGGGTTTGAAGGCGGAAAATGACTTTGCGGGGGCTCTGGAGACTTTTCAAAGCCTGCTGGATCGAGAAGAGACCAAGGGTGACTGGGGATTCAAGGCTCTCAAGCAGATGGTCAAGGTTTCGCATCGAATGGTGGGTTTTCGGGATTGTTTGGTGGTGTATGAGTGAAAGAATAAGAAAAATGGGGTTACGATGATTTTTGTAGTTTTTTATGCTTTTTACGATCATTTTTCGGAATTTTGACTGTTTTTGACGTTCAGGGCGACACAGAAAAGACAGTTCAGTACTATCGACGTCTCCTGACATACGTCAAGTATATCACCAAGAACTACGCTGAGAAATCGATCAACTCGATCCTGGACTATGTTTCGTCGTCCCAGCAGCCGGATTTGCTCATGGCGTTGTACGAAATCACGCTCGATTGCCTCCGGGAAAGCCACAACGATCGGCTGTGGTTCAAGACCAACGCCAAGCTTGCCCACCTCTACCTGGCCCAAAAGGACTGGATCAAGTTTGATCGCGTGCTCGCGGAGCTCAAGTCTTCCTGCAAGGTTGGTTTTGGGGAGATTTTGGGATATTTTGACGGTTTTTAAACTTTAAAAAGGCCGAAACGAAGTTTGGGGCTATTTTTTGTGTTTTTAGTTGAAAATGATTATTGTTTTTGAGTTTTTAATACTGAAATGACGATTTTTTGGGTTTCGATGGATTTTTCGGTTTTTTAGATGAAAATAGCGTTTTTTTTCATTTTTTGGACCAAAATTACAGTTTTTGGGGCTTTTTGACTAAAATGACATTTTTTGGGGTTTTAGAAACCGAAATGACTATTTCTCGAGGTTTTTACAATTAAAATGACAATTGTTGGGGTTTTTTAGACCGAAACCGGCGAAGAAGACGACCGAAAGGGTACCCAGCTCCTGGAAGTCTACGCCCTCGAAATCCAGAAGTACACCGAGGAGAAAAACAACCGGATGCTGCACAGGCTCTACGACCACGCCCTGAACGTCAAATCCGCCATCCCGCACCCGCTGATCATGGGCACGATCAAGGAGTGCGGCGGGAAGATGTACCTCCGCAACGGAGCCTACGCGGACGCGCACAAGGCATTTCTCGAGGCGTTCAAGAGCTACGACGAAAGCGGCTCTTCCCGACGAATCCAGTGCCTCAAATACCTGGTTCTCGCCGCGATGCTTCAAAACTCGAAAATCAATCCTTTCGAATCCCAGGAGACCAAGGCGTTCCGCAACGAGCCGGGAATTGCGGTCATGGATAAACTCGTCCAGGCCTACCAGCAGGACGACCTCGCCGAGTTCAGTCGCATCATTGTCGCCCACGAGGATCAGATCAAGTCGGACGACTTCATCAATGAGTACATCTCGGAGTTGCTCACCAACATCCGTCGGACGGTTCTCAGACAGGTCATCAAGCCGTACACATCGGTCTCCCTCGGGCATGCGGCGCGTCTGCTCCAGGTGTCGGTCATCGAGGTGACCCGTCTCCTGACCCAGATCATTTTGGATGAGCCCCAGTCGCTCTACCACATCGACCAGACCGCCGGCATGCTCTATTCGAAACGGGCTCCCAAACCGGACGATATGACCCGGGAAGCTCTCCTCGACTCGCTTATTGCGTCCCTCGAGACGATGAAAAGCTCGATACCCGTACTTTGATACCTGTGCTGGTTTTGACGTGCTCGCGAGCGTGGTGGAACGTGTATTTTAAATTTTTGAAGGTTTTTAGTGGATTTGGAAGGTTAAGGGTTGAGATTTGACCCTGATTTTATATCTTGGGGTTTCACTTGAATTTTGAGCCCAAAAATGGCATGAAAATGATTTTTTACAGGGTTTTTGGGGCGGGGCTGGTGTGCCCAAAAATGTCTAACGAATTGATGGGTAACGACGATGGAACCGGATTTGCGGTTTCGTCGTCAAATGCTGCCAACAAGGCCGAAAATGACAAATACAAAATTTTCAACCCGGAACTCCAGAAAATTTTCTCGGATTTCATGTCAACAATGGAACACAATGAGGTGACTTTTTTGGGGAAAGGGGGCCTAAAAATTGTGATAAAAAATTTATTTGCAAAAAGTAATGCTTTGGTCGCCATTTTACCGTAATTCGGGTAAAAAAGTAATGAAAAAGTAACGTTACTGCAGGGGTGCACGCATAAAGTAAAAAACTATCGTAGTTGTAAAGTAGAGTAACATTATTTTTCATCGTAGTCAAAAGATATTGTTTTTTGACTTTGAAACACGGTACATTTGCGACAAAACATTATTATTTGTAGTTCCGAACTTTTTCATTACTTTTGTTACCTAAATTACGGTATAACCCACGACCAAACGTTACGTTTTCGTTTTTATCCTAAAACGTATTTTGTAGGTTTTTCAGCATTTTGATCAAAATTAAAACTTTTTTGGGTTATTAGACTTCGGGCTACATTTTTTCAAAACTTTTTTAGGCCAACAAGCAGAAATGCCTCCGCGAAGCCTACCAAGCCGAGACGTCAGCAATTGTCGCCAAGCGACGATTCACGCGGCTGAACAAGATGATGAACGCGCTCTCCACCCGTTCTTACGATTCGATCGACTTTGAGCGTGTCCTTAACCGCCGCGACGAGCCCCCGATCAAGCCAGCGGAGAGAATTGCCTCTCGTGCAAACGTCGATTCTGACCTCTACCAGCCGGGTGGCCCGTACCACGCCAAGTGGCAGGCGAAGAAGGATCGCCTCCTCTCGCACGATCAGAGCCGCTCTGACTTTGACATGGGCATGCTCGACGACGGCGAAGTCGAAATGACGAATGACGCGACTTCCGACGAAGACTACGAAGAGGGTGACGGCGTCGAGAGCGTCATCGGTGATAACATGTCGGAAGGCACCGCTGCCGACGACGACGACGCGACCTACGACGTCGATTCACAGATCGACGACGAGGACTCGAATGTGTCGATGTACTCTTCTTCGCGTCGTCTGAGTCGTCCGCGTCTGACGAGTGGATCGCTATCGCCGGCTTTCATCGGTCGTCGACGCACCGGAACCATCGATGCTGACTTCAGTCCTCACGCTGGTGGAATGCGTAAGAGGACGGTCAAGACCAAGCGATTCGGCAAGAAGTTTCGCCAGCAGCATCTTTGATGCGGGATTGGACCGGGTACGGTTGTGGGATCTCATCAGCATTATTGTGCGCGAAAAAATTTTTGTGGTATCTTGACACGAAACTTTTTTGTGGTGTCTTGACACGAAAACTTGACTTCTTTTTAAATTTTGGACATGCTTGTTACGATATTTTTGAAATAAAATGCGAAGCTGTAAGGTAACCCGACGACAAAAAATGGGTTCAATGTACCATTTTGCGATATTTTGTGTTTTTGAATGTTTTTATGTCAAAATTTACGGTTCTTGACGTCTTTTGTCTTTTTTGCAGGTTTAACCCTCCCCAATGCAGCCCCAGGACGAGTACCGCTACGTGCCTTCCGGCGAACTTCGGAAGCCGGTGCTCATTCGGCTGGACTCCGTCCTCGAGGGCCAGGCTGTCGATCGCGCTCTCTACGGGTACCGCGAGACAGAGAAACCCGTCGATCTCTGTGCCCGCGTCGCTGTCTACTGCAACGGTCGTCGCGTGGGCCTTGAAGTCGAAACTGCCTATCACGCGTCGAAGGAACGAAGTACAACGCAGAAAAATGATATTCTCCAGAACTGGAACGACACCCTCGCCCTCCCGGTCATGTACAGCGAACTCAACCTGGATTCGTACATTGTCATTTCCTTCTGGCGACCAGATAGGGATGCAGGTGAGGTGCTCCTTGGCCAGGCGAAGGACACCCTCTTCGACGAGCACGGTGTCTTCAGATCGGAGGCCAGAGAACTGCCCATTTGGCCCCCGGCCGCGGTCAATGGGATTTCGAGTCTTCCGAAGTCGCCCTTCAAGGGGGATAACTCCTCTGGACCGGATTTTACCCCCTCCGTGAACGAATTAGCCCTCCAGAACAGACTTCTCAAAGATGGACTGATCCTGGAGTCATTTCTCGATCTGAAAACCCAATCAACCATCGCCAGGCAGATGGAAAAGGCGAGAAAGAAGAAATCATACCTCCACGTCTCGGTCAACTACCTCAAGGCACTCGATGTCAGGGATGTCAAGGGAAAGTCGTACAATATTGTCTACAATTTTGCCGAAGAATCAGAAATTCCATCGGTTGTCAATCCAACTCCGTCACCGTTTGATCCGGAGCTGGGGCTTGAAAACGTCCATGAAGTCATGCATCAGATGATGACGAGAAATATGAGAGTCCTGCAGGCTGACACACTGAGGATACCCAACAAGAAAGTCAAGGAAGAGTTGGATAGGATTATCAAGGTGGGTTTTTTGGGCGTGTTTTATGAAAAAATAGAAGAAAACAATTTTTGGGCCTAAAACGGTAAAAAATGTTTTTTTTTGGAAAGTAGTGGTGGGGCATTGGTTGTACCGTAATGGAAGTAAAAAGTAACGATGCATTCATAACGTAACATAAAAACGATCGTAAATGCATCAAAATACGGTAAATTGCAACAAAACTATTTTTTTTGTCGCTTCAAACTTTTTTTTATTTCTTTTACCTAAATTACGGTATAACCAATCGCCAAGCATTACTTTTTCGTTTTCATTTTTACAGTACTCTTGAAACGAAAAATTCGCGATTTTTGATTTCATTCACTTTTTTTTGGGTTTTCAAAATTTTTTTATAAGTTTTATTTTTGTATTATTGAAATATCTTTTTTTTTGTTTTTCAGACTCCAAGCTACTTCGAAGCGCAACGAGATCTTGTATTCCGCTTTCGATACTACCTGCGACAGAAGCCGAACGCCCTGACGAAATTCATTCGATCCGTGAATTGGGACATTGAAGAACAGGCAGAAGAAGCCGAAGTTGTCATCAAGCAGTGGTCAGAAATCGACATCTGCGACGTTCTCGAACTACTTGGACCTGACTTCAGACAGAAAAATATGAAATCTGTCAGGGAATACGCGGTGACGAAACTGAGGCAGTTCAAATCTTCTGAAGACACGATTCGACTATACCTTCTTCAACTCGTCCAGGCTCTGCGCTACGAGCCTCAGACCGAAGACCCGACTCTCGTCGCGAAAAGTGATCTGGCCAACTTTCTCATTGGTTGTGCCATCGAGTATCCGACTATTGCAAACTTTTTGTACTGGTATTTGAGGGTGGAAGTCCCGGACTACATGCGGGGTGGCAGTGGAGGTTTGTTTTTTGTTTGTTTTCACTTGTGAAAAATGTTTTTGATGGTTTTATTTGTTTTTCAGACAAGCCAGCGTCTCCAGATTTGACCCCGAACAAGAACCAGGAAGTTTTCGCTGCTGTCCTCCACGAACTCGAAGCCCGACTTGAGAACAACAAGTTTTCGACGATCATCAAGCAACAAAATGAGTTTGTGGATGAGCTTATCTCGATTTCGAATACCGTGAAGACGATCAGCGGTAACATCGAGGATAAGCGTAAAAAGCTGCGAGAATTGCTGGCCAAGTCGACGACTCTCAAGTGGCAGAACGGGCTCCCTCTGCCCCTGGACCCGACCATCCGGCTGTCAGAAGTCATCCCGGAATCCGGACACGTCTTCAAATCCTCCCAGATGCCCATCAGCCTGTCATTCAGGGTCCACCAGGGCGGGCAGTATTCTTTTATCTTCAAAGTCGGCGACGACCTTCGCCAGGATCAACTCATCATGCAGATGATCCACATCATGGACAGCATTTTGAGGAGAGAGTGCTTGAATTTGTTCCTGACGCCCTATCAAATCCTGGCTGTCGGCCCGGCCTGCGGATTCATCGAATACGTGAAAGCTGTGCCGGTGGCTGACTGCGGAAAGTTCTTTCCCAACGTTTCGAAGACGGATCACATCCTCATGTACCTCAAAAAGCACCGGCCCTGTCCACACGGGCCCTATGGCGTCGAGAAGGACGCCATGGACAGGTTTGTGAGATCGTGCGCGGGCTATTGTGTTATTTCGTACCTCCTGGGCATCGGCGATCGCCACCTGCACAACGTGCTCCTCTGCGAGGATGGCAGGATCTTTCACATCGATTTTGGATACATTCTCGGTCGAGATCCGAAACCCTTCCCGCCTCCGATGAAAATCACGGATTCCATGGTCGAGGCGATGGGCAAGGTCGGCAGCGAGCACTTCAAGCAGTTCTCCGAGCACTGCCGGGTCGCCTTTGGCATCCTGCAGAGTCACGCGAGGCTCATTGCGAACCTCTTTGCACTCATGCTGGATGCCGGCATCTTTGGCATCGAAGACGACAAGGACAAGGCTGTGCAGAAGGTGCTCGAGAGATTCCATCTGGATATCGACGGAAAAGCCGAAGACGTCGAGAGACTGATCGATCAACTGGTTCAGGCGTCTATCAATGCCCTGTTTGGCAAGATCAGTGACTTTGTCCATGACATCTATCAGTGATTGATTGATTTTGCTGGCAGGATGATTACCAGATTTTGTATATTTTTTATTATTGAATTATTGTCATATTGCGATGTATTATAATGCTATATGTAGTACTTGAAAAGGGTAAAGAGATTTATATTTTTTTGGAGGTGTTATAAAAAACGGTACAAAATATTTTTTATGTGAAAAATTTTTTTTTATTTTTATTAACTGATTTTTTCGTTTTTTTTCGTTTTTTTTTCCTAAATTTTTCATTTTTGTTAACTAAAAAAAAGAACTTTCACTGCGTGCCGTCCTTATAATTTGAACACAAAAGGGGAGGAGACAATACAACAACAATTGGGTCAGAGTCGTATTCAAATGTTGTTCCAACCTTGTGCTCCGCGCAGGCCGATTTCGCAGAGGCCATGTTCCCATGGGTTCGGAGCAGGGTGGCGAAAAGGGGAGTCCCATGGGAATTATCCCGGGATAATTTCCCACGGAATTTTGAAAATGCGCAATCCCGCCTAAAATAACGCCGTTTTTTCTTTCCAATAACGCCATTATTTCTAAAAAAGCGTGCTTTTTTCTTTCCAATTAGAGGAATAATTTTATTTAAAATAAGTGCTTTTTTGGATATATTTTTTGCATGAACATGTACTTTTTTAAAAGTACCAAAAAATTTCAATGGGAATCCCATGGGATAATTACCCTATTTCTAATTACCAGGGGAGTTTTGCCACCTTTGTTTGGAGCGACTGCGGCAAGTGTGAATGCCGTCCGTTGGGGCACTGTGAAGCGCTCGCTTTCTCAAAGAACACGACAGGATTATGAATGCTTTATTTTATTATTCACTTCATCATGGACCACAGTCACTCCGACCCCGATCTCAACCCAAGAATGAACACAATTTTGTTTACCGTTCGTTATCGTAAGTTCTTTATTTATTGATGTCACGAAGTTGGCTAAATGGCAGAAAAAATGGCAGATGTTTTAAACAAAAAAATTATTTTTAGTCAGGAATGAATGCAAAAATGTGTTTTTTTTTCATGGCCAGAAAAAAATTGAAAGACAGTTTTTTTGAGCTTAAAAATAAGTAAATTCGTTTTTTATAGTTAATCGGGGAAAAACAATTCAAACAGCAGCTTCGTTCCTTTCTTTGTAACCGTGGACCTTCAACTTCGCCCCGCCCTCGTCAGCTGTCACACTGACTCCGGGGTCTTCTGGGGTCGATGAAGGGTCTAGGCGGAACGAAGGCTCGTCCGTTGATTCATTCAGGTCCACATTTGATAGTCGTGGAACCGGAGATGTCGGCGGGGAATGTTCAAAAGTTGCTTTCAAAGATTCGCTGAATTCTGGCCTTGCCGGGACTTCTGGAGGAGATTTTAGTGTCTCTGCCGGGGTTTTAGGAAATTTAGGTGGTCTCGGAGGCATTTCGGCTACCGGGGTGACGTCACCTGGGTTAGGACCCAACGGTGCGGTGGACTTGCTCCGGGGCGAGATGTACCCCAGACGCTCCAGTTGCTTTCTAGCCCCACTCGAGATTCTGAGCTTCCCAGATTCGATTGGGGGCTCCCGGACTTCGATGACGTCATTTCGTGGAGGTCCGGGGGGCAGGGGTGGGAGCCGTGACTCCGACAAGTTTTCCTTGGGAGTTCTGGGGGTGGCATAGTCTTCGGCATCTGCCAGGGGCGCGACTGGAGATAACTCGTCGTCAGCGATGTCGAGGAAGACCTCGCTGGCGGACTGGAGTCTCCCAGAATCAGGGCCTTCGTCCAGGAAGCCAGGCTTAGGGCTCCGGTTGACGTAGGACCGCTCACTTTCGATGACTTCGACGAACGCTGGCACCTGGCCGTCGAGGACGGCAGAGTTGTCGATGATTGCCCGGTCGAAGTCGTCAAAAACCGCCTCGGGGGATCTGTCTTCCCGGTTTCCTCGAATTAGACTTGTTTCTGTGTCCAGTGGACGGGTTTTGATCGAGTCTAGGTAGTCTTCGACGTCTTCAGGGTCCGGTGGGGGTCTAAAATTTGTCAGCAGGTTGTTTAACAATTTATTTTGACTTGCAATTTTTTTGAACGCAAACACAGTGAAAAAAATAGGAAATCTCGGGGGTTTGTTTTTTGGCAGTCCAAAAAGTTTTTTTTTTGAAAGAGAGGGCGGGTGAACATCGGGCTTGCTAGCTTGCTTGGACGACAACGGGGTGGGTTACGGTAAGATCAGATTTTTTTGTTGGGCATGTTTTTTTATAATGCGTGTGAAGTGCAGAAGAATAAGAAGAAGAAAAGTGTTAGGTGTGTGTGTGTGTGTTACGGTAGATGGTTCTAATATTATGTCTCTAGGAGTAATAATTTGTAGGCAGGTTGGTTGGTCGGTAGGTGAGTGAGTAGGTAGGTAGTAGAGTAGTAACCAGATGAGAAGAGATTTTCTGTGCGTGGATGGAGGCTGGATTCTTTGCTCGGTTGGATTGATCACAGGCAAGCCGTGCTGATGAATCTCGGCAGGTTGTCAGTCAGTTACGATGGCTTGTGGACTCTATCTGAAACCGACACCAGAATCCAGACCTTATGCTATTTGTTCTTGTTATTGCATCACACCTTGGGGGTTGTTTTTTTCAAGAGGTTGGACTGAGGGGGATTAGAAAAGATAAAGCATTAGTAGGGCAACACAAATAAGGATAACAAAAAATGAAGAAGGCTATTTGACTTCACGGCAAATTAGGAGGGAATTGGGGCGGGGTAGGGGGTCGGGGGGGAGATGGCAGGGGGTTCTGGTAAATTATTTCTGCTGTATATGTTTTTTGTAACAAAATGATAAAAAAAAAGAATTTTGAAACGCATAAAAGTTCAAATAAAAATAAATTCAAATTTATTACATAGTATAATTTCGAATAACGAAAACTTTTAAAAAACTTTTTTTTTCTTTAAAACAAAAAAATAAAAAAAATTCTTCATTATAATTTTTTTTCTAAATTCTTTATTAAATATTTTTTTGAATTCTATCAGAAATTAAAAAAAAATTCTTTATCAGAATTTTTTTTCTAAATTTCTGATAAAGAATTTGAAAAACTAATTTCTGATAAAGAATTTCAAAAAAAAATTTCAGTAAAAAATTTAAAAAAAAATTCTGATGAAAAATTTTTTTGAAAACAATTCTGCAAAAAAGTGCCAAAGAAGCAGAAACAACCACCGTAACCACCGAACCGAACAAAAAATAACACAGAAAGCTCAAGCAACGAAGCTAGCGACACAAAAAGTAACCAAACACCAAAAAACAACCTACATTTCATAGATGAGATTTCCGAGGCAGTCACGGGTCTGGTAGAGCTTGAAGAGGTCGTTGGTCGAGTTGCTCCACGACTCGCGGGACCAGTTACTAAGATGCGAAGCCGGACGCGAAGTCGTGACCTCCGCATCGTAGCGACGAGTCTCCGAGACGTGACGGACCCTGCGCGAAGGCAGGTCATCGTCGAGGTACGAAGTCGTCCTGCGGACCACCGGATCATCCAGGAAGGACGTCGTCCTGCGGACTAGCGGCTGGTCAAGGAAACTCGTCTGGCGACGAACCAGAGGCTCGTCCAGGAAGGATCGGCTGCGGGACGCAATTTCCTCTTCGAGCAGCGTCGGCTGTCGAAGCGCGGGCAGAGGAGCCAGGAGCGAGGGCTGCGAGGAGACGCGGCGGAGCGCGGGGCCTTCCCAGTAGGACGAAACCGGGTAGGAAGTCGGCGTTAGACGGGCCTCGTTGCGAGAGGACTCCTGGCGACGGATGATGGTCGTGCTGCCGCCGTTGTTGACAGGCGACGAGTAGGTCGGGCGGAGGCCGAAGGAGTTGGAGCGGTCGAAGGAGGACGAGTAGTAGCCGGAGGGCTCGGTCAGGCTGATCCGGGAGGGTCCACGGTCGAAGGTGACGCGGGGCGTCGGGGATGTCGTCGTCGTGATGACTTCGGTCGTTGGACGGTCGCTAAATCTAGTTTCGGAACTGGAAAGAATACATTTTGTTGGAGAGTGTAAAAATTGGAATTTTTATTTTTGTAACGCGAAAATAAATTTTAGCTATGAAAAAAATGTTTTTTCCCATGCGGAAATTAGTTTTCCAGGAAAAAAAACTTTTTTTAGTTTAAGAAAATTTTTTTCCATGGCAAATACTTTTAAAATTTTGTTCGTGCAAACATTTTTCTGAAAAAAAAATTTGCAGGAAAAAAAATTGATTGCGCAACAGTTTTCCTCTACGGAACTTTTTTTTCAAATTTTTTTGTTACAAATTCTTGATCAAAAAAAATTTACTGAAAAAAAGTTCCGCAGGGGAAAAACATTTCTGTTCCGACTTTTTTTAAACTGGAAAAAAATTCACACTTCCCAAAAAAAAATTTAAACGACAAACAAAAAAAACCAAAATAATGAGCTAACAAACCGTTGATAAACCTCGTAGGGTGGTCCTACGGCACGCACAAGCTGTGGACGCCTATCAAGCGAGATAGGCTCAGGCGGAATTTCAAAATAATCAACGGGGCCGCCGTAGCCGTTGCCATCGCGGTTGCGGAATACCTCAACGGTCGTTGTCGTAGTCGTTGAATCGTTGAGCACCGAAGGCTCTCTCACGGGCGCTGGATACGTCACGTACGGACGGGATTCCTGGAGGTAGTAAGAGGAGGTTGAGTAACCGTTGCTCGGGTAGAGCATTTTTTCTATAGAGTTAAATTTTTCTTTGCAAGCAGAAAAAAATAGACAAAATGTGCCAAGAAAGACTGAGTTGGTCGGGTTCGGAGGTCGAACGTAAGTAGACACTACCTGCAGGCAGGTGTGGGTGAGGAGGGATGCAAAAAAAAGAGACTCATGGGGGAAGAGGCGGCGCGTGAAGGTTGTGGTTGTGGTTGTTTACCTAGTTCTTGGCCAATTTCCGTCCCCGTCGACGACGTCGTCGGGAACTGAGTGAGTAAAGGGGGTTAACGAGCGACAACAAAAAACGCATTCTGTACAACAAAATTTTTTGTTTGTTAACAGACACAGTTGACTTCATGTTCACTCTTGGGGCCCTGCTCTGTCGGCCCCCGGCGGCTAAGTTTTACGTGAAGCGATGTTGTTTACCTGTGCACCTGGAAGAAAGGAAAAGAGTTGCAGATCTTTCTACAAGATGCGAGATCGAGTAGGAAGCAGTCAAGTACGGACCCTCCGCTTTTTTCTTTGGTTTCGGAAGCGTTGAAGAAGCTGCTTTTTGTCTAACGCTTGTATACAGCTTGTAAACACAAACACGGTAGGGACAGGTGAAAATAACATTATTTGATCCATGCTATTTATAATTCGCACAATTTTTCTTTCAAAGAGCACATGAAGATGAGGGGGGTGATAGATCCTGTTCGACTTTGTACGTGTGTGCTCAACTTGACAAAGTTCAAGCAAAGTTCTTTGTTTTTCTTTGAAGCGCATCAAACAGTAAATAAATATTGCAGGGACGGAATAAAAGTTTGTGCATAGGGACTTTTTTTGTCAAAAAGTAAAAATATTTATTTCAAATTGAAAAAAAAAATTTCGACAAGTTGCGCGCAACATGCAAACTTTAACGGCGCTCTAAAATTGCCAGTCAAGTTTGCATGTTGCACGCAACTTGTTGGTCATCGTTAAAACAACGTTTACAAGTTTAAAAAAATTTCTGGGCGAAGAATTTTTTTTTCGCATTGTTTTTATTTTTTTAAATTTAAACTTCTAAAAAAACATACTTTGCAACCCGCAGGCTCGATAAACTCATCGGGAGGCGAGTCTCTGCCACCGCGAGGTCCAGGTGATCTACTCGAAGCTCTTGACGATCTTCTAGAAGCCGGAGACTCCCTACGAGACCTCGAAGCAGCCGGCGACGATCGTCGACTGACCCTATTCAGCGACTGCGTACTGGCGCTGATCTCCTGAATTGTAGCTCCCGGCCTTGAAGCTTCAGCGACACTGTCGTACTGGATGTAATCGCACGAAGCAGGTGTGATCGGTGAAGTGATGAAAATGCCATTGTGGGGACCGTAAGTTGTGACCTTGACTGAGTAGTTGATACGGTAAGTACCGGATCCGGGGGCCGGACGGGGTTGGTGGGGGACGGATGAGGACGTTGGAGGGACAACGATCGTTGTAGTGGGTGCTGGGGGCATCCCACGCCTGGAAAAAAAGAACATGAGTTTTGTAGAAAAAAAAACAAAAAATTGAAACAATTTGCGAAACATTAAAATCACGAAAAAATCGTTGTTTTTATTTACATACAAAAAATTTACTGGACAAAATTAAAAAAAAACAATTACATAAAATTTCTTTTAAATAAAAAATACGTGTTTTTTTTGCAAACTTCTAAAAATTTTACGGTGTAGCATAATTTTTTTCCTCTGCGAATCAATTTTCTGAACATTGTTGAAAAAGTTTTCAAGCAATTCAACAATGCATTCATTACATGCATCATTGATACGCGTTTTAATCGATTCAATCAAACACAAACAAGCACACACACACACAAACACGTATCCTACTATCTCAGTTGCCTAATCGACATCGTCATTGTCGCTGCCTTCTGTCTTGGATTCGATCCAGGCATGCGTGCGGGCATGGGCCCGTGCACGAGGGAAAAGACAGCTTGTTGTCTATTTACACTTGCAGACGCAACGTCGACGGTTGACGGTTGACGATAGAAAAACGAAGAAGGAAGGAAGGCAGTGGTGGCGGGCGATCATGCAGCCTCGAGGCTCATGCTCGTATTAGTCAGCCTCGAGGCAAGCAAAGGTGCGTTATCGATTCTATTCGATCTCGAGAATGAACAAATGACTATTTGTCGGACTATTTTACGAGAACACAAAAAATTAGATTTGTTTAGGTCTGTTTGTCGAGGGCGCTTAGTTTTCTGCCGCGGCACAAATAAAAAGTTGATCCGCGAGAAACAAGCTAAGTTCAAATCCGGCTCAGGTCACTGCCATTTTTTTTGTTGACAGAAATACTATTTTTGTCAACGGAAGCAGCCAGGTGAGACATCCACGGCAACACGCGGGTTCAAATGCCGCCACATGCCAACTAACATGAGTTTCAAATTTCCAAAAAGCACTCAAAAATGACAAAAAAAGACGAACAAAAAATACATTTTTCATATTTTTTTGGATTCCACGTGAGTCAACAAAAACAGAAACAACGTGCACGGAAAAAAATAAAACGCTTCAGACTTCATTTTTCAGTGTTTGCACAGGATCTATCCTACCTGCCTGCCAGCTACATGCATGCAAAAAAAAGAGAACAAAAAAAGGACGAGTCGAGTTTTAGGCAAGTTCACACTTCTCATAGCTTTGCCGGGGGTGTGAAAATTGTAAAAGTGTCGTGGAAGCCGGATGACGATGATTGTTCTTCCATGGTGACTCATGCAAGGCCTGTTGCATGCATGCGTGCACGCGCACGGCCAAATACAGGTGCTGGGGTGGTTCTTAGAAGGGGGTGGGTGGCCAATGGGCAACGAGGGTGGTCGCCGGATGAGAGCAACTGGATGGTCGGTGAAAAGTTATTATAGTTACCATGACGACCACCCTCTGTAGACCAGTTCATTGTCTCAATGACCACCCGGACCACCAACGTAGTGTAATAGGCGATGACGGATTTGGATTTATTCATGAAAAGTAGTCGGTTGCCAGAGGCGGTGTACCTGTATGCAAGGTCCATGGCCTAATCCGGCATGATTACGGGGCAAACCTTGTTGGACCCTATTCGTAGATATGCAACCAACTGTAATTCTCACCTCTGTCATGCTATTTTGCATAAAATTACAGCAATGCACTTTTAGCAAATTGTAGTAGTAAAAATTTCATGCAACACTGAAAACTCCAACCAAGGCTGGGCCCAAACTCAAAATGTGTATGCATTTGCATTTTTTTCTAAAATTTTTCCCGCAGAGCAAACATCAACAAATTTTTTTCTTCTTTGTCGTCATATTACAGGGAACGCAAATATAAAAAGCTAAAAAATATCTGTGATTTTTGGAAAAAACCATAAACCGCGTTCGATTTTTTGTTTACTTTTGTCGGTTTTCCGTTGTTGCATGCAACACGCCGACTGATATATATCATCATTTCTGCATGTCTATGTGTTCACAACGGTGTCTTTTGTACAGCCTGCCAGGTACAAAAGGCCGTTGGATAGATGGATGTTAGAGGATGCAAGCGTGAATGAATGCACGTCGTGTTGTCTTGATCAACAACATGATGTTGCGTTGAGTGCGGGGATGAATTGTTGATCAGGAGTTGTACGTGTTACACGGCTTACAACGAGAAAAACAATGAACCCAGCGAACAATAGTTTTATTTGACACAAAAACCGTAATTATACGTAAAAACAATGGTAAGAATGCATTCACAATGTTCGCATAAGATTAAATATATGAGCAGCCATTTCTTTTTTGCCTTGCCATTCAGTTATTGTTTCATCCAAAAAGTCAAATGCCTAGAAGTATGCAAAGCGTTGTAATTTGTTAACAGAAATTGACAAACTAACCTCATAACCAGCAGCCAAAAAAGCGGCGGTCGATTTTTAACATTTCTTATATGCTTGATGATACATATATTGAGTCAAATACATATGATACATATATTGAGTTAGATACATACATATTGAGCCATATGATACATACATAAATAAATATAATGCTGTGCAAAAAATAAACTGGCTTATAACATTTTTATTGTCCTCGCCAATGATGCGCTGTGCACCAAACTAGCGTGTTGATACAGCATTTATCCCCTTTTTTGATAACGTCGTGTCGCTTAGCATCGATTTTTTGTACCTTTATTTATTGTAAAGCCGCATAAAAATTAATCTCCTAAACTTTTGACACCCAGTTTAGTGAGCAGAATTATACTGCACCTGCAAAATTGACATCCACAAGTGTTCTAAAACTGTACTAAAAAACGAACTGCATCGTACACATAATTTTCAGTTGGAAAACAATCAACAATGTAAACGTTCATTCCAGTACCTTAGTTTGAAAATTTATATTTTTTCAAAATTTTGTTATTTTTTTCAGAATTTTATATAAATATTTTTTTTAACACCCAAAAAAATCCATCAGAGAAAAAAAAACATTTTATTATTACAAAATCACCAATTAATACAAAACTGCTACAAACTATAAAAGCCATGCGAACGATAAAACGTAGACAATACCCATTATCAAGGAGTAGAAAGAAGCGTACACTGATTTTTTGTCCTTCCAAAAAAATGGAACAAGAAAAAATGCAAGTACGTGTCCCGCTGTTGTGTATGTGATGTGTAGACAAGAACAAAAAAAACAATAAGAGTGAATGCAAAGTTATACTACTAATATTACCATGACAAAAAGAAATGTGAATGACTTATACAGGGATGATGACTTATTAGGAGTTGGGTTAGATTGATTTGGTGTTTTTGGGGCTGGGGGGGGGGTGATCAGGATTGAGGGGATGGGGTGAGGGTAACCCTTGCACGATATTGCATACAGTATCTATATTTAGTATTCCACTTTATGGTTGGTTGACCTGCTAGAGTTCGGTTCGCGTACTGGCTAGCCGTAGTTCGTCCCGCATTGCATGACGGAATTCCTCAACTTCCCAGATTGAAGATGAGTACCTGCCAAAGCTTTGGAATAGTGCGACTACCTCGTTTCTGAAAAAAAGGAATTTTTGGTCGCGAAAAACAATATAATATTTTGTTACCACACAGACCAATTTTTTCGGCAACGTCAAAAAATAACTTTTACCACCCAGACCAACATTCTTAAAAAAACGCATACCTGGTGAGTTGGAAGGGAATCTGTACAGTGCCGTCGACAGATGGGTAGTGAGAATGGGGAAGGTCAGAGAAGAGAATCTTGAGTGCGGTACCCATGCCGTGGACCTGGAGCTTGCCCCAGAGTCGGCACTTGTCACAGTCTACACAATCCATGATTCTGGAGACGTTGACAAAGTGTTGACGGAATTCTTCGCGTAGGAGTCTGGCGTGGGAGTCAATGCCCTAAAATTTTTCATTGTGCAAAAAAATTGATCTCAAAAAAATAAGGAAAAAAATACTTGAAAAAAATTATTACAAAAACATTTTAAAAAATTTCTAAAACGAACCGTAAACATTTCAGTCTCATCAAAATGATCCTTGAAATCGTTGACAACCTCCATGAGGGCGTCAATCATCGTCCGGGTCTCAGAATCCTCCTCCTGGTTGCCTGTGTAGAAGAGTTCCTTCTTCAGGTAGGGTGCAGCCTTTACGAGTGCCCGGAGTTCGAGGAGGTAGGCGAAGTAGAGGTTCTTCAGCCTCTGGGGCCCCTCCCACGACCACTTGGTGCCGAACCTTCCCTTGAACATGTCGACGTTACGGTACCACGTGCCTTCGCCCCAGCCCCCGGGAGCGGGCTTGTAGTTGTACGAGGCGATGCTGATCGTGATCGCCGTGTGCAGGCCACTGATCAGCCGGTAGAAGACCCGTTTTTCGAGACATAATCCTAAAAAAAAAGAAAAACCGTGGAAATGATAAAAAAAGTGGTTTGGAGTTAATGAAACACAAAAAAAAGCAAGCGTAAGCTGTATTTTGTTCCTTTGGCCGTCTAGAATTGTAGTTAGAAGTTGCAGGTAGGCAGGTAGGTAGGTGTGCAAGCAGGTCAGATCAAGAAGTGTGAGCGTGGTGGTGGGTGCAAGTTAATCAGATCAAGAGGCGGTGTGAGTAATTAATAATAAATAATAACACAAATAAAAATCAATACCACAAAAAATTACAACATACCGTCTAAAAAATATCATAACCATAAACAAAATCACAGAAATTTTTTTAACGAAAAAATAACTTTATTTGTGAAAATATGTATTTTTTACCAAATTTTTTATGCCAAAAAATTTTAAAACGGTAAAAAACTAAATTTAATTAAAAAAAAATTTTTTATACACCAACTGACACAGTTGTCATAAACATGGTTAGTAATTAACAACATACATCCATGTACGAAACTAGCAAAAACACAAAAACTATAGCGTTAATAATTTTTGTTAAAAAAAATTAAAAAATGAAACAAAAAAAGGGTGAGTGCACCAACAAATATATTTTTTGTTATTTTCCACAACGAAAAAGTGACAATAAACAAAAATAAATAAATAAATCAATAAAACCCACCAACTGTCGTCGGATGAAGTAGGAAATTCTTGTCAAACTTGGGATCTGGTCTGAAATATAAATAATGGATTTTTTGGATATAAATGTCCTACAGGCATTTTTTATGAGTAGAAAAAATGTTTTAGGGCTCAAAAAGTTTTACCAAAAAAATATGACAAAAAAAACTGATGACAACAAAAAAAATGTTTTTGGAGGTCAAAAAAACTCACTTGAAGCAATTTTCCTGGTAAATAGCCTGCCAAACCTTGACAGCAGAATTGCCTTTGTAACCCGTGTACCGTTCGGGATTTTTGAGAAGGTTAACGTAGTGCATGTCTGTTGAATTTTCATCTAAAAAATGTTGTTCATTATTTGCTCTATTTTGAACGTTCCATGCATTTTTTTCATATAAAATTATGATTTTGCACGAATTTTTCATTTCCCCCTTATGTTTACAATATTTTTTTTAACAGTACGGGATTTTCGACAATGCATTCATTCATTGCATTTGTATTCTTCGTACTTTGTGGTCGGCCCCGGTCATTCACTCTTACAGCCGGAAGAGAAGAGAGAAGACCGTGAGGAGGGGGGGGGAGACCTCCAGGTGTTTGCGCGAGTCAATAAAACAAGCACTCCGTCTCCGAGTCGAGTCCACTAGTCAAATTACTGGTTTTAACTAAAATTTAGGCTACTTTGCATGCTCAAAAAAACACGGATCTGCTTGCGCAACGCAAAGTGCATGCGCAGAAGAAAAAAAATAATTATTTGACCAGGCTCCGAAAAATCGTAAAATTGCACGTATTTTTCAATCTTTTTTACAATGAAACTGAAAATTCGTTGTGCTGATCTGACACGTCACATTGACAGGACCTACAATTCAGAGCACGGCAACAAATGTATACGATCAATTTTCATGCGAAAAGTAAACAAATTCAGAGATTGTATATTTTTCGTTAAATTTAACAAAAGGTTGCCATCACCACCATATAGCAGAAAAACGCGGTCTCGTGGTGTAGGGGTTATCACGTCAGTCTAACACACTGAAGGTCGGTGGTTCGATTCCGCCCGAGATCAGCTGTTCTTTTTTAATTTTTTTATAAACATTTTGTTAAAAAAAATGCAGGTGTCCAAAATGCGCCAAAAAGTACAAAAAACGTTGAAAAAAGTACAAAAAAAAAGAAAGAAATACTGTTTTTGCATCGAAAATTGTGGCAAACGGAAAAAAGATATTCGAATAATTTTTAGAACCATCTACGGCACAATTTACGATATATTTACATTATTTACTCATTTTTTCGTGAACAATGTACATTTTAAAGTTCAAAAAATCCCCCAACTTACCATCCATGTCGCAGAACTTATCAATGGAATCGTCAAAGAATTCCATATCCCTCAGCTGTCCCTGCTCGGTCTGACTGATGGTCCGATCGAGGGGATCAAACTGATTGCTGGTTTCGTCGAGATTTGAGCACTTTTTGCCCGCAATAGTGCCGGTAGCCGCATCGTTGCCGTTCTCTTTGTCGTCGTCGTCATCGGTGGTGGTGGTGGTCGTGCCGACTGTGCCATCGATGCCGGGTGCCGTAGCTGCCGAATTGCCCTGAACATGAATTTTCGTTGAATTTGTCTTGCATGAGGATGTGCAGGATGCGGTAGAGGGCGTGGTAGGATGCGTCGTGGAATTATGGACAAGGGAAGTCGTAACGACGGTGGTCTTTGTGGAGGGTGAGGCAACGCTAATGTAACGAACCATCGATAGGACTGCCGAAGGCCGGCGTAGCGCCTCGGGTACCTCGTCGTCACAGTGCTCTATGCCACAGTGACGCGAGGCACACTCCCGATGACTCGACCAGAATGGGCAGGGTCTTTCCATGTTCACCTAGAAAACACGAAAAATCAGAATTATTCATATAAAAACGGTAAAAAAACATTTTTTAGGTAAAAATAAAAAAACAATGACTGATCGTAACAAAAGTAACATCGTAACACCGAAAGTATCGTTACTTTTGAAAAGCTCGAGTAACAAAAAAAAATTTCGTCGCGGGAGTTACACTGATAGGCAACGTCATTTTATCAAAAGTGACGTCAGCCGTCCACGTGTACCGTAATTTTGTACAGTTTACGATATTTTTTCAAAACGAAATTTTTTTCGTTTTTTTGTCGCAAAATGATTTGTCATTGTTATACGCATAAAAACCATTCTTTTTTAGGCCAGGCTGCACCCAAAATTTCTCACATTAGCTTTGCTCACATTAGTCCAAAAATTATCCCCACACCCCAGGAAAAAAACGAACCTTATAAAATCGGAAAAAGTCATTCTGTAGTAACCTCTGTAGGAGTGGAAAGACCCTCTGGTTGTTGAACGAGTCAATGGAAGACGGCGAACATGGGCAGTCGACAATGGCATCACCTGCCTTGCAGAAGCATGGCCTATCCGGTGAAAACTGTCCATCGGCATAATATCCAAGATGGGCAATGGCAACTATGAATGCGCAGATAACCCGAAGGAGACATGGAAACCGTGTCATGATAGCACAGTGAGCGGCGGCGCACAAATCACACCACTGCCTGTGATGAGGGATTTTTGTTAGAGTGAAACAATTGAAATTCGCGCTTGCAAACTTTGCTGAGGAAATTTCTCGGCGGTCAGGGGGAGGAGAGATAACACACAAATTTCCTTCTGGCCGCGAGGGTGGAGGGAGGAAGTGCAAACAAAAATAGCCGGGAGCGCAAAAAAATGACAGAAGAAAAAAAAACTAAAAGCAGCGCAAAATTTTTGTATCGTAATCGGAGTAACAAAAATAAATAAATAATCCAAAAAGTAACGTTACTTCTGCGCGTTACAAAAAAAGTGATCGTAACCAAAAAAAACTATCAGTAACGTTTTCACCCCAAAAATTATCGTAATTCAGTCAAACAAGACTGGAAACGATTGTTTTCGTTTCCCAGCCGGTTACGATCAACTTTGACAGCTAACTGTCCTTTCCTTGTCTTTTGATGCTATTTTGTTGCGTTGCAAAAACAAAATGACCGCTTGTGACACCACAAAGAAAGAATGGCCCGCTATAACATGAAAAGTGCATGGCAGTAGTGCTCTGCCAGTTTGCTAAAAAAACCAGTTAATCCATCGCTCTCTTCTTTCTCGACTTTGAAGGTGGCAAGAAAGAAAGAAGCCAGAGAAAGAGAAAGCGACGAAGAAAGTAAACGAACCTGAAGAAACTCACACACTCTGTCTGATGGCGTAGAGAAGATTATTTATAGGATAATAACGGATATAATATCAGACAGAGGATACCACGGCGGTGACAACCAAGGATGAACGTAAACCGTGAGCAAGGAAGAATGTGAAAGAGACACGTCGCCTTGATTTTGACCCGCGAGTGGGTGCGCATGTTGCGCGCACGCATCTCCGCTTTTGTTTTGGCGAAAAAAGCCGCAAACTCGAGTTTTGAGTTTTTTTGTATGAGTTTTTGAAAATGCGTAGAATTTTTTGTTTTTTTTTGTTTTTTGAGTTGTTCATAGGCAATTTGGAGAAGATGTTCACAGTTATGTTCATAGGCAATTTGTTCAGTGCTTGAGTTGCGGAAAAGATGATTCAGTATATTTTATTTTTCAGACAGTGAAACCCACAGTTTTTGTCCAATCGAGAAAAACAGTTTATGAAGTCCAACACACACATGATATGATATGATATGATATGATATGCCAGTCATCAGAAATCAAAATCGAAAAAAGTCGTGTCGTTAATTAGGCGGAGGCATAACGAGCCACTTGGGAAGCTCATAGGATCCATTGGGATCGAGACGCTTGATGGCTTCTCGGATAGGGCAGAGTATTTCTTCTTCCTGCACGAAAGCCGAAGCCGTATAGGTACAGAGCTTGGCGGAGAGCAGACGGAGTTCCCGGGGCAAGCGCATGTATTCCTTCGATTTGGTAAAGTTTTGCTTCCACGTGGCAACGGCGTCACGCGATCGAACTGCGCGCCAGGGCAGTCTGAATTGTTTGATTTGATTAGAACTTATATAGCGACCTAGATGCCGTGTTTTGACAAAATCAAAAACCACTGCTACAGTTAACGCATACTGTACATATGTATGATTTTAGGTTAGGTGTAAAGTATGACAGTGTTGCCGGATACCGTAGTTGCTCAGGTACGGTATCCGGTACCCAATAGCACCACCTTATGTTAGGTTACATTCGGTCACTGTTAGGTTACAATCATAGGTCATATGTACGGTATTCATTTGCTATCGAATACCGTATCCAACAAATTACGGTATCCGATCTCCACAATAAAAAACAACAACTCACTTTCCCGAAATCATCTCGGCGACAACGTAAAGCATCGAAATGAAGTCATCAGCCGGTCCCAGAGGCCTGCAGTTGTGCGCGCGAAGCGTTGCGTATCGGGTGCACCCCACAAACGGCTCGACACTGGTAGGCTCTTTTAGGAACTTAGTACACAGACTAAAGTCCTGAATAATCAGTCGACTGGATATGTTCTCCAGCGTCAGGGGCACGGGGTAGCAGAAGGTGTAGAGCGACACCTGGCGATGAACGTACCCCGCTTTGTGGAGCACGATAAGGGATTCTGCCATGCCGAGCGCGAGGTGAAGCACCAGCAACGTCGGCAGGAATTGTTTAGGCGAAAATGATATGAGTGCCGCGCAGCAGATGTTTTCATGGCTTACGATGACGTAGGGTCGACGATTCCACCTCGCGGTCTCTGGCTTGTACTCTCCCTCCTGCGCGTAGTGCAGGCGTTTGATGACCCCGTAAGCCCTGAGACGAGGTACGTGCTTGGTGCGACCGTTGAGTGCAGAGAGGATCTGAGCCGTTATGTGGATGGCCTTCTCGCTCTTATTCTTGGAGTGCCGCCGGGCTGCGATATAGGCAAAGGAAATCTCCGACGGATTGTCGAGGGAGTAGAGTTCGTATGCACAGTATAGCCGACGGACAGGATCTTCCAGAATGCCGCCAATAATATACGTCTGGTTGAACCAGCCGGCGACATTCTCAGGCGTCTCTTCCACTTCGGCTTGCAACAGTGTCACGTTGTTCATGGCGAAGACGTGCGCTTGTTGCTCTCGGAAAAATCAATCACGGCACACGATCGGTGAGGCAAAGTGAGTCGTTTGATCGAAGAAAATGGTTGAAAGGTTTTTTTTTGGGTTTTGATGGAAATTTGCATTTCTGTCCGAAATGACGATACAACATAAAATACGCATGAAATTTTTTTAACATGAGTTTGGAATATTTTTCCATAATTTTTGCTATTTCCAGATTTAAAAAACTACAAAAACTACAATAATTAACAAAATAAAAATGAAGTTAATTTTAAGACTAAAGTGGTAAAAATTTCGCACCCATGGCGCAATGGATAGCGCGTCAGGCTTCTATCCTGACGGTTGTGGGTTCGAGTCCCACTGGGTGCCAAAAACATTTTTTTGTGTTTTTTATTTAGCATCAGGTATAAATATAAATAACCCTTATGTTCGTATTTTCTTTGTATTATTTAACAAAAATAGAGTCAAGTGATAACAAACTAATTGTCGCACAAACGTTGGAAACACCTGAATTTGTTCTTTTGTTTGTAGAGAAAGCCGTGCATTTTATTGGGGTTTTGAATGAATTCAGAGGTGTTTGGTGTGAAGCATTGTTTGGGACTTCACACAATGCTTTTTTTGAACGCAGCCTCTCCAAATTTGGACACAAAATTTTTTTGAGAAAGATTTGTTTTTGCTGCTTTTTGGTGGGGATTGGGTTTTTTATTTCAGTTTTTGATTCAATGCACCTGAAAAATATATGAAATAAGAAATTCTCAACTAATACCTTTTTTTTGTCGAAAATTGCATTTAATAGAAGTTTGATGATGGCATGATAATTTTGGCAAGTCTGTACCGACATCGACATCAACGAACACCTGATTGAACCCAAACACCACATTGCTGCCGTTTTGTTTTCTGTTTCGTTGTGGTAAATAAATATATTACTGTAATTACTGTTATTTACATGCACAATGAACGGTGAAAAATTATTACATTGAATAAATGTGTATCTCTTGTTTGAAAAATGTATGTATACATACGATATTTTTGTCAATGCAGCATGCGAATCGCATACGATACACTTTATGTAACAACTTATTGTAATCCAGAAGGCACTGTGATGTTATATGATTTTACGATCAAAAATAAAAAATATACTTTTTCATACAAACGGTACACTTATGTACGCCATGCCATCACTGATAACGAGAAAAATTTTCCGGATGTCTTGTCCATGGATGCAGAACAAACAAGCATCCTGTAAAAGTTTGACGTCAACCCTACCTTGCATCATGGAGGCGAGGAATGCTTTTTATCTCTCGAGAAATCGTCATTCATGTGTTATCACCGTTTTTCACCTGGTCGACGGGCAAAAAAAAACCAGGTTGAGTTGGAAATCAATCGATGTTGCCCCTGTTGTTTGTTTCCAGGTTCTTTTTTCCTCATTTTTTTGCAGAAAACCCCAAGGTTTACTCGTATGGCTAACAAACCCCCCCCCCCGGAAAAGTAGCAAAAAGTTAGTTGTGGACACAACGCTCCTGCACGAGGCCCCTTGCTTCTTGCCTCTCCATTTTTTTCAACTGTCCAACCAACAACATCAACGCGAGAGGCGTCAACGAGTACAAATATAATAATCGTCATCATCCCCATTGACGAGTGCTACCTACCTGGAGGGGAGGGTGAGTGTATATGTATACAACACTTGTTTCAGAAGTTAGCAGTAATCGCTGATCAAATGCTTCCTCATTTGATCAGCGATTATTCATTTCTTTGCCTTTTGGTTGTCGACCGGGCTTTGTATTTTTTCCGGAAGTGTTGAAGGAATTCTGAGGTGTGGAGAAGCGTTGTTGGAATTTTTTTGTGGCGGTTTTTTTTAATTTTTTTTGGTAAATTTTATTTTTTATCTTTTAACCTTGGGAAAAATCGTAAAATGTTCGTTAATTTCTTTAAAATTTTTTAAAAATGTAATACATTTTTTAAATTTCTAACAAACTGTTTTTTTTTCAAAAAAATTCTTTCTTTTTCTTCAAATTTTTGTTTTGTACAAAAAACCATGAGTAACCCTAAAAACTTTTTTGTACCCACATCAAGCCCATTTCCATGACTGTAATTTTACTCATCATTGTCTGCGTTTTTTACCACAACGCACTCTTGCAAATGGATTATGGATAGTGCTATCGATCTGATCTGATGAAAGGACACGCATTCATACCATCAGTGACAAAGGGGTGCAATTAAAGCAATTTTTCATTTGGCAAAAAAAAATTGTTAATCACATTTTATTATTTATTGAAGAGAGGGATCAAATTTTCTGCTAAATCTGATCACGTCCGACCAAACCTGATCAATTGATTATATCTTTTTTGTAACGATATTGTTTGTCCTTTGTGAGGTGCGTGCTTGAGAGATCCAGATGTCTTTTTTTGACTTGTCCGGATCGCTAGGGATTTTTGCAAGGTATTTGAGTACCAAAAAAATTTTGGCAACAAAATTTGTGCAACCAGCGTCCAAGAAATTTTTTTTGATCTCTTTTTTAAAAAAAATTTTTTAAGAATTTTTGAATAAAATTTTAACTTTTACGTATTTTTTTCGCTTTTTGATTTTCATTAGATCGATCTGTAAGTAGAATTTTTAACAAACGATCGTTCCGGACCAGGGCCAGGGTTGAGCAAACACCACCCCCTCCCTCCTCCGAGTGTTCGTTCAAACATATTTTCCTTTCACGTCTTTTTTAAAGATTTTTTTTTCTAACAAAGAAATATGATAAAACACAACAACAATCACTTTTCGATATGTTTGTGTCTGTTGCCTTGTCTCGGCGATGAAACATCCTGAAGACATGAACAAAAAAATGTGAACGCTATTCGAAAACAAAAAGACAAAAACAATCGGTTTCTCACCGGCATTCTGAATCACATGTTAATTTTCACATTTCAGTTTTTGTTCAATTGTTGCCAAAAATAGAATTCAAACTTTGACACGTTCAAAAAAAATTTCGTAAAATAAAAGAATGAATTTTTTTGGTTTTCTACCAGAGGGACAAAATTTTGTATAAATTTTTGCTGCCCGTTTGATATTGTTCGCAACACAATCAAAATCGTTACTTCTATCGTAAAATTAACGACTGTTCGTTCTTGGAAAATGGCTCTGAATTTTTTTACCTTTTTAAAAGCTGATAATTTTTTTTCTTCTTCCAAGTGTTCTTAAATTGAATTGGCCAATGTATAAAAAAAATTCTGTAGTATCCAAATAGAAGATGAAGCCGCTGTATGTTTGAACTTTAGCTCTATTTCCTCTCGTAGAATACACTTTTTTAAGCGTGTGTGTGCCTTGATCCCTCATTGTTGGTTTCCCGGAATGATTCCTTAAAACAAAAAAAAGAAGATTCAACTCCCACCCCTAGCCGTGTCTTGGCGGGAGTCAACCGACCTGCTTGGATCACGGAACGTCAAACAAAACCGTCACTGTACATACTGATTGTGAGTCACCGGACCTTTCTGTTTTTTTGTATTTAAAGGACCGTGAGAATGGGAAAATGCGCGTATACCACCCCAGATGATACTTTTTTTTCAACGTGTGTGGCGGAGGTTGATTTCACTCTCTTTCCCATGAGTCTCGCGCGTTGACATTAACCTGTCGATGATGGGTTGATAAGCCGCACCTCGCTCTGCCAACAGCCATGACATGACGCGTGGTCGACCAGTCCACTGGTCGGTCGCCCGCCGACTGGCGAGAGCAGCAACAGGTAAAGACGAAAGAGATAGCTGTTAGTACACAGATTACATACCCGACTCGTTGTTGCCAAACAAAAAAAAATCTAGTTCACCTCTGGACGCAGGACTACACGTGCTACCATTTATTTATTATCTGTAATTTTTGAAGCTTTCTGTTTTTTCCGACAAAAAATTGAAAAAAATGGTCTTGTTACGATAAAAAAAATTTGGCAGGGAAATGCAGAAAAAAATGGCTGACAAACTCACGTCACCATTTTTTGAATTCTTCGTAAAATTTTTGTTTTCGTGGCAGGATTAGTTTTTTGAAAGAAATGTTTTCTTTGTCGTTTTTTTTATTTGTAAAAAATCATTCAAATTGGCATTTTTTTAAATGTTAAAAATTATAAAAATAAATTTTATCTACAAATTAAAAAAAAAATCTAAAAATTAAAAAAAATAAAAATAGTGTGATTTTTCTCATTTTAAAGACAAAATCAGTAAAATAAAATTTTCTCAACGGCCAAATCCCGTGTGGTCTAGTTAGTCAACCACCAGACGAACATGACACCCCCTCTTCTCATGTAAGTGCGAGAATTGAACCAGATTTTTTTTGTGCCCACTCAACAAGTATCTACTAAACATTATAATGACAAGATCTGATCCACGTATTGTATTAATATGTATACAAGGTGTTTACCATAACGCTTCCTCGTGTCTCCTTGAAGTGAAGTCTCGTCCAACAAGCAGCTGGAACTTTCACTTGATACTCGATACGTTTGGACTTGATGTGGGGAGAGGAGGAGGACGAAGCGAAGTTTGTCCAGATTAAACTTGTCCCATGGAGGGGACGGACAATAGCGACCCCGATGGCTACGATCACTGATGTCAGTCAAAAACTGGCTGCGTGCAAACACACGCAGCAAGTCAATAGAGCTCAGAAAAAAAAATATAATGTGTGATGGGGGGGAGGGGAGGGGTGTGAAGTCGGGAACAGTATCAGCCGGTTTTCTATCCTCTACCCCATCCTCACTCCGGGTGCGTGGATTGTGAATTGTATCAGTCATCACAAAGGTCTTTTGGGAGTCAGATCGGATTATGATACAACCTTGGACCGACCTTCACCCGGGCTTGAACCGGGCTTAACAATTGATACAACTTTCAATTTTATTTATGACACTTTTTCGTTTTTTCCCGTGTCATGGGAAATTTTTTTGTTGTCCCAAAACAAAGCCACGCCGTGGTACCGTGAGTCATGGCCCCCTTCCCCGGGGGGCCCTGGAGGACTACAAAACGCGTCCTCCCAGCTAAGCACGACCTTCTTTTCACTTTCCTACATTGCAGCCATGACGGCCGGGAGCAGGAACCACCATCGTCTCTCGGGTCTCTACGCAACTCTCCTGGTCCTAGCGACCACTCTGACCCTCCCGGTTACCCCTCACCCCAGCCCCGACGACCCCGGAACCCTCGAACGCGTCATTCGGGAACTCATCACTTCTTCGGATACCGGCCATGGCGAGGCTATCATCGACCCCCTCAACGGCACCGACGACGACGGGGAATGGCTGATCAAGATCCAGGGCGGCATGGACGAGGCCAAGAGAGTCGCGGACTCTACGGGTATGCGAGTTATCAGACGACTCTTTGGATCCGACAATATCTACGTCTTCGAAGGTGATTTCCATCACGTGGACAATGCCACTGGGATTAGAAGAAAGCGGTCCGTCAGCGAGGTTGGCGAACACCTTGTCGTGCTGAGACAGGTCGTCTGGGCTGAACACCAGCTTCCGGTGAACCGAGCGAAGCGGGATGCAGCGGCTTGGCTGACTGGGTCGCTGAATGACGTGCTTTGGCCGAGAGAGTGGCAAATTGTAAGTTTTGAAGGCAATTTTTAGTTAACCGAAAACAATTTTGATTGTAAGACGATTTTTTTAATTTTTTTTATTTAAAAATCAAGAAAATTAAAAATTAAAATTTTAGTTTTTTTTTGATTTTTTGCCCCCTCTAAATTTTTTTTCTAAAAAAATCAAAAAAAGTAAAAAAATTATTGTATTGTATTTTTTTCTAAAATGGTCGTTTGAAAAAAAAACTTGATCAAAATAGGCTGAATAGTTCCAATTATTTTTTTAATATAAAATATTTTTTAGAACGATCACGGAAAAGTAACGGACCAAGACATGAAGGTCCCCGAAGTCTGGGTCCAAGGCTACACAGGCCACGGCGTTGTCGTATCCATCCTGGACGACGGCCTGGACTATCGCCACCCGGATCTCTTTGCTAACTACGATGCCGCTGCTTCCTGCGACCTCAACGGCAACGACTTCGACCCCACACCGCGCTACGACGGCAACAACAAGCACGGCACCCGATGCGCTGGCGAAGTCGCCATGCTGGCTAACAATTCCATCTGTGGTGTGGGCGTGGCTTACAACGCCAAGATCGCTGGCGTTAGGATGCTGGATGGCAGGATCACGGATCGCGTCGAGAGTGAGGCTCTCAAGTACGGTGCCTCCAGAGTGTCGATTTATTCTTCGTCCTGGGGACCCAATGATGACGGCAAAACGGTTGAAGGCCCGGGCATGAGGGCCCAGGAAGCCATTGTTGAAGGCATCAAAATAGGCCGAGGCGGAAAAGGATCCATCTATGTTTGGGCGTCTGGAAATGGCGGCAAGGCACACGACGACTGTTCATGCGATGGATACGCGTCGTCAATTTTTACGTTCTCCGTCAGCAGCGCCGATGACAAGGGCAAGGTGCCGTGGTATTCGGAAGCCTGTCCTAGCACGATTGCGACGACGTACTCGAGTGGAAGTGATGCGAACAAAATGATCGTAACCACGGACACGCAAAATCAGTGCACAACTCAGCATTCGGGAACGTCGGCTTCCGCGCCGTTAGCTGCTGGCATCATTGCGCTTGCTCTTCAGGCTAAGTAAGTTGAAAGAAATTTAAAAAAATATTGTTTTTTAAAATTCGCTGTATTTTTGAATCTTCCTCAAAAAAAATTTTTTTCGCGTCGGGACCATTTTTTTTATTATATTATTTGTGTTTTTTATTACGGGTTTCATCTTCATCAAAACTATCCTGTTTTTAGTCCAAACCTTTCGTGGCGAGACGTCCAACACCTGACAGCTTGGACATCCAACCCGGCACCCTTGGACCAGAACGCTGGCTGGTACATCAACGGAGCAGGCTTCGTCGTGTCTTCCAGCTTTGGCTTCGGCCTCATGAATGCCCTAAACATGGTCAACACTGCGAAGACATGGGTCACTGTTCCCCAACAGAAGATCTGCACGACCAGTGACATCGATATTCCTGATGGGTTGGTTTTTTGAATTTTGAAAAACGCGGGAAATGTAGATTTTCATGTTGAGACACTGTATTAGTCGAATTTCGTTGCCATGCGTGCGCGCTTTGCTTGAAACCTGCCGCAAAATTTTTTTTTGTATTTTTTGATATAACGTTTTTTTAGCCGTTTTACTCCCGGCAACGAATTCAACATATTCTTCGAAATGGACGGCTGCAAGGGTCAGCCAGGCGAGGTCGGCTACATCGAGCAAATCCAACTCGTCGCAACCATTGCCACCCCCTACCGTGGCTACACCTCAATTTTCATCGTCTCACCTTCCGGTACTGAAACTCAACTACTCAAGCCCCGACCCAAAGATTCATCGAATGAAGGCTTTAAGGGTTGGCCCTTTACTTCGCTTCACAACTGGGGCGAAAACCCCGCCGGCAGGTGGCAGGTCATCATCCGAGACAACGGTCCATCGAGGAACGCTGTAAACGTTGTCAAGGGCCTCAAACTCATTGCTATCGGAACTACCGAACCTCCAGCACACTACGTACAGTACCATAACCGAACGTATCCAGGTGTGGATTTGCAGCGACTATTGAAGGAGAAATCAGCCCGGGCACTGTCCCGTAGTGTGGCACTTCAAACGAGGTACCGTAACATCCAGGGAACCCAGAATCCCGGGATGGTACGTTTTCCAGCATCCGCAGCAAGTAGCCAGCCAAATAGGGTATTCATGAACCCAGGAACGAATACGAGGCCCCAGAATACCTTTTACTCGCCCAGTCAGAGTCCCCAAAACTTTTACTTCACCCAAGGGGGGAACCGGCAATTTGGCAAAAGAGAGGTGGACGAACTCGCCAATGTTGTTGAGTCCCTGGGAGCTTGACCTCTCTAATCGATACCATTGGCCTTCATATTTTTTTGACAAATTATGCTTTTAATTGTGTTTTAATACTAAAACCGGTAGACTCCCCTCTTCCATCCCGCTGTCACATTTCACATCTTCGCCATCGTCAAACATTTTTTGTTCAGTTTTTTTGTTGCTATTGTCATATCGTGTTTTGTATTTTTTTTGCGTGTGCGTGTTGGTTTTGAAAAGAGTTCAAAGAAAGTTACAATAAAGAAGTGCAAGTTATAAAGTCTTGGAAATTTTTTAAATATTGCAAAAATCAGGTAGATAAAAAAATTTGATAGAAAAAGATTTTTTGATACCACCCGGACCAATATATATATTTTTACAAAGTTTTGCATCTTTCCTTTTTTTGATTAATATTGAGTACTCGGTCAGTTACGGTATTTGTTAGGGTACCCGACAATGCGAATGTATGATGCGCACCTGAAAAAAACCAGTAACATGTTTTTTTCATGGTTGATATCACATCCATTGTTGTACATACATATTACACAAATATATTTAGTACAGCTTAGCGCTTTCTTCATTTATCAAAAATAAATGAGCACAAAAGGTATGCATCAAAAAGTAGTATAGTCGGGTCCCTGTACTACTTCGATCCCCTCCCACTCTCCCAGCGTCTGAACTTGTTCTCCCGCCGATTGACGCACAGAGTTCCCCGACTGAACACCACCTGCCCGACCGACTAACGAATTAGCGAGCAAATGAGTCCTCACTCATCATCCCAACAATCCAGGGAAAGTGAGAGGCGTCGAAAAATTACGTACCAAAAAGACAAAAAGGGAGTGGCTTACGGGGAGATGAAAAATTTGAAGATCACTCCCTCGTTCACGTTCCTCTACACGTCGGTTGTCGTCGTTGCGATCGCCTGGCTTTGCGTTGCGTTGCGACACCACCGCCACCACGCACTTCTCTGACCATTGACTACATATTACTACCTCACACTTGATTGAGGTATTATTGACGTGTCCAAGGAGGAGGAGAGTGACCTTTTCTAAATATCTTTTCTATTCCCTGGGTCGCTTATTTTTGAAAAACGTATCTTACGCTACGCAGCGTTCAATGCACTATTTGCTAGCCAGACAGGACACGAAGGACGTGAAGACTGGTTTAGAACAACTTTGACCAGACAAGTCATCAATCGGTCGGGGCTGTGATACAGTGTCTGACATTTTTTGTAATATGTTTTGTGCATTTTACTTTCTTTTGGATTGATTTATTAAAAAATATTAATTTTAAGTTTGCATGTTGCGAGCAGGTTTTGGGGTAGTGTGATGAATTTTGTCGGAAGGTTGCATGCAATATGCAATTTTTTATGAAAATATTTTTTTTATGTGATGCAAATGTTTTTTAGGGGATGCATTGTACTTTTGTTTTTTTTAAATCTAAGAGCAGTATGCTTATAAAAGTTCATATGTCAATTTTATATGTTGGGGCAATGTTTCATGTAGTATGTTTATTTCATATGAAAATAAATACCAAATAGATATCCACATATAATAATAAATTTGCACATTTCAAATAAAGTATACCCCTAACAATTGTAGTACTAGCATCATGTGACTCATTTGCATCGTTAAACTAAAATGAATGTGGCGTGATTGATTTGTCATACATGTCCATGCCCGCAGGCCAGGAAATTGATAGCTGATCGCGGCTTGCCAATAAATATAAATACCATAAAAAGCTGGTTCTTCGTCGTTCTTTTTTGTGTGTCCATTGTATCCAAATATACGCGCGTCATCGCAGATACGTTTAAAAAAAAGTTTATGAAAGGCCTCAAAATTGCTTTACGTTTTTTAACCTCGCAAAAAACTTCTGCTTTTGTTCCAAAATATATTTCCGCGTGTGTACTTTGCCGTGGGAAACTGAGATTTATCGGCATCCTTATTTTTTTGCATTGGATAAATATTGCTTCAGATTGTCGTCGTGGTCGCCGTCGGCTGTTGTCCTTCGTTTCTCTCTTTTTCTCCCTTTCTTCTGCATCCTTTGCCTGGACGGATCGCGCAATCCGGTTGTCTCCCGATACGGATTCACTCTCACTTGTTTCGATTCAATTCGTGATCACATACGCAGGGATTTGTAATCCGGTTGTTGGTATGGATGGCTGTCTGACAACAGAGCACGTCGTCCAATAACACTCCCTTTCTTTTTTTATCCCAAATCGATTTGACTTTGGTTTTGACTTTGGTTTGGCTTGGCTGGGCTGGGGCGTAATCTAATTCCATCCATTGTCCATACCTTTTTTGTTCATCCATCGACCATCGATTCGATTGCTGTGCAATCCATTTCCACTTTTTTTTGGATCGGGTGTCGCCTGTCTTTTCTACCTTCCTGACCACCTCAACTTTTTTTGTACCCCCTTCTTTGTTGCTTTTGTATCAAACTCTCAAGTATAGCATAGTTCGTCCTGATTGGTTTCCTCACACCCTTTCTTGTCTTTTTTTGGCCACCATCAACAGATTTAAAAACTCACCTGTCGTACACACCAGTCGTATTGTGTTCTGCCAGGTGTCTTTAAAAATTCTTCACCTGAATACAGCAAAAATCGGCGATGTCTAGCATGTCATGGAGGCATCTGGCTATCGTCTACCTGGTGGCGGTATTTGGGATTACGGTTTGTCTTGCCAGGTAAGTATAATTTTTTCTGGGCATTTTTGAAAATTCAAAAAATTTTTTATAGCGTTAAAAAAATTTTATACTGGAAAAAATTGTTTTCAGAAGATACTCAGTACTGAGAATAGTCGCAGAACAGCAAGATCAACTTGACTTTTTAATCGAACAGTACGTTAACTCGTCGCAGTATGATTTCTGGAAAGAGCCAACATCACTCGGCGAACAGGTGCACGTCATGCTGCGTGACGATCAGATGGAGAACTATGTCGAGCAATTAGAAGCTAGACGCATTAAGCACACCGTCATGATCGAGGATGTTGGGAAGTGAGTTTTTGCAAAAAATTAAAAAAAAATTTTTAAATTAAAAATTTAAAAAAAAAATTTTTAAATTAAAAATTTTAAAAAAAATTTTTAAATTTATAAATGGAAAAAAAATGTAGCAAAATAATTTTAAAATAAATATAATAAAAACTTTAAGGGCCATAAAAAACAAAGAAGTCGAAAACTCGCGTCGAGCCCGAACCGAAGCCAGCAAAGATCGTCTGAAAGACGCTCCAGATGCCGCCAGCAGAGTGGCGTTCAACGCTGGACGATACCACTCTTTTGCGGACACAATCAATTACCTGAACTCCCTGGCGCTTGCCTTCCCCGAACGAGTCCAGGTAATGCCGATCGGTACCACCCACGAAGGCCGGCAGATCCCAATGATCAAGATTGGCACCCGACGCGCAGGTGCGGCAAACAAGCCTGGCATCTGGATCGACGGAGGCATCCACGCGAGAGAGTGGATCTCGCCTGCTGTCGTTCTCTACTTCATCCATCAGCTGGTGACAAAGTACGATGTCGATCCGGAAATTCGAAATTTTGTCGACAGCGTGGATTGGTACGTAGTACCCCTGCTCAATCCCGACGGCTACGAGTACAGTCGATCGAGTTCAGACGTCGAAATCAGGCTGTGGAGGAAGAACCGATCGCCCGCAGTTTGCAACCAGGTTTCAACCGGGTTCCTACAGCCACCGACCACCCAGTGCTGTCAGGGTGTGGATCTCAACAGGAATTTTGACTGGTACTTTGGACAGGTCGGGTCGTCGACCGATCCTTGCAGCGAGATTTATAATGTTGGTTTTTTTAAATAAAAAAATTGTAATTTATCAAAAAATCTGAAAAATTGATTTTTTTTAATTCTGCGCGCAAATTTTTTTATGTAATTCTTTTTTGAATTTTTTAAGATGTGAATTTTTGTATGTACCCTGAAATCAATTAAGGAACTTTTTATGCAGTTTGTAGAAAAAGAAAAACACTTACTTTTCATCAGGTGGACTCAAAGTGACCTTGGTCCATGAATGACAACTAAAAAAAACTTGACCGATGTTTACTATTTCCATCTGTTCAAATCAAACGATAGACAGAATTCGCTGAACTAAAGAACTGACTGAAATCCAAAAAATCGCGAAATCAAATTTGTTTTTCGAATCAAAAAAAAATATAAAAAATTCCATTTTTAATACTCATGTAACTCAACCAATTTTAGAAAAATTTTGTTTGGCACTAAAAAATACTTTCTTTAGAAATTTTCTAATTTTTTTAAAACCGACCTTTTACTTTTTAAAATTTTTTTTAAATCCGTCTACACGCGCACTCTCTATCACCTACATAAAAGGTCAATTTTCACGATTCAACGCGTTTCTTCCTTTTTACACGCAAGTACATTCAATGAACTTTTTCTGTCCTTAAAGATAACAAATTCAATTTTTCATCACGTAACGTAATTTTTATTTATTTTCATTTTTACGATCACGGGAAAAAAATCTGAATGCTCGGATTGCGCGATCACGCGACAAACCCGGCAACATGAAAAATAATGATCGATTAATTAATCATCCATTTTTTTTGAATCACAGGAAGTTATCAATTTCACGTCTTTCAGGGACAATACGCATTCAGCGAACCGGAGACACGGGCTGTCCGTGACTTTGTACTTGCTCAGAATGGCAAGATCAAGACATTTATCACGTTTCACAGCTACTCACAGATTCTCATGTATCCCTTCGGACACGCTGTCAGAACGTATGCCAATGATATCGGTGAACTGGTTCGTTGCAGGATAAGGATAAAAATGGATTTTTTATGTTTGGGTTCTTTGCAGAGTGCAACAGCAAACAAGGCTGCTGCAGCGTTGACATCTATGTACGGGACGAAGTACATTGTCGGAACTGGTGCTGATACACTTTGTAGGTTTTTTTTAGGGGGGGGGAAGAGAATTTTTTTTGTAAGTAAAGTTTTTATAAAGAAACACATTTTTTTATGCGGAAAAAAATTTGTCATTCTAAAAAATTTAATATTTTTATCTTTTAACATTTTTTGTTAATTTAATTTTAATTTTAAATTAAAACGTAAATTTTTTTTAAATTTTAAATTGTAGTAATTTTTTTTTAATTTTACTAATTTTCTTCTGGATTCTTTTAGTTATATTCAAATAAAAAATACATTTTTTGTCCAAAATAAAAACATTTTTAGACCCCGCCAGCGGCGGCTCCGAAGACTGGGCCAAAGGCAGCGGAGGCGTGAAGTACTCTTACCTCTTCGAACTCCGACCCGAAGACAACGTCTGGGACGGCTTCCTCCTAGCCGAGAGCCAGATCGTTCCCACATCTCGCGAGACGTGGGAGGCCGTCAAGGTAATCACGACGCAGACCATAGCGCAGTTTGCACCCCCTAAACCGGTCGTCGGCGTGTCACCGTTCAGCGTGGGACGCTTTCGCTCACTCGGCGCATCCGCGGCTAGCACGTCGGTCTGTCGTGACCTCGATCAGCTGTGCAATTACTGGGCTGAGAATGGCGCGTGTCGGGCGTGGCCATCGATGAGGGAGCGATGCGCTCTTTCGTGTGGCTTCTGTCCTGGTAGGATGTCTCTTTGATAATCGTTCTTGGCAATCGAGCCTTGTTGTTTGTAAATTTCGTGCGGTTTGTATGTGTATATTTGACGACGACTAAGTCCCGGAAGAGATGAATAAAGCTTTGAAATCAGTGGATAACTTTAAAAAAAAATTTTTTTAAATAAATTTGGTGTGTTATTAAGGACATTACGTCAAAATAAAAAATGCTAAACCGTAATGTTTTGTAAGAATAATTATTATTGACAAAGTAATTTGCAAATAACAAAAAAAAAGTTGTCACGAACCATTTTTTTAATTTCACTGTTAACCAAAAAAAACACTCATTTGCCAAAAAAAAAATTTAGACACAATGCCAAACACTGTTTTTGAAGTTTTCGATGATCTCAACACGAAAAAACTGAGCACACAATGCCAAAAACATTTTTTAATAATAAGTTTGATACTCTCGCTACAAAAAATATTGAACTT
The DNA here is from genome assembly GCA_963969345.1 of Turbatrix aceti. Lineage (NCBI taxonomy): Eukaryota > Metazoa > Nematoda > Chromadorea > Rhabditida > Panagrolaimidae > Turbatrix > Turbatrix aceti. Next base: position 1,660,024 of record OZ017769.1, on the reverse strand, counting down.
TTTTTTGAAATTTTGAAAATCTCGCATCAAAAAAAATTGAGTGAAAGCCAAAAACCTAATTAAAAAACATTACGTTAATTTTTTTTCAAAAACCAGACTGTACGTGATATTTCATACTTCCCAAAAAATAACCATAATCAGGTTTCCTTCCCGTAAATAAATATTTTTTTGCGGGTCCAACAATTTCAAATTAATAAATCGCACTTTTCTTGTCCTTGAAGCCCATTTTTTCTGTTTGATTTGTTTCAAGCGCAACACACACAATTGTCGTAGCCCCATCCAGGCGCTCCATTTTGGCTACAGCTATCCCCCAACCATGCCTACAAACTCGTTCACGATCATTTTTCTGTCTCAGTTGGCGCTGTGACGTGACTTGACGTGATGTGATAAGGCGTAATGATGTGTTGTTGATTTTTGTTGGCGAAGATGCATCGTGAAGGAAGGTGGTTTCAGACATGTATGGACCAAGGGTTTCTGGTTTGAACGCTGTCTGGTGGTGGTCGATTTGATTGCGCAAATGGAAAATAGTCAAATATTTGATGGAGTATGACTTTCCTGGACGCCCGCCGGGTCACGTACTTCCTGTCTGATTTTTCCCCATTTCCTTTCGCGCAATCGTCTGTTTTTTCTTTTCTCGTCATGCAATAGCTTGTTTTTTTTGTACATATCCGTTCTCTTTTCCACTTTCTTGTTCTTTTTCACCCCAAAAAATCAATTGGAAGCTAATCCTGTTGGCTGACTGCCGTTCGTTCTTCGCCTGCCCTATACGGCTCTTCTGCGTGGTTCTGCGCGTGTGTGCGTGTTTCATAACTAGTTGACTTCTTCATGCTACCAGTCGTCTACCCTGCGTGTCATCATCTCTTAAACTGATCTCAGAATCGAGGAAAAAACCAAAAATTTACACAGCTTTAGTGGTAATTTTTTCCTTCTTTCAACTAACTGACTACCCCGCATGATTCTGCCTGTCGCCTTTGCCTTTGCTTTTCTTCTTGCATCTGCCACTGGCACCTCAAATTCCTCAGCTCCAGCCCCAAACGAAGATGAAGTCTTCGTCGTCCTCAGAGCAGTTCCAACAAACGAATCACAACTCAGGTATCTTCAAAATCTTCAGCGTGACGATGCTATGAATAACGTAAGTAGTGAAAGTACCCACACACATACACATAAAATATGTACGTGTGTGGTAAAAGTAAAAGAAAGTAAAAATTCTTTGGTATAATAAAAATTTATAGCTCAACTTTTGGAAAGGACCGGTAGTCGTCAATGCATCTGTGGATGTCATGACACCGTCAACCAGACTTACCAATGTTACAACGGAACTTGAAAAACAGGGAATTGGACATGAAGTTATAATTCAGGATGTTGAGAAGTAAGTCGGGAATTGGGGGAGATAAAATGTTTGCATGTTGTGCGCATCATTTTTTATGCAATTTGAATATTGAAAAAAACGGCAATGATAACAGTTTCGAGGTTTTTTGTATTCTCAACAAGAAACAAATTCAGGACACAACGCCAAACGGCGTTTTTGAAACAAAGAATTCGGAACACAACGCCAAGTTTTTAACAAAGAAATTTGAGACACAACGCCAAACATTATTTTAACTTTTTTTAAACTGTAAATGTTATTTTTTTAGACTAATAATCAAACACGAACGCAAGCCAACAAAACACCACGACTGGCATCGAAGATTCCTCGACGTGATGAACGAGCCTCGCTACGACTTCCACAGTTACGGCTCGTACGCCCAGATGGAAGCCTACATGCGAAAACTGGCATCTGCGTACCCTTCAATCGTGCAGCTAATCTCAATCGGCAAAACGCACGAAGGAAGACCGATTCTTGGCCTCGAAATCGGCAGTCGGGGTCTGAACAAGCGACTTTTCTGGATTGACGGCGGCATCCATGCTCGGGAGTGGGCGGCACCCCACACAGCTCTCTACTTTATGCACCTGCTCACATCTCGATATGAGCGACATCCGGCACTCACGAGACTCGTCAAGGAGATCACGTTCATCATCGTGCCGTGTCTCAACCCAGATGGTTACGAATACACCAGATCGTCTACCAATCCTAATGTGAGAATTTTTTTTATTGTTTTTGAAATTATTATTTTTTTGTTTTAGATCCGGTTGTGGAGGAAAAATAGGTCACCCCTAACCTGTGTGATGGATTCGCTTAGCCGAAGCAGGTGTTGCCATGGTGTGGACCTCAACCGGAATTTTGACTTCCACTTCAGAGGTTTGTAAATGTTTAGTTTTTATGGATAACAATTTTTTAACAAATTTCATCCGTTAGAAAACAATTTCAATTTTAATTTAATTTTAGTTTTTAATTGTAAAAAACATGAGTGATTTTCCCAAAAATTATTATAACATAAACACTTTCAACATTTTTACCCTTCCAGAAAGCGGCTCAAGCGACGACCCGTGCTCCGAGATCTACCAAGGCGCACAGCCCTTCAGCGAGCCAGAATCCCGTGCCGTGCGTGACGCTCTTCTCTCTTCCCGGTACCGAGGTCGCATTGACGGTTTCATAACCCTCCACACTTATTCACAGCTCTGGATTCATCCCTATGGCCACCGGAAGGACAGCTATCCAGGCGATATTCAAGATCTGGTTTGTTTTAAAGTCCAAACAAAATTAAAAAAAAAATGTTTTTTTTTGCAGTACAGAGTCGGCAAGAAAGCTGCAAGTGCTCTGAAGCGGCTTTACGGTACAAAGTATACCGTCGGCAGTGGAGCAGATACTCTTTGTGAGTTGTTATGACGACGAGATAAATAAGAAAATTTTTTTTATAGATCCGGCATCCGGAGGATCAGAAGACTGGGCGAAGCAGAACGCGGGTATCAAGTTTGTGTATCTTCTCGAGTTGAGACCGGATGAGAAAAGTTAGTTTTTTGGGGAAAAATTTTGGCTACAAAACCCAAAAAAAATTTTTTGATTCATAAACATCTTTTTTTAATATTTCAGTTTATAAAATTAAGAAATTCAAAATTTTTGTTTTCTAAAAAGTTCTGATTTAACATTTTTTGTATGTGTAAAAAATATTTATCGTTTTTTTAAATCAAAACAAATTTTTTTTAATCATGTTCAAAAATTTTTTTTTCAGATTGGGACGGTTTCATCCTCGAAGAACGCCAACTAATTCCAACCGCTTCCGAAACCTGGGCCGGTGTCGCCGTCGTCGCCGAAGCCATCGTCGATCGTAATCACAGACGCACAGCCGGTACGCCACAAGGCAAGTAAGTTGAAGCCCCGCTTACGCATCGTGCCTTGGAAAAAAATTTCTCACATGTTGCTCAATAAACAACTTTTTTTTCAGAGCAAGAAGACTCTCCTTCCGGTAACACAGAAGCCGGTACGTGTTTTGACGTACGTCACGCATGCAAGCAATGGATCCATGACAACGAAAGCCTCTGCAAAACGGTGCCTCTCTTCATGCGGGAAAACTGCGCGTATTCTTGCGAATACTGCTAGAACGCGTCTATTTTTGTTTTACCATAAATTTCAATTTTAAATTTTTTGACATTAATGTGCATTTTTTGGTCGACTTACATAAATATGCCGGTTTAAAAAAGAGAGTAAATAAAAAAGTTTGAGTTCACGTACTAGAATGGAAGGAAGTCGCGCGGGTGAGTAAACATGAAAGTTTGAAATTTTGTGAAGTTCCGGCTTTTGTTAATGCGTGGTAAAGGTAATGCAGGTGATGGATGCATAATTAGTGTCATTACCATACAGAAAGGGTATAAAAGCCAAAAGCCGAGAAAGGGGAACACGTCCAGTCACCTATCACTGTTCAAGAACCATGAAGTCGTCTGTCGCTGCTCTGGCACTTGTCTGCCTCTGTCTTGTGTCTGCCTTGAATGCGCAGTCTTGTGTCAAGGCTATTGGATGTGAGTGTGCCTCCTGACGAGTTCTCCAAAAAAATCTAGCAATGATTAAAAAATAAATAAAAAATTTTGACTCCGCCCGGAATCGAACCTCTACCCTTCCAAAATTTTTTTTTAAATTTAGGTTTCTAAAAAATTAGAAAAAATTAACGTAATCGTATTTACAAATTTGAAAAAATCAACCAAAAACCTTTCATTCAGTCTGCGTCGGCTCAATCTGCCCGGATGCAACGACATCCTGCATCAGCGGAATCTGCTGCGTTACCGACTCCGCCGCCAACTGCAATGACGTCGAGGCCGCCAGCTTCTGCACGCAAGCCGCCCCCCAGTGCTACGATGCCACGGTCGGAGCTGCGATCCGTGCCGCCTGTCCCAGCACCTGTCACGCTTGCAACGGCGCTTCTGCCGCAAATGCAACGGCGACTACGGTGGCCCCGGCTTCTGCGTCCTGTGTTGACCTCGTTGGCCCCAACGGTGTCAGTGACTGTCCTGCTCGTCAGTACCTCTGCAACAATCCGGTGAGTCCATAAACCAAGTGTGATCACCAAAAAATTACAATAAAAACATTTTAGACGTACTACACGCTGATGACCGAGCAATGCCCCAAGACCTGCAACCGCTGCTGATTTTCTGTTTCATTTCCGTTTTTTTTGTGGCATTAAAAAATATGCAATCCGTTAACAAAAGCAAATAAATGCAAATCACCAAAAAAATGGAAATCTGAAAAAAATTCTGGTGGAAGTGGGATTCGAACCCACGCCCTCATACGAGGACCAGAAGCCCCAGTCACCCACTTTTCAGTGGAAGAGAATTACTCTTGAGTCTGGCGCCTTAGACCACTCGGCCATCCCACCGCGTTTTCCAGCCTGCTGGGTCTGTTTTTAAACGTCTGTGTGGCTGCGCTGCACGCACACATTTTTTGTTCATTCATTTCTCAAGTTTTTTTTCCATTTATTCAAACAACACAAAAATAAATAATACAAAAACTATATCACAAGATTCAAAATTTATTCAACACTGGAAAAAATTCAAAAAATAAAATTCGACTTCAAATGGCCAAAAAATTTTGAACTACCATTAGAATCTACGCCAATTTGCTTGCTGGCGGGTGGGGTTGTATGATGAGTCAGAGAAACAAGTGTGCATGATGATGATGAGTTGAAACAATGTACAGGTTTACTTGACAGAACGGTGCAGCGTCTAAAAAAAATTGATCATAAAAAATGTTTGTGTACAAAAAAAAATATCGTAAAAATTTTTGTGAACAATAAATGATTATTAAAAATGTTTGTAAACAAAAAAATTTACAAAAATTTTTTTAGTGTTTCAAAAAAAAATTACAAAAAATTTTTTAGTGTTTCAAAAAAAATTACCTGAAGTTTCTGAGGTTCGATATCCTTCATGAATTCATCCGGCTTGTGGGCAGATGCCGCCGCCGACGACCCCCCGCCGTTGATGACAGCCGGATCAACGGGGATGGCCCAGGTGCGCTGGTTGTTGACGACCTTCCAGTCCTGATCCGTCATCGGATGCACCGTGTCACAGGATTTGCACAGTACGTAGTGCTTGTCCATCTTGAGCGTCGGCGGACGGGTCGCGCATACGCTCCGCTTGACGACCGGGAACTTGTAGTACGCGTAGGCCTTGAGAAAGCGTTCGAGGCAGATCGGACGGTACCAGAGCATGGCCATCGAGACGACGCACAGCTTGGCGGGGATCTTTTCGCGGTAGTCGGTCTCCGTGCACTTTTCAATGTGGGGCAGGATGCGGGCGACGTCGGACGATCCACAGAAGCAGTTGCTGCAGAAGTAGAGCAGCTTGAGGCCGTGCGAGTCCCGGCAATGGAGGTAGAACTCGGTCTCCGTGTTGAACCCTTTCGCGCACCGGAGACAAAACCAGGACACGTATCCTTTGTGGAGGGTGGACTGGACCTGGCTGATGGAATAGTTGCTACAGCACATGGAATCGCAGAGGAAGTTGTCAAAGTCCTTGTTCTGCGCGCTGTGGATCAGCATGTGGTGCCGGAGCTGGGCGGGGCGTTCGAAGGCAATCAGGCAGTGCGGGCAGACGGTGACCAGCGCATCCATCGGAATCAACGGGGACAGGTAGAGATCATTTGCAAAATGGCACTGCTCGTTGTGCTTCATGAGTCCATCGGCGGAGAACCTCTCCTTCGTGCACGGGCAGCGCTGGGTGAACTCCCCCTGAGGCTGGACTGCTTGAGCGATGGCTTTCGGATCAATGTGGACAGTGGCCCGATTTTCGTCGTTGACAATTCTTCCAGACGGAGACAAATGAGACTCACCGCTCGAAGACGCTCCGGATTCCGAGATCCCGGCGGATTCCTGTCTCACCGGGTAGACCGGGAACCGATCGATCATGACAGGCTCGGGGCAGGTCGTCAAATGGACGTACTTCAGCAGCTCCGGAAAAGGATTCTTGCTCCTGATGATTTTGTGCTTGAGCTGGAGTCCGCTGGACAAAATCTCCGACCAGGAAGGACGACACGCAGCCGGTATGACGCACTCCGTTTCCCAGGGACCCTTGAAGACGAATTCCTTGTCGTGGGCCGAAGCAGGTACCCGATGGGTTTTCGACGATGGCTGAGGCGGAATTCTGGGGATTTTGGGTTTCTGCGCTACAAATTCCGTGTTCTGCCAAATTGAAGGGTTGTAGATGAAAAAGCGACGACGCTGGTTGGGTTCTTGCAAAAGGGGCTCGAGGTAGTGGTGGAGGTTGCCATCGTTGCGCTGGAAAAAAAAAGGTAAAATTTTGGAAAAAAAACAAGATCTTCAGGGTGAAAATTCATTTATTCGAAAAAATTGAAAAACTGCGTTTTTTAGGCCCTGATTTTTTTAAAAAAACGTAAAAACATAAAAAACCTATCTGAAATCAAAATTTGAGAACAGCACCGTAAAAATTAATTTTAGACCGAAATGTCATAAAAAAAATACAAAAACGTTTTTATTGATCCGAGTATCAGAAAACTTATATTTCCTTGTTCAAAAAATAAAAGAAAAAAATTTGTTATTACAATCAACAAAAAATTAGATTTTGGTCCCAATTTCAATAAAAACATTCAAAAGTCGCTTTGAGAGCCCAAAAGTCCATAAAAATAGTACTTTTACGCCAAAATGCCATAAAAATTTATAAAAAAAACTCACGGAAAGATGCCGACGGAAGAGTTCGTTGATAGAGTCATACGAAACGGTCGGATCGCATCGGCAGACTACGCGTTCCTTGCAGACGTGATCGACGAAGAAATCAATCGAGGGAAAGAACTCGAAGCACTGCGAGCATCCGTAGGAATGCATGATATCGGGATGGACGCGATCCCGGTGGTACTTGATGCTGTGCCTCGGAGTTCTGTGGCAGAGCATGCATTTCTGTACCCGTGGGCAGGAGTAGAGAAAGTGCTGGAGGAGATCCGAGCTGTTCTGAGAATTGCAAATCTCGCCGCAAATTCCGCAGTATCGGCAATTTTTGACTTCATGAAAGTGGATATCCCGGACGTGATCTGCGAGCGAAACGTTGGATTCCCCACCCTTCGGGCACAGGCCGCAGGAGGCGAGGAAGGGATGAGCGTTTTCAATGTGCTGGACGAGGTCGGATTCAGTCTCGAGACCCCAGCCACAGCCCGGGCACTTGAACGCTGCTCCGGTGTTGACGGAATGCAGCTCGACGAGGAGATCGCCTTTCGTCAGGGAAATTGACTGTGTCGGGTTGGAAATGCGTTCGACAGGCGATAAATCGTTGTTTTTGGGAGAATTGCTCGGAGCTATACTCTGCATCGGAGCGACGACCAGGACAGGTGAGGGAGCGTCGACGATCATGGGCTCGATACTGGCGCCATCGTCGTTATCACCACCACCGCCACCGCCCTGCTCGAGTAACACCGGTCCGCCGTCGTTGACTGGCTGCTGGATGCGTTGTCGCTTGAGTTTGTTCAGCTTCGCAGCAATTCCCTCGCCGTACTTCTGACGGGGTGGACGGCGAATGGCCTCCGCGGCAGCGCTGAACTTCCACTGAGATTTTGCGACCCGCGTTGGACGTCCATTTCGAGCTGCAAAAAAATATCATAAAAATTAAATTATCCACGAAAACAAAACAAAGAGAAAAGCGCAGAGCAAAACATACATTCTGCGCGCAGGATGTTTTACCACGAAAATAAAATGTAATAAAAATGAAGAAAAACTCACGTTGTTCGATTTGATGCTTTGCAACTTTAGACATGACAAAAACCAGTGTAATCCCGTGTTTTGAGAGTATATGCCCGTTTGTAGAGAAATCCGTTAACCGTCGTCACCATAAAATTCCTGTACAACAACAGTAGTGAAAAAATAAGAAAAAATCGTTGAATTAACACATGTTTGGTTGATGCCCTGAAACAAAGCACACAACATTAGAAAAAGGAAAAATTAGGCGACTTCAACACACAAATTTCGCGTCAGGACCATTTGAACGGGGAGTTCGGTGAACGTCAACAACCGAGACTAACAAACACATCACGCGCAGAAAACAAATATTTTGTGAAGAAATAAATTGGCAAATACACAAAATTATCAAAAACCGCAGAATGCAATATTTTTAGGCGAGTAGGTCAGGCTGGACAAGACACGATACGAAGAGTAAAACTGTATGAGTGAAAGCGTTTACGATTTCCTATGAGAAAAAGTCGCCAAAAAGAAAGACGAACAAAAAGAGTGCCAAGACAAGTGTGAAAATATTGTGAAGTAACGATCAGTTTTTTTTATTTGGCCTAAAAGATCGTTATTCTTCCCTTTTTTTCCCGCGGTTTAGGCCGGCTACTCTAACCTTTTTTTTGAACACAGCAACAGCAACAGTTACTGCCATGTGTCTACACCGCGCAAGGTATACTGAAATTTTTAAATGACTAGGAAAGCAAGCGCAAGGCACACAACCGGTGCTATAGCTAGCTGTGCCGTATCGCACACATTGCAATGCGCGCGTTCAAATGAACGAAATACGCGGATAACGCAGTAGTTTGGGAAAATCGAAACAAAGAAAGAAACTTTTTTTAGTGGGTAAGTAATTTTGTGGAAAAGTTGTCAGAATTGTGCGCGCGCGTCAGATTGTTTTTTGAATGGATTTTTTTTCGTTGTGAAAGTTTTTAGGCTTCTTTTTGCTTTGATTTTTGCAGAGTTTTTTTGTCAATCAGGAAGGATTGCTCGCAAACAAATTAGATTTTTTACGTTCATGTTCGTTTGTGGACATATTTTTTTGAAATATTTTTTTTGCGTTTGTTCGGGGATTTTGCAAACAAAAATAGCTCATCTTTGACGAAATGTTACAAACCGCAATTTTCATAAATTTCTCTTATTTTTTACTTTCATTCACCTGTATTTTACTTCGAAAACAAAGTAGGCGACAAAATAATTTCCGACTGATACAACTGTGACACAAAAGACGGCGACGCGATTTGTGGGGATAAAACCATGGCAAAAAATGATAAAGGCGTAAAAATAATTGGTGACAATAGGCTGGGTGCCAGGATCATTGGTGTGCCAATACTGGGACTCATTACTATCGGATTGACTATCAAAGGCGACAAAATCAGAGGGGTGAAAACCTGTGGGGCTAGGACAAAGGGCGATAGGACACACGGGGATAAAATTAGGGGATTGAAGATTCCAGGTGAGAGCACAACCGGGTTGAGGACTAGGGGAGAGAGAATCACCGGCACGAAGACCAGAGGGTCGAGAACAGCGGGACTGAGGACCCGGGGGGACATGATGAGGGGCAGGAAGAGCCATGGACCGAGGATCACGGGGCCCAGGATCGAGGGCGAGCCGATGATGGACGCCAGGATGATGGGGGAGAGGATGTAGGGCGTAGAAGCTGCGGCTGAGTCGTTGACGATGGAGAAGAGGTGGAGGGGGGTGAGGACGACTGCTGAGTCGCGCTTGGATCTGGGAGGGGTATTGCGTGCTCGTTGGTGGATGTCTCGGATGACGAGATCGTGGACTGCGGAGGGGGTGAGTCGGCGGAAGTAATCCAGACGGGTGGAATCGTTGTACGGAGATGACGGACCGTAAATCAGGTGAAGTTGATCGGGGGTTAGGATCGCGTAGCCGGTGTCGTCTATTTGGCGCTTCTGTAAAGGTGAGGGGAATTAGGGCTCACTTGTTCATAAGGGTCGGCTAGATTTTGTGGCAAAATCCAAAAAACCCGTACTCACCTGTCTCTCGGAATAACTCCGACTAAGTTGTTCAAACACCTCTACCCTTCTCATCTGCTCATCCCCCATAGTCTTAGCCGCTGTCTTCGGTGTCAGGTACAACGGTCTGCCCTTGTCAGTCGTCATTCGTTCCTGGTACCTTCTCTTCTTCATTCTCTGAAGCTCAGCGTTCATAGACTGGTTGGCAATCTTCAGTGCGTCGTCAATGCCTGCGGCTTCAAAAATAAAGTCCAAAACATGCTGTTGATCTGCCTTGCTGAAGTGCCTAGAGAGACTTGGCAACGAGAAATCCTTTTCGAAACCCCGGCCTTTGTCATGGAGTGAAAAAAGAGACGGCGAGAGAAAATTTATGCTTGTTGGATCTTCGGTTGTTACGCTGAAAAGCCGAGGAGATGCGAATTTGATTGTTTTCTTCTTAGCATCGGCAGACAAAGCGCCTCCAGCACCGGACATGAACATGCCAAGTCGGATTCCGAATCTTAGGACGTTGACTAGCTTAATCACTGGACTGTTCGGAGGTTGAATGGTTTCTGTTTCTTCTCCGGGGATTCCGAATGTGGGGAATTCAGAAAGTTTGGTTTCCTTTTGGCGTTGCAGGAGTCGTTTCTTTTTACTGAGCATGGCAGCGCGTGCGAGGTAAGATTGCCAGCTGAAAGTCAATTTTGAGGAACCTAAGGCATAAAACTAATTTTTTAAATTTATTTATTTGTTTATTTTTTATTAATAATAAAAGTTTTATTTATGAAAATTTATTTTTAAATCGGCACGGTAGGCACTGTGGCTTGCTATTTTTATTTTTAGTAAAATTTTTGATTATTTTTTTATTATTATTATTATTTCACCATTACTCAGTGGTTAGTTATCATTAGACCAGATGTTAGGAGGCACAAATGACGTCCACGTAGGCGTAAATGTCTCGATTCGTTTTGGTCGCGATTTCTTCTTCCCCTCGTCGTTGTGGTCTGTTTTTCGTCTTGTTGAACACCGAGTTGAGCGAATCGGCCCATCGTAAGGAAGGGTGTCCCACGGGTCGTTTTCCTTGTGGTATCCACAAGGTCAGTCGTCGGGCCCATCTGTTTTCGTCTGCCTCCAGGAGCTTTCGCGCGTATGTCCATTTTCGGCGTTCCGCTTCCTTCACCCAGTCTTTGAGTTTTGTTCTTCGTCGGATGATTTTGTTTCGGACTTTGTCAGACCGTCGCAGCCCGAGGATGGCTCGTTCGACTCGGTGTTGAGCATTGCGCAACGTAGATCTTGCCGTTTCTGTCAGCGCCCAGGTTTCACAGCCGTACAACACCGATGGCAAGATGCAGGCATGGATCAGGCGGCGCTTCAAGTACATTGGCGTGCGTTTGGAGCGCAGGAGATCTGAGTTCCGGTAGTAGATGGACCTTGCTGTCGAGATGCGATTACGTATCTCAACGACGTGGTTGCGCGGCCACTGCATCTTTTGGCCTAGATAGATGAACGACTGCACCCGTTGGATAACCAGGCCGTGGAGGGAGAGCTCGAAATCATCCTCGATGTCCTTGAGGAGAAGTCCGGAGGAGATAGGTCGCTGATCCCGCCGTTTCTGTACCATCCACTGCGTCTTCTTGACGTTGACTTCCAGTCCGACGTCTTTGCAGGCGATGGCCATATCCGACAGCATTTCCTGAAGTTCTTCGCCAGTGTGGGAGAAAAGAACGACGTCGTCAGCGTATGCCAAATACGCTAGCCGCTGACCATCAACCTTGACGCCTCTGCCTGTCAGCTGTGCGGCGTTAAGGGCTCGTTGGAGAACTAGGATGAAAATTAGCGGGCTCAGCGTATCGCCTTGCCGTACTCCTTTCTGCGTTTGGAACTCCGCCGTCCTGTCGCCGACTTTGACTGCCGAGTTTCCAGCTGCATACAGCCATCGCACCAGTTCGGTGATGCCGGGATCCACGCCGATGGAGTCAAGCGCTGCCCAGATTGAATCAAAGCTGATCGAGTCGAACGCCTTGCGAAAGTCGACGAAGACAGCGACCAGCGGCTGATTGTACTCCCGTAGCTTCTCAGCGATCATGTTGATGCTCTGAATATGATCTACAGTGGAGTAAGACTTTCGAAAACCAGCCTGTTCCGGGGGAAGTATTCCAGTGACTTGTGCGGCTTCCCCGATCCGCTGCGCGATGACTTTTGTGAGCGCCTTGTAGATTGCCGAGAGCAGGCTGATGGGCCTGTAGTTATTGAGGTCACTGGGATCGCCCTTTTTCAGCAGCAGGACAGTCACAGCGTTCGCAAATTTTTCAGGCAGTTCACCGCTGTTCGCGATAGAATTGAACAGTGCAGTGAGTGCTGGCGCCAGATATTCAGCTCCACTGCGTAACGCCGTCGCGGATACACAGTCAATTCCGGGCGTCGTGCGGGGTCGGCAGCTTTTGAGGGCAGCACGGACTTCTGTCTCGCTAAACGTGACGTCTACTGGTGCAGGGTTCACGCCTAGTGGGCCGCTGTTTGACCTGTAAAGCTCGCCGAAAAAACCAGAGATAGCTTTGACGGTCTGCTCTATGGCGTCTTCGTTGGCCTTGGCTTTGACGTAGTTCGTTTTGCGGCCGTAGACAAGCTGTTGTCGACCCTGCTTCAGCTTCCCAGATGCGATTGCTTTTGTGGTGACTCGTAGGCGCCTGCTTTGGATGTCTTCTTTCAGGGACCATCGGAGCAGCTTTGCTACTACGGAGTAGTGCACCCGTTCCGCAGCTGTTTGGATGCCGACGCAGAACTTCATCCGGGCTCTGAGCTCCATCAGGCTCTGGGTTCTCATCGAGATGGCCGGCTCTGGTGGAACTTCGACCGTTGCTGCATCTGTGGCTTCGTTGATGATCTTCTTTAGCTCCAAGTAGTCGCGTTCAGGGTAGCCTGTAGGCATGTACTCTTTCAGTTTGGCTTGAAGCTCTTTCTGGATGGCTCGACGAGATAAAACCTTTTGACCTGGTCTCGGGAGTGCCGCTCTCCCGAAGCGTGCTTTTATGGATATCTTGCAGCGTAGTAGCCGATGGTCGCTACCGACATTGATACTGGGCAGGACGGCAACGTCTCGTATCTGCGACATCTTCTGCGTCAGTACGTAGTCAATTTCATGGACGCTTTCACCATTTGGAGCGCGCCAGGTCCAGCGGTTCTTATTGGCTTTCTTGAAGAAGCCGTTGGCAACAAAGAGGTTGTTGCTGATACAGAAGTCCAGCAAAAGTTCTCCTCGTGCGTTCCGACAGCCGACTGCGTGAGGTCCCGTGTTCGCTTCGCCTTGCTGTCGAGCTCCAATAGATGCGTTGAAGTCACCGATCACAAGTAGCTGCGACTGCTTGCGGGCGACAATGACTTCGTGCAGGTCGTCGAGAAAAGCCAAATACTCTTCGACTGAATGTCCCGTAGTTGGCGCGTAGACCTGAATAATCCGGAGGACGCGCTTTCCTGGCAGTCTTAGAGCGATCTCGGCAATTCGTGACGAAAAGGGGACGAACCAGAGCGGCTTCAGCGTGCCTGGCAGGTAGAAGCCGACTCCTCCGTGCGTTCTTTCGCCTGGGCTTTCGCCCGAGTACAAAAGATTGTACCCGCTTGGAAGGCTCAACGCTCCACAACCGGACCGCTTGACTTCGGAGATCCCGATGACGTCTAGCTTGGGCGAATTTTGCTTGGCCCCCCGCTTTTTGCGAATGGCCTCTTCAAAATCCGTCAGCCGTGCCATACTTCCCAGTGAGCGTGCGTTGATGGTAGCGACGCTGAGACGGAATCTAGACATTTTTCTTTAGCCTACGTTTGACAGGGTGGCCAGCCCGGGTGTCAAACGGCGCTTTCAATTCTTACACTTGCGCTGCTCCCGAATGCGATCGCGAGCGCAAGCTGCCGTCGCGGACAGGAGAGGCGGAATAAAACCGACCGTCCGCTAGGCGTGCAAGAATGAAGACTGGTTATTTTATATATTTTTTTTTATTTAAAAATTTTCTTACGAACGATGTGAACTTTTCATACAGGTTCGATGGGAAAAGTTGCGTGCGAACTTTTCCCATTACGTGCGAACTTTTCCCATTGAACCTGCATATTTGGGAAAATTTGGGCGGCGTCTATGACATCTACGGCATACATGTAAAATTATTTTACACACATAAAGCGACAGTGTACGTGATTTTTGGCGCGTTTTTTTTCACTCTTTCAAATGTTATTGTTGATTTGGGCCGTTTTCATTCATTCCTGCTTCTCTGCCCATTTTGTGCTCCGAATCTCCGAATTTTCAAAAAAACCCACGGTTTGTGGTGAGTCTTATTTTTTTGTTTGAGTACCGCGTCTGTAAGCCATTTGGCGACAAAACCGATGGATGTCATTTGAGATCGAATTGATGAAGGTAAAGGAGGAATTGAAGATCGATTTACGAGATTATAGGGATGATAGATGGGTGATCGACGCTTTCTAGGGGGTATTAGAAATTGACCACGGAATTTTAGTCTTATTGGAACCATTTTTTGGAAACCTTGATACTGCTCCTTGGCTTTGAGCAGGGTTGACACGCATTTTGCATGGTCGTCTAGGGTTTGAGATCGATTGCTGCAGTGCTTGTGGTGTTGGGCGAGTTTGGGGGGTAGGGATTTTATTCTGGAATGTGATTTCTTATTAGCGATGATAAGTGACGGTGATGATAAAGGTGGTATCAAGGGAATTTTTACCAATATTTGAGAGTCCAAAAAACGTGAATCTCAAATATTGGAAAAAATTTTTTGCGTAATTTTTTTGAAAAGGAATTGAGAATTGCTTTACAAAAAAGAACGTAAAATGTTACAGTTTGCTGAATAACATTTATTATTCGATAAATGAAAAAACTGATAGGTGCTGTTTTTGGGAGATAACAAAAAATGTAGCTAAATTGTTACTTCATGTTCGCTGAATAACATTTATTTGATCCTAAAATATTACGTTTCATGACACTCTTTTGTTGGTAACATTATTTTGGCCCAAAAATGTTATTTCACGTGAGCTGGATACCATTGAATATTTAAAATTTTGTTATCTTTCAATGTCGCTTTTGCAACATTTTTTTGATGTAAAAAATGTAACCTTTTCGATTGGAAAACAAAAGAAAATAACAAAAACCTCTGGAAACCGTTAAGTTTTTTTGGGCCGACCCGATCTCTTCATTACACATTGGATACCACAAACTCACGTCTTGGTAGCGATAGCAGCAATGAGCCCACTAATAGCCTGCTCATGCCACTGATTTTTGAGATCGATAAAAGTCGAAGCATTCAGTTGTATACGGGTCACATTACGATCCTTGTCCTCGACAATATTCGCCGATATGGATTTTCCGATCGCAAACAATGGCACTAGTACAACAAAAATTACAACAAACAATATAATACCCCGGCTATAGAGCCGCTTCTGAAACATGAAAGTTTTTTGAAAATGAAACTTTGATAACGCATTAACGTGTAATACTTGATTGATTGACTGATTCACATAATGAAGGATGAGATAGAAGATGTTTGTGGTTTCATTTTCAATGTGGGGCAGGTGTAATTTAAAAAAAAATTACAGGAGCATTTTTTATGTTTTTTAATTCGGAAGTAGAATTATTGTAATGAAAATTACATGTTAATCGAAGAAAAAAATACTAAAAAAATTGAGTTATGCACTTTTGCGAAAAGGCATAAGTAAAAATAAAAAACAATTGTACACCTGAAAAAAAAGAGGTCATGTATGCGAATAGCGTATGCATCAACGATGATTGACCGGCAGACAACAAAGAACACTGAATTACCTGCTCGTTCTGGGGGATCTTCTTGAAGGAGGATGAGCAATCTTAGGATAGGGGTGAAAAATGGGCCGAAAGTCCCCGCGAAAAAAAAATTTCATGAACATCGATTTCTAAGAATATTTATTTTACAAATTATTCAGAACACAATTCAAACAATGATCAAAGACGGTAGTTGACTACTTTGAAACAACCAAAGACGACGTACCAAATAAGGTGTAGCCAGTGAATGAAGACAAAATTTTAAGCGTGGATCTTTCTGTTGCATCGGAGATTGACGAATTTGAGGCATGCGGCGTTGGAAGAGCTGTAGCGATTCATCCCGGCATCGGCGTCGGATGGGTCATATCGCTTCATCTTGTCTTAGTTTTTGAATATCGACTGAATTTAGCAAGTGAATTCTCTTTCACGAAAATAGTTTTTCAAATTTGCCTACTTTGAGAGTACGTAAATTTACAAGTTTTCTGAACATTTTATTTTGGTGTATGCAAAACAATCGATTTGCTTGGAAATAAGCAAGATTAAAAAATAATTATTAGGCTGCGGAGATTTTTTTGATCGTAAATTATAAGCCCATTATTGATCGTAAATATAAATCGAATTTCTCGCTTTATTCGACTGATATTTACGATCAATAATGGCCTTCCACAACTCTTTGTCGCATTGTGCGGCTCAACTGCGATCGTGCATACATGTACATTAGAATGTTTTTTTTGAATGTTTTCATATTTCTAAATATTATTAGTACGCCATATTGTTTAAACAATTTTGAAAACCAATTATTTGAGTAGTTGAGGATTGTATGTACATGTCGGCTGAATATCTAACTGAGCAGCGAAGGCGATGCTATGATCTCGGCAAAGAAAAACGGTGATTCGATGACCGGGGACGCGATTTGAGGTGATAAAACGACGGCGAGTAAAGCGAGAGGCGTGAAAATCAGCGGTGTCAGGAGATGAGGCGTTAGGATCAGTGGTGTGCCGACACTGAAAATGGCACACATGTTTTAACAAAGCCAAAGTAACTTTAAACCCACCTAGGCGACAAAATAAACGGTGACATGACATTTGGATTCAAAATCATGGGAGTAAACACCTGGGGTGAGAGGATGAATGGAGTCATGATAGTCGGAGACAGGATAAATGGATTGAAAGCTCCGGGACATACTATGAAGGGATTCATTATGAGAGGTGAGAGGATCACCGGAACAAAGAGGAAAGGATCCAGGACGCACGGTGAGATAACCCGAGGGGATAATACTAAAGGTAGGAAAATCCAGGGGCTTAGGATAATAGGGCCGATGACTGAAGGCGATCCGATGAGGGGCGACATCGTAAGTGGACTTAGCACAAAAGCCAGTTCTGAACTGGGTGCCCAAATCGACGGCGACAGTAAGACAGGTGTGAGCACGAGAATGGTCGCTTCTCGCTTCGCCCGACGTTGACGTTTTTCAAGTTCCGCTCGTTCATTGATTTCATGGATTATCCGGTTCTCGATATCCGTTTTTGTCATGTTCAAAAAAATATTTAGTTTTTCTTGGTTATGATAGGGTGATTTGGAGCCATAAAGTATGGTCAGTTGGTCGGGAGACATGATAGCATAGCCTGTATCGTTGATCTGGGCCATCTGCTCATGAGTATAAGTTTGGATGAGTTGTTCAAAAACGTCGATTCTTTTCAACTCAGCATCTCCCATGACTTCGATTGCCTTCTCTTTTGTGAAGTAAAGTGGTTCGCCTTTGTCGTTGACCATCCTTTCTTGGTACCTCTTTTTTCGAACATTCTGGAACTCAAAATCCACTGCTTTAGAGGCAACTTTCATGTGCTCTTCGACATCTGTAGCTTCAAAAATGAGGTTTAGAAGTTCTTGTTGGTCAGCATTGCCTACTCCTTGCACGAGATTGTGCAGGGATAGTGCCTTTTCCTCAGTCCTGCCCCGATTGTGCAAACTGAGGATAGAAGGCGAAAGTATATCGATAGGGTCATCTTCATCGTCGGAATCCAAAACATTGTCGGGCACGATGCTGAAGATTCTCGGCGAAGCCATGCGAATGGTCTTTTCTTCAAAGTTGGTCGTGTTTTGACCCATCATGCTCATGCCGATTTTGATGCCCTGACGGAGAAATTTCATCAACTTTTTATGAGGACCTCCAACCTGTGATAAATTATCCTGATCCGCCAAAAACGCTTTTCGCTTTTCTTTGTCTTCAAAAATTTCTTCGAGATCAGGAATTTGTTTTCTCAGACCACGGTATGTCATTTCTTCGAGCGGGTTCTCGTCACGTAATTTTTTGGCAGTTTTCTTGAGCTCTTTTCGCTTCTTTGATACTTCTTCGATTGCTGATATTTGTTCCTGCCAGGGCGTAGAACGAGTTTTATTCTTGGCATTCAAGATCGCGGAATTGATAAGTCGGGCGATTTGACCGATCGGCGATAGTTTTTTTCGATTGTGTGTAAGCGTGTATCCAGGGCTGGATTTACGGATTATGGATTTTGAGTGCAATCTGTCCAGATAGCTACCATGAGAATTTGTCTCCGAGGAGATTTCGCGCTTTTTTCGGTCGTTACTGACACCGAAAGAACCGATCCAGGTTTTTTCGTTTCTTTTTTTGATTATAACGGCTTCTTTATGGCGGTTTTGGAGCGAAAATATTGATAGCTTAGGCTTGAATTTGTGTACTGCCGCAGGTGATAGAGGAGTGGCTGTTGGAGGCGTAGGATGGTGTTTTTCTTTGATTTTTAGAAGGTTCGAAACACATTCGGCATGTTTGTTTACATTGGTGGCTGTTTTGGAACATTTTTTGTGTCGCTCTGCGATGTTTTTTGGTAGATCTGCTAGGCTGAAAGTATTAGGATGAGGATTTAGATCAGGGAAGAATATACAGTAATTTTGATGAATTACTGTGTGTTTCAAAAAATCAAAAAAAAGTATAAAAAATCTTTTTTTTTAAATAAGCTCTGAGAATTAAAAAAAATTTTTTCATGGTCATTCATGAAAAATCATACGCTTTAGTAGCAATGGCAGCCATAATTCCGCTAACAGCCTGATCATGCCAATTTCGATTCATCTCTACAGCAACCGTTTCATTTAGCTTTATTCTCGTAATTTTCTTCTCTTCATCGACGACAATGGTTGTTGGATCAGCTTCTATAGCTTTTAGAATAAAAACTAGTAAGATGAATATTTTCGGTAGCCACATACTGGCAATCTACAGAATTTAGAAATATCCAAAATGGATTGATTACGTTGATAGTTGCTTATATCGGTTCCCATTGTAGTCAATTGTAATCAACTCTTTCGTAGGCTGCGAGCATTGATCCCGGAATCGAATACATATGCAATGTTGCATGCATGCACTCGAGTTATTTAGGATAGCATTGTGTCAATGCACGTTCACGTGAGTGCCTGACATACACTATAAATTAAACTGCCATCATTTGTACTGACGCGAACGGTGTCTGCACTTGTGAAGAACGCAGAATGGTCGTAGCTTGGATGATCACGGTTAAGTGATCTGAATTAATTTATAATTCATTGTAGGTTGATAGGTTGATTTGGGAGAAGAGGATGGAAATTTGGCGTAGTCAGGAAAAAATTTGTCGAGGATACTAAAAGGTTACGGATACGGATACGTTATTGTAGTTTGATTTGGGTTTGCATGTCAACATCACATAGGGGTACATTGAGATCAAATAGTATATGTATGTAGTAAAAATAAAAAATCATGAAATTGCGATAAAAAATATAAAAAATGTTCTACAACAAGAATGCGTTTTATTGTTGTTGGTGAATAATAGTGCTTTTAAAAAAGTTGTATGGATGGCGATATTGTATACGTAGTTTTTTTTACAAAAGTGTTTCTAAGTAATGAAATTGGCAATACCATACTTCTCCAAAAAATTTTTTTATTTAGTTTGAACTCAGGTTACAAAAACGTAATGAATGTAAACAAACACCGTCGAATCTAGGCTTCACATTTATTGAACAGCTCGTTCACAATAGCTGTTACATTTTTTATAGAATCTTTGCAAAGAGCAGTAAAAATAGTCCTGAATCGATCATCGAAGGCTTTGAATCCAACCTGATGAGGACACAGCTTTGAACACTTGCTTCGAAAATCACAGACATCTATGATCGATTCTGTTTTACATATTTTGTCTGTTGAAAGGTTGTCCATCATATTTGAATACGTAGTTTCGGTTTTTAGTAAACAAGCTTGGCACTAAAATCAAAACTTTTTTTATTCAGCATAAAATATAGAATAAAACTCACTGCTTCGTTCATTGAACCTTCGGTTACTGTATGAGAATGAATATTTGGCGGAATTTGATGTACAAAAGCTGGAGCATGATCGGACGACATGAGATTGAAGTGAAAGGTAGCGTATACGGTAGCAATGACGACGAGCACCTGAAGGACGCTGATCCCGACGAGATATCTCCACACGAAACGAACGTTTCTGCGGGGCCTTTTCGTCTGCTTGTGAACAATTTCAATCGCTGAGACAGGACGGGCCTTTTTGCGCATTGGAATCGGTTTTTGGCAGTCGGTGTAGAACTGAGCGTGCTTCGGACGCATGGCTTTGCCCAGGACAACCGGAGAGGCGTCATCGATCTGGTAGAGCATCGAAAGGCTGTTCACGAACACGTATTGCTAAAAAAAATTAAAGTAAAAAAATACAATTAAAAAAAGTTTGAAGAACTCACTTCCTTGTTCTCGATACTGTAAGGCCGGTGATTTCGGAGATCCTTGAGAAACTCCCACATGTTGCAGCAACCGACGCCCATGCGGAGACTCTCGACAATTCTTCCGATGGAAACGAAAGACCCCGCACGTCCGACGCCGAGCGCTGAATGCACAATAATGGGTTTTTTGGATTCAAAAACCGTAGAGAGTATGGTCTTGGCTGCCAGGTCGGTGGCCGGCACGCCGTGGACAGGCCAGGTCATCCAGTGATGGTGATGGACCACGATCTGTCGACGATTGAGATTTTCGGTCCATTCAACGAGGAGATCGGACGTCGTGACGATGTCGACCGGCACCAGGGAGTACTTCCTAGCGGTTGTGACTTTGACGTCGCCAAACACAACGGAATCGCCGACTTCGGAAGGCCAGTAGGCAGCGCACGCCTGGACGCCGTCTTCTTCGAGCTTGCATAGCATGACGATGTGGTCACTTTTCTGGAGGATGACCATGTGCCAGAAGTCGACAATGGTGTTGTCCATTGGACCCTGGGCACAGACGAAGCGTTTTTTGTTTGCTGGGGTTGGAACCTAAAATTGAAAAAAAATTGAAAAAATTAAAAATTTAAATTTAGAAAATTAAAAAAAAATAAATTTAAAAATTTAAAAATTTGTTTAAAAACATTTTACTCTTAAAAATATTAAAAAAAACTTACAAAGTTAGCGTGATAGAAATCGTGAGGCACTCCAAACCACGGAATCTTCACTCGATACCTGTCCTGACAGACAACGTCCGAAGGCCTTTGACGTTCGACGTTTGCGTTGTAGGCGCTACCCGTCATTAAGGGAGGATTGTAGAGTCGAAACGCTTCAAATTCATTGACGAGGCCCTGCACCTGGAAGTTAAGAGTCCGCTCGACCCACAAATCCTTCACGGTAAGGCGCCGGCGTGGTGTTATATCGCGGTGAGACATAATCGACGTGCTGCTTTTCAAAATACTGCTGTCAAATGCGACTGATTGAGGATTTTGAACGTTTCATGAGTTGACAAAGTTTAAATTTTGCATGTTTATTATATTTGCATTTCAATATTTGTATTGCATTTGCATCTGTGATAAAAAAAATGAAAACAAAATTGGTAGTTACGGATTTCAATGAACCAATTTATGGGGTTTTTTGCACCTTCAAATTTTTTGTTCCAAAGTTGTAGACCAGAGATGGCAGATCAGATCATTTGCTCATGATTTGATCTGGATTATCTGCAATCTGATCTGATATACCAATGATCTGATCTGGATTATCTGCGATCTGATCTGATCTGACTCGACCCAGCCCAAAATCTAGGAATTTAGGGTTCAGGTTCCCGAGAACACTGTTTTCGACGCGAAAAGTGAAAAATAAATTGTTTTTTGTTGAGAATTATCGTATTATTCGAAAAACCAGCAATGCGGACGTGTTTGAAGTTGTAAAATTTAAAATTTCCAGTGATTTGATCTGAATTATCTGTGATCTGATCTGGATTATCTGTAATCTGATCTGAATTCCACGTGATCAGTCATTCATTCTTCCTTCATTCTCGCTTCTGGCTTCGAGCTTATCACGCGCATAACATTTTTGCACACCCTAGCAGCGTTTTTGATCTAGTTCCCATAGGGATTCCCATGGGAATCCCATGCGGTAATTACCCTATTTCTATTTCCCATGCGAATTTTGCACTGTCTGGGTAAATTTACAAACAAACAACACGTTAATCGCCAGCCACAAGTGGCGATATCAATCTTCTAGTCGCTTTTCGTCTTCGTGTTCCGTGAAATAGTACGAAGATGTATCCGAAGGCGGGTGGGAACGCGGATAACTGTATGGCACGTTTGCCTATCGAGGGTCAAGAATACTTCCATGGCTATCTTGTATCGTATGACGTTGGCACGCTACTCATCAACAATGGCGATTTTCTCGTTCGTATAAGCGAGAACGCCAAAGGTGAGAAACAATTTGTGCTCTCTGTCATGTACGACAAGGAAGCCAATGAAGATGAAGTAGGTTTTTTATTTTTATGCTTTGAGAAAAAAGTTGTTTTAAGAAAGAAAATTTTTTTTTCAGATAAAAGTTCTTCATTTTCCCATTCAATATACCTCGGAGAGAAAACAGTACTACATCGATAAACTGTGCTACGTGGGATTCAACTCTATCATCGACCTGGTCAATTATTACACTCAACCGGGAAAGAAAGCGTTCTTAAAGAATCCAAAAGGCGGGGACCAAATGACTTGCTGCTTCAAAACGCCGATCGGCCGACAGCGCTGGGAGCTGAGGCATGAGGACATTATTCGACAGCAGCAACTAGGACAAGGTTTGAATTTGGGGTTTTTTGACGTGTTATTCACTTCTGTAAACTTCAGGAGCCTTCGGCGAGGTCTGGAAAGGCATTCTCTACATTCAAGGCAAGCCGGAGGAAACAGCAATCAAGATCGCAAAATCCGAAGTCGCGACCATGGCCGTAAAAGGCCTAATGAAGGAAGCCAGGTTCCTGCGCAACTTTGAGCACCCTAACATTGTAAAACTCTACGGCGTTGCCATATCCCAGGAACCGTTCATGCTGGTCATGGAGTACATAGCCGAAGGCGCTCTCGATGCATTTCTGAGAAAAAACGGCAGAATCCTCTCCCTCGTCGACAAGTCGTACATGTGCTGTAGCGCTGCGTGGGGCCTCGAGTACCTCCACAGCAAGGATTGCATCCACCGCGACATCGCCGCCCGCAACTGCCTCGTTGCTGGCATGGATATCAAAATCTCCGATTTCGGCCTTTCGCATAATGGAAAAACATTTCAGCAGAAGAGCATTGCAAAGCTTCCTGTCAGGTGGATGGCTCCGGAGAACATGAAGTCTGGGGCGTACTCTGACAAGAGCGATGTCTATGCCTTTGGAGTTTTGGTCAGTTTTTTATTTTTTGTAGCACACTTAAGGACTCCTTAAAACTACAGTATTTAGTGCTGGGAAGTCTACGAAAACGGCGCAAAGCCTTTTACCAACGAAAACAACAATGACGTCGTAGCCAAGGTCACCAATGGCATCCGCGTTGAATTCCACCGCGACGCTCCGTCACGTCTGGTCGCCTGCATCAGCAAGCACGCCTTTCCGGATGCCCCGGAAGACAGGTGGACGATGGAAGAAATTGCCATCGAGCTCGAAAGAAGTTTCAAATTCCTGCCGCCTTCGATACAGGTCCATGAAGTCCGAAAGAAAAAACGCAAGGTTGTAACAAAAAAGAAGCCACGCACCGAGGACACCGTGGAATATGTGAAGAGAAAGGGAAAAAAAACCAGGGCCACGCGTACCGCGGCAACGCAAACCGCAGATAGTTGATAAAGACGTTACATCTGTACATACCCTGCTTATGATAACGAATAAACATATATTTTTGGCAATTCGTTTTTAATTGCATGAGTTTTGATACAAAATTGAGAAACAAATTTTTCGTGGGATATTAGTTTTTTTAAGACAAAAACTGGAAC